>CM033470.1:308402857-308732535 GCA_019447015.1 Hymenochirus boettgeri | reverse complement strand
CATAATCCGTTTCTGATTGGTCAATTTTTTAATACTTGCTTTACATTAACCAATCAGATCTGATTTATTTGCCCCCCCCTTTGTCATTTATTTTCCCCTAACCCCATTTCCTATTTTCATCACTTTATTATATGCATTTATAACAATGCTTAATAAAGCATTGCCCCAGTTCACTCCCTTCCTAGCAGAGGTTGCTGCCTCCTTAACCCGCTCAATAAGCTTTTAGGACTGTGAACATGTGTAGAGGAGGCAGCATGGGAGAGAAGTCAATCATTGGCTATGATGTCAGCAGTTACAGCCTTGATTGACTGCATTGAGGAGTTGGTTTACTAAAATGGGAGCAATTATTATCCTTAAATATCTGGTTAGTGAAACATCTAATAATGTGCTGAATAGAGCAGATGGAATTGGGGGAAGGTAACTGACAAGCTATGTTAGAACGTGTTGTTGACACAAGTTTAAAGGGCATGTCCACCCCCAAAACTATAATCCCCCCCCACTACTGGCCCCATTGTGCAGTGTAGTTTAATCCTTACCTCACATCCCAGCTCCATATGGTTCTCCTGTAGTCCCCCCCCCCCCAAAGTCCCAAAAACTGCCCACCGGGGGAAGTTATGTAAAGATTTTTACACTAGGGGGCGGGAATCTAATCGGGAGGAGAGAGGGAGGGGGAGAAGGCGGCAATACGCATTGCCACAAATTCTTCCGGAGGCCAGATCGGAGGCAGAGTCCTATATGGACTCTCTCTACTCCTGGTGCGGCTTTGTTGGGACTTTGGGGGGGGGGGGGGGGGGGATACAGGAGAACCTATGGAGCTGGGATGTGAGGTAAGGATTAAACTACACTGCACATGGGGCCAGTAGTGGGGGGGGGGGGGATTATAGTTTTGGGGGGACATGCCCTTTAAACTTGTGTCACCAACACGTTCTAACATTAGCTGTCGTTACCTTCCCCAATTCCATTGACTCTATTCCGCAATTATTAGATGTTCACTAACAACAGATATTTAAGGATATAATGGTGCCCAATTGCGTTAGTAAACACAACTCCTCAAGCAGCAATCAAGAGCTGTAACTGCTGAACATAATAGCCATGAGTGAACTTCTCTCCATGCGCCTCCTTACACATGTTCCAGGTCCTAAACGCTATGAGCGGAGATAGGGAGGCAGAACCTCTGTAGGAGCGGAGGTGAACTGGGGCAATGCTTTATTAAGATTGTTATAAATGCATATAATAAGATGAATGAAAATAGGAAATGGGGTTGTTAGGAAAAAATGACAAGGGGGGTTTGGGCAAATAAAATCAGATCTGATTGGTAATGTAAAGCAATATTAAAATTGACAATCAGAAACGGAATTATGGATTTCTGCAAACCTATATAAAGAGGAGCTTTCCGCCCGCGGACACTCAAGATGCCATCGTGCAGTAGAGTGCTGAAGTGAAAGCCGAAGAAGAAGCGGCTGGCAAAACATCGGCTCCGTGAGGCGGCCGTTGCCAGCAGGCCACTGGACGGCCGAGTGAGTCTGCCTTGGAATCGGCGAACCTGAAAGTGGGGTTGGTGTCGCCAGCCCGAAGACGTTCGCGTGGATCAAGCATCGACCAACATGGCCTCGTGAGGTCGCCGGCGCCCGCCGGGTACCCTGCGGCCGAGGGGTACACTCTAGGGGGGGGGTCGGCGGCATCGGGGGGTGGTGTCGCGGCGGGATGGAAGAACGAAAGAAGACGGTCGCCCAAGGCCTTTTAAGGCGCACATGGGGCGTCCCGGTTTCAGCGCGGGACCCCCCAAAGGCACTTGCAGAGCCGCAAGGGCCTATAAGGCCGAGGAGGAGGGGTCCCGGTTCGAGCTGCGGGACCCCCTAAGCCACAAAGGCCTTCTCGGGCCCCGCTGGAGGGAGCCCACCCCCCAGCGGCTCCTCCCGTCACCCCCACGGGGAGCGGCGCGGGGGGGGGGGCTTGGAGGGGTTCGGGGGAGGCGGGGGTGTGCGCGCGCGGGTGGTCGCGACCCACCTGCTGCGGGCCCCTTCCGGAGCCTTCCTCTAGCCTCCCGTCCGAGATTGCGCGTAACGGAGGGGGACAACGGGTGTGGAGGGGCGCTGGGAAGCGGCGGCGGGTTTTGGCGCCGCTGCCGCCGCGAGGGGTGTGTGACGGGGGGGTGGCGTTAGCCCGCCCCTTAGGGAGCGGGGGTGGGAAGGTTTTTTAAGTACCTCGCGGCGATACTATACAGTATCGCCGAAGGGGCTTAAAAGTTACCGAGCACACGTTGGCAGCGAAGGTATCGCGGGGAATAGCGCTCGCGCGATTATAAATACGGCGAGATACGCTATTTCGCTCCCGCCGCGATTTGCTGCGGGCGTATTTTTTGCGTAACATCGTTTCTTTATAATATGCCCCAAGGCGATTCCTTCCAAAAAGTATGTGCCCAGTCAGTGTACTCGATTAACCATGTTTCTGATATACCGATTACATGCATACTTTCTTTCAACGCAATAGTTCTAGTTCTCCAGGTTTCCAGCCAGACTTCTGGTGGTTTGTATAAACATAAGATTTAGATTATCATTTAATTATTCCATGGGTTGAATACTTTATATGCCTCCCTGTTACACACATTCGATAGCCCCTCCTCCTCCATTATAAGCCCCCTGATTTATCACCTCTCTCTGTACCCAGTTGTAGTCCAAATAAACCCCTAATCTGAAGCATTTAACATTTAGCAGTTAATTATTTATAATCCACCCCTTTCCATGGATCCTATGGGTAAAAACACTAACTGTAAATAATAATTCTTATAATCGGGCACAGCTACTAGGTAGTAGCGCGCCCGCTTATAACTTTTCCGGGACTGCCTACCCTATCTCCTCCCCCTGCCTCACTTCCCCCACCCTCCTATACTTTTCCCTTTACATTTTACCGTGTTCGCATTCTGTATCAGTCCGTACACTGGCATTGGCACCCTATGTGTATGGCGCGGCTCACCTTTTCCTGTTACATGAAAAGGAAGAGTGGAGCCGCGCCATACACAGGGTGCCGAAGACAGACCACGTGTAATCGCTCTTATCTCAACAAAACGTCTCTCGGCCACGCTCACCCCCGTGTTAATTGGTAAATAGGCTAAAAGGGACCTGCCCATAGCCGAACAAACAGACTGTGAATGAAATACCCGGGTGATGAGGGAGGTTAACCAAGCGCCGTCCCGGGGGGTCCGTCCGCGCGTCTGATGCTGATGCTCAAGACGTGAGTGTCCGGAAATCGAGGTAGTGAAGCTGCCTTCTACCTCAGGGCTATAAGGGAGAGTGGGAGGGCCGGCAGGCTCTCACTGTTTACCACGGTGTCCGCCAGTCACCGAACCTTTACGGGACAATGTGAATAGGAGAAGCAGCAGGTGGTTGGGGAATCAGGGAGGACTGATTAGGGGGCGGGGGACAATAAAGAGGGAAAAGGAGCTAGAGGCAGGGAGGTCCCGTGGGAATGAAGCATTACAGTCATTACTGGATTGTCCCCCGATGGCCATGACTCTCTTAGGGATCTAACAACTGTAAGAAAATTGCTGGAATTGGGATTCTATATGAGGGGGGGATTATACTAAATATACACCCCCTACTGTACATATTCGGATATTAGAGTCACGTTGGAGTTCCGAGCCATGTATACAAAGGCACTCGGCAAGGCAGCGGCCTGCGGCCTGTGCTTTTAGGTCACGGAACTCCTCGGGGACTTCTATATCCTTTAATTTACGTAGGGGGTGCATATCATCATAAATCATAAACTGTCTGCGGGTGTCGTTATGACAGAGGGTTGTGTGAATGCCTAGAGTAAAAAAATTCCCTCTCCAGTGCAGCCTCGAAGTGTGTACACTACGTTTACAAAGACTGATTGAAGGTATGCAGCAGCAGATACATCTCAGAATGCGTGTACTAACATGCATTTATTTATCACATTTAAGATGAGGGAAAGTATTTTTTACCCTTTAGATACCTTAACAAAAGACCCATATTAAAATAAAAAAAAATTGACTTTGACCTTTACAAGCCAAGGCATACCATATGCTTTAACGGATAACTAATGTATAAAAAACACGTAGCGTTGAGACGTCCGTGCACTTTACACCTCGAGTTAGTTGGCTTACAAGCAATTACTTTTTTTACATGAGGGCCTTTTCACCATAAATCGGGACTTTTGTTATCCTGTAGAAAAAAAACCAAGCCCAAAAACCATTTTACTTACAGACCTCTGAATCGGTCCTCAAGTGAGATATACTTAAAGATAGATCCTGGCCATGCAAGCTTAGTTCCCAGCCTTATCTGTCAGGGCCAAAGATGAGTGCATCGCTGGGGGTGTGCTCATTAAGGGCAGTGAAATGATAGTATAAAGCAAGAATTAAATCTCTCTGAGGCATCACTGCACTGATGGAAACCAGGAGCTTGCCGAGGAAATGTTTCGAAACTGTTGAGTTTTGTTCCGTTTTGAATTTTCCCGAAAATCAAAAATTCGAAGATTTCAAAAAGCGACCCATAGACGTCATGGGAGAAAAACACATTGAACGTTTTGTCCATTTTGAGGGACAAATAGTAATAGTAGGGTACTGTAAGATGCACAGAGACCCTGGGAATAGTGCTGGGGAACTAGTAATATAAACCAAATATGTGACTCCCGCACCAACCACCCTCCTTTCAATCTTCCAAGGTGCGCTCCCTCAAGTGCTCAACCATAGCAGGAAAATCGTGTATAAATTAGTTAGCAGGTAGCGCTCTCAGACAAGATATCTATCAATATTTATTGTGATAGAGCAGTGCACCACGTTTCGGGGCTTCCCCCTTCCTAGGTGACAATAAAAAAACATACCATGTGATCCCTTAAATACCCACATGTCCCTCTCCTACTAGGGGCAGGGCCATTTCATTTAAACATACTATACATAAACACATTATTATAAATAAAAAACATTCGTGATACGGCTAAGTGAAACATTTATATAACATCATCTTATCATTTTAATCTATTATTGGAACTAAAAAACATTGTAGTCTGTTAATATTAAAAGTTACTCTAAAACCATACCCAATACTCCAATATCTTAAACAAGTTGAAATATATTACTAAAACGTGTGCATATGATTCTTATGCCTTTTCAACAAAAGGTTGTGCCAGTGTGATGAGTCGGGTGTATATATTCGTCCCTATTTCTTGAAGTGCTGGTGCTATATTGGCATACTTATAAACGGCTGATTAAATACCGTGTTAACGTACAATTTATATTAAAATTCACCCCATTGGAAACTATTTGCGTATAGATTTTATTCTATAATACTATGTAAAGAGTCATGTATAGCCTAGGACCTTTTCTTTTTCTGTTTCTTTAGGTGAATCTGTCAGCTGGATAACCTGTCAAATTAACGGACAATGGTTAGTATGGTGCAATCGAATTCTATAGTCATTTATTGAACTTTGTTTATCTAATATTATCTATAAAAAGCATCTCAAGTTTCATCTCTTCATTAGCCACTGGGTATAAGGTGTTATGTATCCAATATACCTTCTTTGTAATAATTTTTTTCCTAATTCCACCTCTGGTAATTTTTCCACCACTCTAACACACCATCCATCTTACCTGTGCTCAGGTGTCCTTTTCACTTAAAATCGTTTAATACAAGAGGTGACCCTTTCATCTTTTCCATTACATTTGTATATCTCTTTTATGTTCCTATGCTGGTCTAAATTGTCTCTTTGTTTTTCCAACATATGCGAGGCCACACGGCACTTTAGCATGTAATGACCCCCCCTGGAAAACAGATGGCAACGGCCTAGTCTATTGAAAGTTACCTTGGAAGTATGTGCCATCTCTCCCCTTTAATGATCGCATTGCACACCGACAATTTTAAGCAAGGAAATGACCTATTTTTTTAGTGATCAATGTATGTGTTGGTGTGCTTCTGGTTAATTAAAGTCAGACAGCCACAAAGACCCACAGAGAAATTGAGCACATAAAAAATAGGTACTTTTCCTTGCTTTACTTGCAGGTGTGCAAGCGATCATTAAAGGGGAGAGAGCAGGCCCATACTTCCAAACGAAAACCATGGTACTTCGTTTGAAGGCTATCAAGCTTGAAAAGCTTACCTAAAGAAAAAAGAAAAAAGAAAGGGTCCTAGGAATATATCAGAAAATTGCGCCAAAAGTACTTCCCTTCACTCTTCTCCGCTGCGCTGCCAGGCCTATGCTGCGGAGGAAAATGCAAGCAGAGAGGCGGGACTGCAGTAGCGTCGGTGATTGGCTGAGGCGACAGCGTCCTAAAGGACCTGCTATTCCGAATGGGGCAGTTGTTTGGGGTGGGGCTACAGGAAGAAACCATTGGAGCTGGGATGTTGGGTTAAGGATGAAACACACTACACAATGGGGCCCGTAGTGAGGGGGGATTATAGTTTGGGGGTGGAACATGCCCTTTTAATCAGCACGGTTATTATAAGTATGCCAATAGCACCCGCACTTTCGAATAAGGGAAGAATAATATTACACCGTGCAACACTGGCCACAAGCACTTTTGTGAAAAGGCATCAAATCAGCTGCACACGTGTTTTTAGTAAAATATTTCACTGTTTAATATATTAGAGAAGTGTATGGTTTAGAGTAATTTTAATATAACATGACTCAATGGTTTTTTAGTATCCAATAATAGATTAAAATTATAGGATGAGTATAAAAAGTTCACTTACTTAAAGGTTATCACTATAAACAAAATGTTTTATGTATTAATAATGTGTTTATGTATAGTATGTTGAAATGAATGAAAGGGCCCTGCCCCTAGTAGGAGGGACATTGGTTATTTAAAGGGATACATTGGTATGTTGTTTTTGCACCTGAGGAAGGGGGAAGCCCCGAAACGTTGTGCATGCGTTATCACAATCATATTGATATCATCTTTGTTGAGTGCGGCTACCAGGCTACTAATCATAAGATTAACCACAAACTTAGTTTAAAACTATTTTTCCTCATGATCGAGGCTGTTTTCAAGACTTGCGTCCATTTTCGAGAGTTACCGAAATCGATCGTTACGTTACATTTTTGAAATCCTCTTACTTTCGATAATTCCTTCCTTTTGATTATCCTCTAATTTCGATTTTTCAATGGATGTCCCTCTACTTTCGATTTCAATGATCCTTTACTTTCGTTTCGGCTACTTTCGAGAATCCTCTACTTTCTATTTCAATAATCCTTTACTTTCGATAAAAATCAAAAAAAAAATCGGGGAAGTGTCCGAAAAAGTTTTAGATGAGTTAAAGCAAGTTGTTCAATTTACATACTTATTATTTGTACTGGTATTTAACTTCTTTCATGCGTCAATAAAACCAGTTTTAAACAAATATTTTGTATTTGGATGAATATGTAAATGATAATTGGAAAGAAAAAGATTAGTAACATATGTAAAGGTTAAGAACACGTACACACACATTACATGAAAGATAAAAAAAAAACACACAATCATGTTCTATGTGCTGATTACACAGTGCAGAGGGACCAAAAGTAAAGAAAAACATAGAAGACTAAATGTGAATTGCATGTATGTTCACACAAATGATTGCTCGGATCAGTATTAGGAGATGAAGTTGTGTTTTTGTGAATAGTCACAGATTTCAAAAGAGGGTGCGTAATATATGAGGTGTGCTTCCTGGAGGTGGTTGAACAAAAAGGTGATTTTACTGGTGCCCTATAAGACATGTACTCAATGCTGAGGTTTAGCCCACCAAATTTGATTACTTGGGTACAACAAATACGAATGGGTTCTGGGAAATGCCATTATTGCCCCATGCATGTTGGAAAACTGCAACATTTGTGCAAATAGAGTGATTCAAAGTGATAGCATTGGGGGCTATGGGTTGGTTATCCTTGTTTGATTTTGACACTTATCAAGTAAGCCTCATAAAAGTAAGACACAAGGGCAGTTTACCCCACAAAATAAAAAAAAGATTTTATTAGTAAATCCCTCCCCCCAAAAACTGCAATGGTTACAAAGATGACTGTGCGGTAGGGCTTAATCTGTATGCAGCCAAAGTGTATGATCTCTCCTCACTCTGCCTCTCAAAATGTTTCTGCCTTCTCCGTCCTGTTACAGGGTTAATAAATATTCCATAGAGCTCTTTTTAAAGCATAATGTAGCCTATCGGTTTATTGATTCGTAAACATATACATTATCTCAATGTATATGTGGGTATGAGCATATATAAAAGCAGCAGCTGGGTTATTTCTCAGGAATATTACTACTACAGTTAAACGATCATAGACAGTATACTAACGTTTATATAGATGTGTGCACCTTACTGAATATGCAGGGCGCCCTCGAGAGCTGTTTTAGTCCTGCATCCACTAAGATTTCAGTTGCTCCTCAACACTTAGCGTTACCACTGTAGGAGAATTCAGACTGTGGAGCGCTTTTCCATTTGCCTGTTGTTTTTCCTTAAGTAAGAAGAAATGATCTTAACATTTTTTGTTCTCTTTTAAAGGGAATTTCCTTTATCTAATGCAGTTGAAAAGCACTAAGCTAGCCATTGCAACAGATTAATGGCGACTGCACGATGCAATTCCTTTTAATTCAAATTATAACCTGTTGAGATGGATGCTTGCCTTGACATAATATTTGACTCCCTTTTCTTACTTTCTAACCACAATACCACATTACTAAGATATGCCCTTTTATTTCTCAGTCAATTAATTAAAAATGCTGCCATATGCCATTAATCCTCTATGTCTAGACTGACTGTAACCTACCTACATACAAACAATATCCGGCCATAGCGATGGCTTAACTTCTTAGAAACCCTTTTACTTAACCTTTAAATCCCTTCCCTCTGCTGTAGTGCCCTACACAGATGGGGCCTCAGTTTCTTGAAACCCATAACGAAACACTGGCTCCTACCATTTTATTCCTCTCTCTCAATCCCTCTTCTTTCACCAGGGTTCCCAAAATGAGTTCGATCTAAACAATGTCTTTTTCATGCATGGAAGCAAGCAGAGAAAGGGCCGGACCATCAGTGGCGCCTGCGATGGCTAATACGCTATGTCTGCCAAACCAATGTCACTGCCGGTCCAGCCATTCCGCTGATTCCGTGCACGAAAAAAAAGCCCATGAGCGAAGCAAAAGATTAGCCGAGGAACTGGGGCTGGTAAGAGGTGTGGTAAAAGATTTAACACTAAGAAACTGTGAGTTTCGAAGGTTTTGGGGGCTAATAGCTCTTTAAAGGTATCTCCACCCAAATATTACCTTTTTCTATAATTACAGCTCAGCTTGCCCACACCCAACCAACAGGATAGATTCTAAAAAAGAATCAAATCCTAATCATATTTACAGCCACCCGACTCCCGGGCTGTATGCTCCGGCTCGCATTGACAGAACTTGCAAACGGGCCAGAATGGCAATGCGTCTGTGATGGCTGGAGTTTGGGGGTGGTTGGATCCTTGCCTTTAATACTAAAAGTTAGTTGGGTGGGCACATACCTTTAAGAGAAGTATACACATGCCAATATGCGCAGGCCAAAACAGGCCAAGACATGACAAACTAACATAAATTTGTCCATACCAATCACCTATGGATGCTTAGTCCTGCACTGTTGAAGATGCATCCTGCGGACATCAAAGCCTGATAAGTGGCCATCCTATACCGTGCAAGGTCGGTCAATGAAGAGTGTTAGGCATGTGTCTAGCTACTCGGACAGGAACCCAATTCCTCATGTTCGACACACAGAACTTTTGTTATTATTCCACTGACAGCTTTATATATGTGTACATGTCATTTCTTACATATTCTATTTTCCTTGATTGCATTTATACTGTTGTTCTTCTCTATTGTTAAATGTACAACGCTCTGTTCACGCATGCAGTAAAATATAGGTAGCATGTATATTTAGTTTTGTTCTCCTTTAATGTTTAACTGCTTTCCTCCTACAGTTTTATTATAGTATTTAGAGGTACGCCACACTGATGCGCTGATTGCCATCACAAATGTGGCCCCAGTTAGTTTATTGTGTTTTTGTTCGTTTTATGTTTTTTCTTGTTTGGCCACACTTATGCGCATGATGCGATCCGTTTAATTGGAGAAAAGTGATCCGCACTTTTTAGGCAATCATTATGCTCTCCGATTGTAACATTGAGCGTTTCGCAATAGCGATGTGCACAGCAAAAGACAGGCAATAGTGTTGTGTTAAACCGTGTGGGATTGCAGTGCAGTGTGGCCTCACCCTTAGACTATTCACACTACGAAATTACAAAGGCAAACAGGAAAAGGAAAACAAACAGGGGCCCGATACAATAGAGGTCAAAAGTTTGCCTGTGCTATTAATCTGCAGCAACCATCAGAAGTTTATAAGGCACCCTATGCGCTTGCAGAGGTTGACACGTAAGGCCACGATGTGGAGCACATCCATTTCGCTAGAGACTCATTACCACTGGACAAGGATACACCGGAAAGACGATCAGCCCCTTAAACGGTCCTGCACCTTTAATGCCAGATCCAGATAAACTTGTGGGCTAACAGTGGGGTTTGTCCTTTAAGAAACATCTGGAAAATCCAAGTCTAGGAAAAATCAGGTTTGGGAGCGGTAATTACCAAAACGTAAAATATAGATTTTGGGTGCGATGGCCTGTAAATGGTTAGCCAAAACCCCATTGATGCTTAAACCCAATAACCTTAAAAGCTTTTTGTAACACCAATCTGTTATTAGAATCCCCTTACACCCCCAGCTCCACAGGGAAGATTTACTTTCTGTAAATCTTAAATAGGAAGTACAACATTGAGTTCACTGAAAAGAAAAAACAAATGACCTGATTTTAGGGTGAGGGGGGGCCACGGTTGGATCATTTTACAGCTTTAAGATGCCTGGGGATCGGGAACAAGGAAAACACTAAACATGCAGGGACTTTACTTGTCCAAAGTTCATATGCTTTGGTTTTACAAAACAAGAAACTTAACAGTGTTATATCTGTGTATTTCCGTTAGATCAACTGGACTTGAAGTTTAGTTCGCAGTCATCAGCTGGATTCTCTCAATCAGAATGACGTATCACGAATCTGAAGTCATTCTGAATTGAGGAAAGCAGTTGGATGACTAGCGAAACGTCTTCAGAGAACTAAAACTTCAAGTCAGTTGATCGAACTGAATACAACAGATTATACTATGGACTGGAGAATGAATCTTACAGAATTACCATGACCTGGATGAATGAATATAACAGAGATACCTTGACTGGATGAATGATATTACAGATATACCTGACCTGGAGAAGATATAACAGATATACCATGACCTGCTTGACATGAATATGTACAGATTATACCATGACCTGGATGATGAAATAACAGATATACCATGACTGGCATAAATGATATGACCAGTATTTATACAGTGACCTGGATGAATGGAATATTACAGATATACAGTGCCCGGGATTGAATGAATATAAACAGATATACCCATTGACATGGATGAATGGAATGTTACAGATATACCATGAACCTGGATGACTGAATTATAACAGATTAGACCATGAACTGGGAATGACATGAATTATAACAGTATACCATGACCTGGATTGAAATGAATATGACGAATATACCATGACCTGGATGAATGAAGGAATATGACCAGCAGATATACCATGACCTGGATGAATGAATATGACAGATTTTATAACCGGACCGGATATGAAGAATATTCAGATCTACGTTGCCCGGTGATGAATATAACATATATACCATGGACCTGGAGAATGACTATTACAGCTATACAATGACCTGGAAATATGGAATGATATATTACAGATAACCATGACCTGGATGAATAAATATTAAGTATTTACCGTGACCTGGATTTGAATGATATACAGATATACCATGGACCTGGATGAATGAATTTTACAGATATACCGTAACCTGGATGAATGAATATTACAGATATACCGTAACCTGATGAATGAATATGACCGATATCCGTGACCTGGATGAATGAATATTACAGATATACCATGACCTGGATGATGAATATGAAAGATATACCATGACCGGATGACGAAGAAGCCTTCCCACAGGTGCCATAGGTGGCTTCTTTTAACACTGGAAAACCTATGGAATGTAAAGGCTAAAAACATTCATTCCATGCCTGCCAACCTGCATTAATTGCAATACTTCTATAGTCTCGCGGCGTGGTGTGATTTTACATGAGTGGGTAATAAGGGGAAAGGAAGATCGCAGGAAAACCGTATTAACTAGGGAAACGTAAACAGGAATTTCCCACCTAGACTTGCTGACCTGGCCTCCTTTTTAAATGATTTGTTTCAGACATAATTACATGCAAAATAAAGGCAAAAAAACTCTATTTTATGTACATTCATTATTGTCGAGCATTTCCCTATCCACAGAGATTACAACAAACATAATTACAATTTAAAATTAAAATTTAGGCTTTACATACTGGTTTTTCATTCTATCAGTATTGTACTTTACTAGCACTTAGGTGGCACTGGTATTTCCCTTAGGTCTTTAATGCAGAGAAGAGAAGTAGAGCTGTGTTGGTGATACTTTTATTGGTTAACTAGATATAAAAAAAAATTGAGAAGCTTTTTCGGGAGTCCTAAGGCCCTTCTTTCATCAGTTCTTGTGACATGTATAAACAGTAAGCCGCTTTGAAAAGGTTCTCCTTCATCCAGGTCATGGTATATCTGTTGTATTCAATTAGATCAACTGACTTGAAAGGTAGTCTTGAAGCGTTTCGCTAGTCATCCCGACTGGCTTCTCAATTCAGAAAGACTAGTACAAGAATCTGTGGCAATTAGGTACCCTGAGAATCCCATTAGCATATCTACAGCCAGGTGTAAGGGCGTGATAGATAGTGGCTTAAGAGGGTGTATAGGAACGCCCAGAGTAAGGTGTTAAAACAGCATGTACATGCAGACAGTTGGTGTCGAACCCCCCACCTCTATTAGCTGGTTTTCTTTATTTTCCACATAAATGGCCTCATAACACCTCTCTTGACTCAGTCACGTTCCTTCGCAGTCTGACATTACATAATCTTTCAAAGGTATTGGGGGAGGAACAAACAGCAAACATGCATCAACGTATATGGCCAGCACAGAAAGAGCCAATTCCTCAGGTTCAGGACTCAGCCGTGTATATGCATTCCGTAAGGAGTAAAGGACATACCTTTGAAGATTGTAATGGTAACATACTGGCGATAGGACGTGACTGAGTTCAAGAGAGTGGTAAGGAGCCATTATGTGAAAATAAAAGAAACCCAAGCCTAAATAGAGGTGGGGGGGTTCGCACCAACTGGCTGCCATGTACAAATGTGTTTAACACCTTATATGGGCGTTCTATAACACCTCTAGCCACTATCTAATACACCCTTAACACCTGGCTGTGATATGGCTTAATTGGGGATTCTCAGGGTACATTAATGCCACAGATTCTTGTACTAGTCTTCTGAATGGGGAAAGCCAGTCGGATTGACTAGCGCAACGTCTTCAAGAAACTTCACATTTCCAAGTCCAGTTGATCTAATGAATTACAACAGATAAACAGTAAGTTAAGACAGTGTGCCTGATGAGGGGGTTTAGTACGGGGTGGGGATGTAGATGTAGATTGTGAATAAAGGTTCGTACACACGATACAGGTCCCGGCCCACAACACCCCATGTATGGGCCCGTTAGCGTACGAAACGGCCTTCGTTTTTTTTTTTTTGGGCAACAATCCCTGACCGACAAGCTGGATCTCCGAACAATACAAAGCCGATTATCGCCCGAAACGAACGGCAGACACATCGGGTGTTGAGGTCGAGGAACCCGCGATCGCACATGTGTACGGAACCTAAAGGCTATTCCACCTAAAATTATTTTTTCATATAAGATCCCCCTGGGCTCCCAGCCCACCGCTATATTTTTTTTTTTTAGAAAGCCCCCAAAACTCACTTACCTCCCATCGATCCTCCGATCGCGCTCCCGGCCTATGCTTGCCAAGGAAATGCATAGCAGAGGGGGGGCCCGGCAGGCGCGTCTTGATGGCTGAGCGGCAGCCAATCACAGACGCTGGGCGTGCCGGCAGCTCCACTTCGCAGGCGGAAAAGAGGGAGAGGTAAGTAAGCGTTTGGGAGCTTTCTTAAAAAAAAAAAATATTCGGGTGGGAGGACTGGAGACAGGGGGGAAATCACTACTGAAGGGGTGGTTTTATGCTAGGGGGAGGGATAGTTAGAACGGGAGGACGGGAGAGGGAGGGAGAGGGAGGGCGGAGGAGGGGGGAGAAGGGCCTGCAGTACGCATGGCAAAAATCTACCTGAGGCCAGCTAGCAGGCAGTGTCCTATTGGACTCTGCTAGCCTCCTGGTAGTAAATTCTTTTGGGACTTTTGGGGGGGGACTAGGAGAACCCTATGGAGTAGGATGTGAGGTAAGGATGAAACTACCCTACAGGTGGGGCCAGTAGGTGGGGGGATTTAGTGTGGGGGTGGGGACATGCCTTTACGTTTTATATTTGGCCATAAAATCGTCCCTTTTACTCCGCGTTCAGGGATTCAAATTCGAATGAATGTTGTATTCCCATTCCTTACGATGTTTCTGAAGGTGAAATTGCCCATCAGAATGGTGATCTTGAGTCGTTCAAATGTGGCCTCTTTTACAAAAGTGCTCAGCCACAGGGGCGGAACATCCCTTATGCGACACACTATGCTGCCACAGACCCTTTATTCAGGATTTTATTGCCAATTACCTTGTGGGCCCATACAAGCTACACTCCCAAAATTAAAAAATGTTAGTTGGCCAATAGCAATCGTATACGACTATGGAATTGGTCGTGATGTTTAGTTGTATTTATGGGAACCAAAGGGTCAGCCATAGGATTTCCATTCAGGGTACCTCTGGAGTGGTAGTTACACGAACCCGGTCCCTCTTTAACATTCTGCTTCTGGTTGTCAGTTAAGGTGGATGTCCAGTTCTATAACTCAACCGGGAAGGCAGCTCTTCAATGCTGCTGTGCACTCACAACAGGGCACGGGATCGGGTTCTTGTAAGAATTCCAGGAGGCATCTGTGGGTAAGTCAAACGAAAAAATGGGTTTTGGGGGGCGGTCTAAATTTTGGCCAATATGGAGCGGAACATGCCCTTATTATGGCCATTACAGCCTGATACAGATTATACATCCTGACATTGTACAATCAATATCGTTCCAAAAGCACACCCTCCCCCCCCCCCCCCCCCCACCCCCCCCCCATATCAAAATAATGGGTATATCGAAACATGGATTTATTGGGCAGGTCCATCCTCAACTAATAATTTGCCCCACTGTGTAGTGTTTTAAATGACCCTTACCTTTCTTTTCGGCTGAAATCGTTGTCCTGCAGGGAGATGAAAGTCCAGGAGGAAAAGAAAAGAGTAGGAAGACTGTCTGTTGTTTTTGTTAATCCATTCTCCTCTTCCTGCTCCTCTGGAGGTTTGTGGCAGTGCAGTGGATCTCGCCCCCCAACAAAAAATGAATAATCTTCTCAGAGGAGCGCGAATAGAGGCAGATACGCATGACACACCTTGAGGCCGTCCTTACTCCTGACCTTCATCAGGCCTGCAGACAAACCAAAGGAGCAGACAGAAGATTTTTAAACACTACAGTGAGGTCACATTTGCATGGGGGGTGGGCAAAAGGCAACAGTAGAGCCAGTAAGATAGGAATAGGGAAAATGGATTCAAATAGAAAATTGTATTCTCCATCTTCACAAAGTGCTGGTATCTTAAAGATATGGTCTGTCATTTGTTAAAAAATGGTGTGTGGTACCCAGGCAGGCTGCATTTGCTTTTTCTGTTTTCCCAAATGCCTCAATTTCTTGTTCCCAATAGCAAGAAATCATCAAAGGCAATCTGCACCAGACAAAAATGGGATTCATGTGGATTTTAAAATCTGTCCACACAGCAAAAGTGTGGACGAACAGGTTAACAGTCACTGGCGAATAAAAACTAAACCACATTTAATGACAGATTACTAATCGGGAATTTGCATATTGGTTGTGTTTGCGCACACTTTGGCCATCTGGCCCAAACAGCCAGACATCCCAATGAGACAGAGGGAGGCATTCTGACATTATTTTTGTTGGCCACAACACAATTCCATATGCAGCAAATCCCATCGGATCAGGAGCTATACCAACTAAATGAATTATTGCTTCTACGATACTTTTATCTTTAATATATAGAAATAGGGCTGTTGTACATCCATTATTAAAGTGCAACTGATACAAATTAGAATCTATACAAAACAATGAGAAATTCAAGGCAGAAAGGATTCGATTGCATATTGGCTACCTCCATAAGGTTGCAGTTTCGAAGAGCCATCTATGAATATGGATACAAAAAAGCAAATGAGTTCATAAGGGGCAAATTATTTTAAGCCCAGTCACCAGGTTAGGTTGCTTTATTACAGTGGGTACTAACCCTACTGGTACTTATTGAAAGAACTGCTTTCATTTAGCAGGGTTTATGATGGCTATTATGAAAGTAGCAAACTTATGGGAGATATAGCCAATATGCAATTAGAATTCTATTATTTGTTTGTACTTTAATCTTTGCCTTGAGTTCGAGGTCACCCCACAGCACACGGAAGCCGCAAGCTAGGTACCGCACGTCTGCATGATGCGCTGTGATGTGCAATGGTGCGGGCAACCGGAGCACTGGGCTTCGGCAAAAAATGCAATTTCAACATGCGATCCGGATTGGGGATCATTAGTCACAACGCACCAGTTGGCCTAGCCTTTACAGAGATAAAGAGTTGAATAAGCACAAAAATACAAGCAAATATAGGTTTTTAAAATTACTACAGGAGATGGAATATTGTGAATTTCTTTCTTGGTGCGATTGCACTACCGCCTCGCATATGATAAGTGATGGTGTAAACTTGGGGGTTCGTTAATGCCCCCGTGGAATAGGTGTGTTACGTTTCAATAATAGGGCAAACATAACTTTTCAATTGATCCGGTGCCCCTGTGGTATTTTTTTCAAAAGAAATCACCCAGAGACCGGACTACATTAGTTTCACACTGGTTTATAGGCATCGTGCTGTTATTTTTAGCATGAGTTGTCAAAGTCAGTAATATTTAACAGTATTGCATGTGTTACCATTATTGCTATACCCTGTAACACTGCATACGAATTTTCTGGGATTACAATTGTTACCACTTTTTAAAAACAGGAATATAAAATGAGAAGCACATTTACAAGAAGCAAAAAATGCAACCACAGCCCCGTGACTAACCGCCATAAAAACGGAAAAGAAAAGGAAAAAGAAACTGATTTTCAAACCTTGCCCTTGCATTATTTCTTGACGCATCAAATTATCTAGAGCAAAGATGGAAGGTGACTAAACCTTCATCCTCGAAATCTACACTCTAAAGTGACTAATGATCTGTTCAAAGGGTTCCACCATGGCTTATTATCTTGATCTGTGCCTCTGCTGGTGCAGTGCAAAGCAAAGGAGAACCAGCAAGTACATTACACAAAACGACTCCAGCATCAACTGTTACCTAGACCGAGAACGAGAAAGTCGATTTTCAGGCTTTAAAAGTAGCCTGAAAACCGAACCTCGACTTATACTCGATCAGTCCTAATTGATCAAATTCTTGAAATTACAGATAGAACCAGTAGTGGCGCTTGTGTTAACCTGGATAGAAAGTACAGGAGATGATTGTCTTTACACTTCCTGCTTCATGTTTCTGCCTGCTGGAACTCATCAGCACTGGATGCTGTAAATCGATGGGTCTCCTCAGTTGGGGGCCAAAAAAACAGCTGCTAGTTCAGTGCAAATGACAGCTTGAAACTAAAACTCTCAGGTGACATTTTTAACTATGGGTCAGAACCTCCTTTTACTAATGGGGGTCAGCGTTCACTTACTATATGGGGTTAGAGGGACCTTTAGTATATGGGGGGTCAGGAGAATTGTAAATGATGCTAATCTTAATTAAAAGTTTACTGAACCTTGCCACTCAACATGTTTAGAAACTGAAATCCCAGCAAACAAAGCATGTGGGAGTTGTGTAGTTCCAAACTCTGGAGGGCCAAGAATTGGAGGTTATGGTATGGATTGCTTACTGCTTGGATTCACTATGGGAATCATTTCTGATGTCCATTATTAAAGGGCAACTGAAGCCTAAAAACAACACAGAATCAGAAGGCAGTAGTGTGTGATAATGTCTACCTTGACTTATACTCGAGTCAATCAGTTTTTACAAAAAAAAATTTTTCAGGTATAAAATAGGTACCTCGACTGTATACTCGGTCGACGTATACTCGATTAGTATATACGGTAAGCAT
Organism: Hymenochirus boettgeri; assembly: GCA_019447015.1. NCBI lineage: Eukaryota > Metazoa > Chordata > Amphibia > Anura > Pipidae > Hymenochirus > Hymenochirus boettgeri. The sequence continues at coordinate 308,714,223 of CM033470.1, read as the reverse complement.
ACATTATTAGATATCACAACAAACCATATATGCAAGAGACAAAGGGTAATTAATGCACTTAAAGTTCAAAGTAAAATGGGATAACATTTAGTACCAGGTTTGTACAACTTGACTCGAGGCCTTAGTTCGCCTGTATGAGTGTGCTTAAACTATGATAAAGGCGAGAGTCGCCAGAAACGAATCAGGCAGTTCACCTTGTAAGCCATTACGGGCTTGTGACGTGCCTTTGCAAAAATTTAGTTATTTTTCATTACCTTAAGCGTACGTGGGATCCTGGTCTGATGGAATTGATTGCTCTTCACTTGGTTTTATATGGATTATAGAACCCTTTAGCGGAGGGTTAGGTGCAAGTCTAGCACCCGGACCAAGAGGACAGAAGCAGTGGAGTGCTAGCTGCGTTATTCTATTGGACGTTTCACCATTGTACAGGCTTTAACTGGAGTCTCCATTTAATGGTGCAGTGGGACGGGTTCATTTACCTGTATTCACGAAGGGCCCCGGGGCGTGGGGTTGCACTTGGGGCCACCTTGATTATAGAAGTAACACATAAGTTTTATGTGTGCAATCTATATGTCTATAGGGTCCTATCAAACGTTGTTGTACTTTATACAAAATGCATCAGCTGATGCGCCACTTCAGGCAGGTTTTATTCCCACATCAGCCCTTTATTGCCCTTTATTATATTACAAATACAAGGATAGGCAGCTCAAACCTTTATTCTAAAGTACATTAGGTTACATTCAGGTGCGGTGTGCAAAGGAGAACCGGCAATTTATATATTACACAAAAGACAGCACTCAAACTGTACATATAAGCATAAATAATTAGAGATTGGTACAAACTCTGTAAATAAAGTATCCATTTTAACTTTAGACAGGTATTAAATTCGTAATTTGCCTGACTTTAACATGTTTGATCGCGACACAGACTTTTGTGTCTACCTGACTTTATATTACTGGGCAGGCCAACTTAAATACCAACGTTGCTGGCTAGCGAATGATGAGCAGCCAGAACAATCATACCATATGCTACAATGCTACCTGAAGAGTTCATATTTGCTTTACTAGATAGTAGCACAATTCTCCATAAACAGGATGCTCAAATATGGAATCAAGCCAATAAACTGGCATAATTTACAGACATTCCCGGTGAAACACGTGTCATGCCTTTCTGCACTTACCGAGTTTTCACCATGCAAGTGCCTGGAAGGCATTCGGTATACATAAATTTGGACATATTTCTGAAGCCACCTGTCCCAAGACATATGAAAATTTTATCTGCCACGTTCTTTTCAATTTAAATACCTGCGATTTGGGCACTGCCTACAAACTGCATTTCATGGATCCCCTTTCTACTCTACTAATTAACTCCATCCTGCAAACACCAAACCAGAGAGGGCTGGTTTCTAGGATCTATAAATGTAAATTTGTTTATGGCAAACTTATAAGAAAACTTCCTTTCAACATGCCCCATCAGACCATGTTTTCGCATATTCAGATGATCTCCTGATCATCTGGGACTGCAAATAAAGAGGACCTACTGCAGTTCCACAAAAAGATAAATGATTTCCACCCCCACATTAAATTAAATTTGAACCATTCCACCAACCGAAATAATAAGCTTGCTGGACACCATAATTAACAGATTAAAGGAAACAAATTACAAACCATGGATATTAAGCCTACGACCGACCAACACACACAGTAATGACAGTCTTACCCTCTATATCTTACAGTCAGGGCATAAGATATAAAATGAATTTGCTCCGATTCTACAGATAGAAACATGCACCTGGAAACAAGATCAAAAAAGGATTTACAAAATATAGTCGGTCACTCGCAGAAACACCATTTAATAAACAAAGCAATCTGCACCCCAGAACAAAACCGGGCTACATGCCACATGTCCAAAAGCAGGGCCGTATCACACTGGTTGTTACATACCATCTCCAAGGGAATACTCTAGAGATAGCCCAAGGGAAACTCAACCAATTTAACAAGGATGGCAGACTACAAGAAATATTCCCAGATCCCCCTCTCTTAGCTTATCAACACAAATTGGAACCTCTCCGTTTGAGGAAAAGGTGAAACATGCAAGTCACACCAACCGACGAAAGAAAAATTTTAGATCCCAAAAGGAGAGGTTAGAATTGGAATGAAACAGAAAAAAATTTTGGAGACTCTGAGGGTCACAAAGATCTAAACGTCATGTGAACTATGTTTCTAATCTAAATGTCAGTGTAAATTAATCAGCCTAAATTTAAAAAAAAACACAGGCAGATGACCCTCAACAAAATGTTGTCCGCCCCACGCTAACAATGGTAGTGTTGCGTCATTCCACCCCAGTTAGTATCTGCTATGAGGCCAGTTGCAGGAGAGAAAGGCTCTCTACTTTTAGTACATTTATTCGCAAGGGCCACCATTTTTTGAGTGTTGAGAGGGTGGATGGAGCCCTTCTGTGGGCGCCCTGCGGCTCTAGGACCCCTAGCAATTGTCATGATGCTATGATCCCTACACCCACTGATCAGTGTGTCTTGTAGCAGTGAGGACCAGGTTATTGTAATGGTTAAGATTATTTAAGTGGTTGTCCGAAATATCAGAAAAAATGGTGTGGTCTTCACAGTGCAAGTGATGTAGAAGACCGGAAACGTGAGGGTATTTGGCTGTGATAAGGGTGACTGCAACCTAGGATTAAGCCCAGATATGGACTAAAGGTTTGACAGCTGGAATGAAACCAGTAGTTTTAAGAGTTTAAAAAACTACAAGCACCTTATAAGGCAACTCACACAGGGGGCAGGCAGGAAAGGTTTCAAGGCAAACTGGAAAGCAAGGTTGCACAGTCCTGTATAGGCCACTTTCTACAAATTTAAGACTTTTGAAAAGGGATTCCTTTATTAACATGTTATATTAATTGTACCCCCTGTGTGCTGCTTTCCCACAATTGTTACTATCATTATTAGAGATGGACGAATTCATTTAAAAGTTTGGCCCGTTTCAAACTTTCACATAATTCAGTTAAAGTTTAAAGTTCGAATTCGGACCCATTTTAAGGTCAAATGGTAGGAGGAGAGTGATTAGTTTGAAAAGTTCTGCGGATTTACAGCTAAACTAACAATGGTAAACTACTGGTATTAGAATGGCGTGGCACCTGGGAAAAATGGTCGGGGAAACATGCACTGTAACCAAAACTTAGTTTAAAACACTCTACGAGCGGACAATGGTCGGGTTTTGCAAAGTTACTCAAGAGTTACAGGAAATTCGGGGTTATCCGAATGATACTTTCGCGGGTGTAGCGGAAACAAACGCTACTTTTGAAGGGTTAGCGAACGATACATGCTAGGGTTAGCGAAAACGATCCATACATCGACGGTTACTGAAACTGAACGATTACTTTTGAGGGTTATCGAAAAATACATTTAGGCGTAGCGAACGGCTAGTAAATTCGATAATATCGTTTTTTGTTTTTTGCGAATTGTTAATTTGAATTAATTCAAACTCATTAAGTTAGGCCAAAATTAGGGTGTCGAGTTCGGTTTTGTGTCCATCACTAATATTATTAAGTATATGTTGTAATTAACAGCTATGTTTACCAAATGTCTCTTCTGTCTATAGCCCATCTGTATCTTGTACCCTCAGAAACCACAACAGAGTAATGTTGGACCAACAGACCGACATGTAATAATGGTTTTCTGCCGAGATGGTTACAATGATACTGTATATACATTCTGGTTAGGTCTATTTCAACATCTACAAGTGAGAGTGAGTATCGCATACCAGATAGGAAAGGGGGGGGTGGTGATAACAATGCTTTTAAATGATTAGCGATGCTCAGAGATGGGACATAATGGATATTAAAGAGATAAAACCTGGGAGAAACGTCTCGCAGAAAAGAGACGTCTACAGTTGCGGCACATTACCATATCCACCTCATTATAGTTAAATATCAAAAAATGATAAGCCTGTTAATGCTCTCTGCTGTGTCCCCCACATGTAATCGGAAGTGGCGATTTATACCTAAATTGGATTTGTCCTGGATTATTACAGAGGGATTTTAGTGATAGTCGATCTTATCATACGATTGTCATAAGCCAGGGAGGATAGCTGCCTATTATGAACTTAGCCTGTGGTGGATTTTAACTTTATAAAGCTGTCTGTATTATTTATTTATTCATGCTGCACTTTATTAGATGCTGACGTAGATATATTATATGATGGAATTGTTGATGAATTGAGGCCACCCTAGGTTGAGGTCGAGGGGTGAGGGTTTTGAGAATCGTTTGTTACCAATAAAACTTTTGATATTTAATATTACTGAGTTGGATATTGGTAATGTGCCAGCTGTAGATCGTCTTTCCTGAGAGGAGGTTTCCTTCCCAGGTTTCTCTTTATAATTTCAATATCGTTCGGTCTTCAAGTTTAAAAAAAAAAACAATGATGATCAGAAATATTGATCCCCCAGCCCCAACCAGCGTACTAAAAATTCTTTAGAAAGTGGCCCCATTATGAACGTACCCTTCCCTCATCTTCCGCGGCACTCTCACAGGCCCTCGCCTGGCACGGAAATGCAAGCAGGGGGCAGGACCGGCAGCCGCATCCCTGATGGGCTGAGAGGCAGGGCCAATCAGGGAAGCGGCTGACGGCTGCTCAGAACGCCGCAGGGATAAGGGAAAGGTAACTAACGATCTGGGGCACTTCTATGAATTCTGTTATGTCGTGGGGCTGGGGGGGGAATAAATATATATAAGATATAATGGGAATTTTACACTAGGGGGAGGGAGAAGAACCGGGAGGGAGAGGGAGGGGGGGGGACTCTCCTGCGCATGCCGCAGCCTTGTCAAGTTGAGCTGAGACAGGCCGCAGGATGAGTCACCCCAGACCTTCTACACTACACTTTATGGACTTTGGAGGGGACGCAGGAACCATAAGGAGCTGGGATGTAAGGTAAGGATTTTTGTAACTACAGATGGGGCCAGCCAGTATGGGGTTTTATTTTTAAATTCGAGTAGAGTTGGAGGGGGGACATTGCCATTCTAATAAAGTTTTTAACATATTAACTGCTATTGTTGCAGAACATATTACTTTATAGTGTTAGGTGAAAAAACTACGGATATCTACCAAGGCGGTGGGGTAGAGTGGTTTGGTTTAGGACGATATTTAGAGACTTGTTTCTTGCCACAATGTATAGAGTTTCACTTCAAGCTCCACGGGACAAAAAACCATGGCCCAGCTTCGACCTATAAGGACCACTAAGAATGAAAAATGAGACAATTACAGAAATATTTCATAACAATAATGATCTGGATGATCTTGAAATTATCTTTTGGTAACTATACCTGAATTTCCAACTAACCAATTATGGGTGGTGCTTTAGGACATATCCCCATTATTTCACAAAAGTGATTGATCATAGGGGATCAAAAGATTCCCTTCTAGCACTAGGGAATGCCCTTTAAATCCAAAACTATCCAACTTCAAAAGGATTTAATTATATAATACATAAGAGTGAGATTTAGCAATGGGAGCCAGCGAGCGGCAGTGGTATAGTCCTTATAAAAATTACTCAGCTATGTCACTAATGGTACATTCTTATATTCTTATATCCCACAACCATGCCCATTTCCAGTGTTCATGCTCCTGAAACAATGATATCAGGCATTTTTTTGCAGTGTTAACTTCACTAACAGAACCTGCTGGAGCTGCTTCCTGTCACTCATAACCATGTTCTCTCTCCTCCTCCACAAAAGATTTGGTTAACCGCATAGCTGATGGGATGGGATGTTCCTTTTACTGGGTTTAAGTAACCAAAAGGGAGATTGGGGATTTAAGGTTGGAAATAGGGGACAAAGCTAGAATGTTAAAATGCGGACTGGGGATGAGGGAATCCGAATCTACTTATTAATATAAGTAAATTAATGCGGCCCCTTCACATTATAATATAAGGACATTACGCCACCCCTTAATCATCACAGGTGTAGAAATATTTCACATAGCCCTCTGATAAAAAAAACACAATAATAACGATGATAACCCATCAAACCTTATACTTCAAGACATAATAGTAACACCATTAGGCACCATTATACACCAAAAGGCCAACCAGAGCGTGCTAAATAATAGGATAAAAGGGACTTCCCATCAAAGTCCAAATTTCAATTGTGATAGCAACCCTTGTGTGAAAAACCATCAGGGAGATTAATAAAAAGTTATTATTCGTTAAAAATGGTTGCTATTACCGGCTATATTGCCCCAAACCAATCAGGGTTTTAAATAATATTTGATTGGTGGGGCGGGCAAAATAGGGTTGTTAAATCACTGATTGTGTGAGTTAGATTTTGTGTTACAGACTTTTTATATTTAGCTCATTTTGTTGAAAGAATTGGGGAAGGTAAGCAGATGTTGGATGTCTAAAAAAACCTAAAGAAGGTAAGCAAAACTGACCCATTCTCACGATCTACGGGATCTTCTGACCAGGTCCCGACGGATGACTTTGTACATGGCCTGTTTAAAGAAAGAAAACCCTTTGTATCTGAATTTCACCTTCCGGTGGCCCTTTATAAATGGAAATTGAATGATTATAAAGCGAGTTACAGATAACAGTTAATGATAATTAACGCCAAAATGTGTGCATTCCAGCACAATGTTGTCTATCTAGTTTTAACACAAAGGCAGAGAGATAATGTTACCCAGTTTTGCATAGAGTTCATGAAAATGAGGACAATGTGCCCTCTGTAGTTGACTTGAAGGCCTCCAAATCTGCGTTTTAGAGCGACCGCAGTTTACAAGGGTCTTTAACAACATGCCGTTGTTTCTTGGGCATTTTAATAAGCAGGGAGGACTTTTGGGTGCCATTTAAATCAATATAAGGCTGAGGAACCATCTCACGAGCATACCAACTGTTTGTGCTGATTGATCCGTGCAAATAGTCGTTTTTGCCAAAAAATAGATGATCGCATGGGACGAAAATGGAGTGCAGTGCATGCAGGTAAGCCACCCACATAGACATGCACTGTTGCTGTGGATGGTGATACGTTACTATTAGGGCCGATGCAAATATCAGTGTTGTTGACAGAAAATTGAGTGAAAAAAACATTTAGCGTGGGTTTTTGGTACTCTTCACGCTGTAGGAGGAATTTTTTGGAAATAGCAGGCTTATCTATGTTTGTAATGGCCAAGTAAGATTTAGTGCGTTTTGACCTAACGTCATCACCTTTAGCCCGTAGTCACTTTACTATGCATGCTGCAGGCATTATTCTGTGTGTGTTGGGTGGTAGTGCTGATGATGCTGGGAAAAAAAAGTTGTTTCTTACGTCTCGCATTCAAAAAAGCTATTGGAAATGGACGAAGGCCGCGCGGGAAAAAGTAGTTCAAAAAACCCTAGTAAATGCCTTTTATAGCATCAGCACTACAATTTGTGGGGCCAATGTCAAAAAACAAAAAGTTGGCAATATACCTGACCTGGATCCTTGCAATGCTTTTTAGAGACTTCCTATATCGCGGGATCCCGTAGGTAACACCAACATTTCGGTTAAGCATCGGGTCCGTACACACAGTGGTTACGGAAGTAGATTAGCGCAAAAATGATTGCACAATATAACCTTAGCTTTTACTACATTGGCCTATGCTGCGCTATTTCCCAAATTCTTTGAAATGCGTTGGTGGCCCAGCGCAAAAGTACGTTCAAAACCCACGCTAACCAGAATTACATGCCGGGGGGTGGCTGGGTTTTGGACGACCTTTCATCAAAAACTGCCTTTATAGCATCGGCTCCTTGGTGCCATTAACAAGGGAAATAGTATTTATTTACAATTCAATAAATCGGCCCAAACAACAATACGCATGAAATGTCCAGGACGAAATATGGATTGCTTGATGAAATGATGCCGGTTGGAATTGCAGAAAAGAAGAACAGCCGGTTCAGGACGAAGAATCTCATGGCGTACCTAGGTTTTTAAGGTTCACTAGATTATAAGATGGGATAGAGATTAGAATTATTTCATGCCTGTCGTTCTGATTTACCTAACAGGAATTTAACTTCATTCAGCAAGTAAAACACAAGGATTTCCTCTCCAAAGCTGTTTTTTGCTTAGACAAGGCGCATTTGTTTCTATAAGTAAGAGGAAAATACAGGCATACGGTATAGGTAAGGTTGTAGTTTATAAGCGGCTTCCTGTTTTTTCTTAAAACACCATTCTAAAGCCAAGATAGTCTCTCGCAGTGTTAAAGGGCATGTCCACCACCAAAAGTAACTTTTATATTGTGGTTAGGGGGCATGCTCCCCCAGCCCCAACCGCTTAATATTAATTCTTAGAAAGTCCCCGGATTATTACCTTACCTGCCTCTCTCCCCCCTGCATGCAGTGTTCAGGCCCTCTGCGTGAAGGAATTGAAGCAGGGGGGCCGGACCGGCAGCCGCCGTCCCGTGATGCTGAGAGGCAGGGAGGGCTGCCATGACATGCCTCAACCTTGATGAGGTTGAGGAAGTCTCAGGCACAGGCATGAGTAACACACGACTCCTACACAGCAGCTTCATGGACTTTGGAGGGGCACAGCAGGGGGGGAACTATTTTGAGCAGGAATGTAAGGTAAGGATTTTTTTTAAAATAATTGATTCGTGGACAGTTACGGTGGTTACATTTTAGTTTGGGGGCGGGACATGCCCTTTAATCACTTGAATGGGGACATTGCTATAGGGCCAGTTTTTGCTTCAAAGTTAGCCCATGTAATATCAGTTAGCGTGGGTTTGAATTCTTTCGCGATAGACGCCGACCAATACTGTAAAGTAATACCATACAATACTAAAGATACATACAATACTATAAGTAATGCCATACATACAATTACTTTAAGTAATCCTTATACAATACTATAAGTAATAATATAACAACATTACAAGTAATATTAACAATACTATGCATACTATACCACATAGTAGGAATTAAAAAAACCAAGTCCTATAAGATATACTATGCAATACTATAAGTAATACGTGAAAATACTAATAATAATGCTATGCAATACTATAAATATTACTGGTACGTAATAATGTACAATTTACTACATGGCAAATACTATACAATACCTAAGACCACTATAGTGTTAGATAGAAAGAACAAGGAGTAGGTAAATAAACAGAACAATTGACAGATTGTGATAAATTCCAAAAACTTAGGCATTTGATGATGTGAAACGGCCTTAGTCTATGGTACGGCAATAATACAAGATTTCCTTCTTGCAGGTCAGCCTGCTCTCTGTCAGTTTACAGTTCACTGCAAGCTGCTCAACTTCACAGCACAAACTGCTACTTCCTAGCAGGACTATTTATGTGTGATGCTAGGAAATACCGCGAACACTCGCTGTTGATTGCGTTACTCTGTTGGAAAATGGGTGTACTTTGACTCTATGGGTCTATCACAGGCCTTTGCTTTTTTAAAAAAAAAAAAAAAAAACAAAAAAAAAAACACAAAACCTCCCCACCCAGTGTAAAACCTAGGATTATCAGTAATGTAGTGTCACAATGGGTCTGCGTTAATACATGTACTCTTATATAAATGTCGCTGATATCACCTCTTGAACGAGACGCCCCAGTGGACTCTTGGTCACTAGGCTCGGGGCAGCAGTTAAACGTCATGTAGGGGTTGGAATACTATACAAGACTATACTAATACGAAAAGCAAGAATATAGAATACGAGAACTCAATACTATAATTTATACGAAACAAGACGATAATTAATACTATTACCAATAACCTAATAAGTTATACATGCATGTACTATACTACTACTACTCTGAACCACGAGTATACGTAATAACCATTGCATACGATATCATTAGACTATGCAATAAGATAAGTAATAATATGCAATACATGAGTTATACTAATACAATTATGATAAGAAATTATACGATACAATACTATGAGGGGAATATAAATATTAGAATTATTACTATACAATACCTATTAGTAATAAATACAATACTATACAAGTAAGCTATACAGATACTATACAATACTATACAGTAAACTATATAATGCTAAAAGAAATACCCCCCTGTGCCCCCAGCCCCAACCGCTATATTATTTGTATTATCAGAAAATGCCCAAAACATTACTTACCTTCCTTTTTCCTCTGCCGCGATGAACTCCCGGCAGCTGCGTCCATGATTGGCTGCCGCTCAGCCAATCACAGACGCGACTGCCAGTCCCGTCCCTCTGCTTGCATTTTCTTGCAAGCAGAGGGCCTTGCAGTGCGGCGGAGGAAAGAGGGAAGGTTAGTAAAGTTTTGGGCATTTTCTGAAAATACAAATATAGCGGTTGGGGCTGGGGGGACAGGGGGAATGTTATGTAAACATTTTTTTAGAAGGGTGGACATACCCTTTAATAAGCCAAGAGTTAATTTGATACTAAAGTGCCTCTGCTATTGTTGTTTGATATTATAGTCTCCTGTGAGTATCCACAAGCAGGATGTGCCCCTGAGTATGCTCTGTAAGTCTACCATTTATTTTTGATTAAGTCACAAATGACCAGATTTTTGTTGTTAAGGGGAAGGTCGGTGCAAATACATATACTTTGTAGGAAAAAAAAGAGCAGTATTTCTCCATCCTAATGACCTTAACCTGTCCATTCAGCATTGTGTCTATATAAATAAATGCTTTCAAAATCCTGTCTTCCTGTTTGCAGGACCCCTAGTAGAGACCATTTATAGTCTGAGCATGGTTGACCCATCTAACAGCCAATCAGTAACATTCCAAGGTAGTTTGCATTCTGAGAAGAAGGACTGTTCCAGAACCTGACACTAATGTCAACAGCAGGGAATAACAAGAGGTATACATTCTACTGATTTGTCAAAATGAAAAAGAATATGTAAAAGAACTAGGTTTGTATAATATATACTAAGAATTTTAAAACTAATAATATTTTCCACTGAACATTCCCTTTAAGGTGGACATGCCCTTTAAAGGTTAGGACAGGTTGTGTCTCTTGTCTAATTTTAGAAGCTGTTTGTGCACAAGTTTTAATACCGACCGTCTGCAATTACTGATCTGAGATCTTGATTGCAGTGAAGACTTTCGGAATGTCTAAAGACTCAAATTGTGCATTTTGTATTTTGCTCACGCCATTGACAAAGTTCACTGATGTGAACGAAACTCGGCTGGCATCTGGTGCTGGCCTCCCCTCCTTCGCTGTTTACCTTGATTGGGTCTCTCCTTAGTCCTCTATGGGTCTGCTATAATGGTTTAACGCTGTATTTGTACCTGTTAGATAAGTATACTTTTGAGTTAATATTACATTCTAATGGTACACTTTATACTATGTAGGTACTCTGTTAGGACTGATTGGCCCATGATATATCTTATATCTATTATGTATAATTGCAGGTTTAGAGTGTTTCTTTTTCTAGTGTAGCCCCTTTTTTGTGTATTAGACTCATGTACATATCGTGTTTGCTGCATTTATTTTATATTGCAGCTGCTATCTGGGATACTGTGTAATTTATAGCTGCTATCTGTACTGCACTTGTGTACACTTTATAATTATTAATAGCTGCTATCTGTACTGCACTTGTGTACACTTTATAATTATTAATAGCTGCTATCTGTACTGCACTTGTGTACACTTTACAATTATTAATAGCTGCTATCTGTACTGCACTTGTGTACACTTAATTATTAATAGCTGCTATCTGTACTGCACTTGTGTACACTTTATAATTATTAATAGCTGCTATCTGTACTGCACTTGTGTACACTTTATAATTATTAATAGCTGCTATCTGTACTGCACTTATGTACACTTTACAATTATTAATAGCTGCTATCTGTACTGCACTTGTGTACACTTTACAATTATTAATAGCTGCTATCTGTACTGCACTTGTGTACAGTTTACAATTATTAATAGCTGCTATCTGTACTGCACTTGTGTACACTTTACAATTATTAATAGCTGCTATCTTTGCTGCACTTGTGTACACTTTATAATTATTAATATCTGCTATCTGTACTGCACTTGTGTACACTTTACAATTATTAATAGCTGCTATCTGTACTGCACTTGTGTACACTTTACAATTATTAATAGCTGCTATCTTTGCTGCACTTGTATACACTTTATATGATTTATTGATAGCTGTTACTTATGCTGCACTCATATACACTTTATATTTGGTTACTCTATATCCGCTGAGAGAGGGTGTGGTGCCAGTATGGTTTTGTGTATGGGGGGTGTGTTTCATGTTTTTAAGTGTTTTTTTATTGTTGGTTTGCCCATGGATATATACAATAAAGGGTTCTTATATTTAAACATTTTTGACCTTTTTCGTGTGCCACAGGTTTTTCTTTTCTTTGGTTATTTTTGTATTTACTACGCATGCGTTTTCTCTTTGTAAATAGTGCAAACTGGAAGCAAAAAAAATGCGCAGAAATTGCGCAAGCAATCGTGTGATAACGCTCCCGATTTTGTGCGTGATATTGTGTGTTGTAGTGTGGCCTCAGCCTAAACCCAATGCACATTACCACTTTATAGCAATAAGTGGAAGTCCTATAGACAAATCCATAGTTATACAGGGTTATTCAATAAAAGTTCTTATTGTTAAAAATGGTGTTAATTTTGCCCCAACCAATCAGGTGTAAAGCTGGGTACATACCAAAAGATATTTTCGGTGGAGATGCCCATTAAGATATTATTAATAAATAATATTTATAAACATATTGATTATTTTATTAAATACTGGGCCTGGTGAAGATTCTACATGTTCAGGGAGATTCAATAAAAGTTTAAAATGGGGCTAATTTTGCCCCAACCAATCAGATCTTATTTAACATTTGAAAGCTAACATCTGATTGGTTGGGGCAAAATTAGCACCATTTTTAACGATTAGAACTTTTATTGAATAACCCTGTAAGTGTTATCTGATACTAGTTATAACCCTATAAATCTCTGTTTACAGTATTTGTGGCTATTTCCTTCTGGATCTGAGAATTAAATATATAATTTATTGATTATGGGGCATATTTATAAATGTTTGTTAAACTTTTCGTCTTCTTTAAAGGGCATGTCCACCCCGAAATTTAACTTTTGTTGTGTGGTAGGGCATGCTCCCCCAGCCCCAACCGCATTAATATAATTGTTAGAAAGTCCCCCGATTCTACCACCTGCCCTCTCTCCTCCGTTGCAGTGTTCGGCCCTCTGCTTGCATGGAATTGAAAGCAGGGGGCGGGACTGGCAGCCACGTCCGTGATTGGCTGAGAGGCATGGAGGGCTGCACTGAGCATGCCTCAACCTTGATGAGGTTGAGGAAGTCTCAGGCACAGCATGAGTCACACACTGCTCCTACACAGCAGGTTCCTGGACTTTGGAGGGGCACAGCAGGGGAACTATTTTGAGCAGGAATGTAAGGTAAGGATTGTTTTAAACCACTTGATGTGGCCAGTAAGGGGTTAAATTTTAGTTTTGGGGGTGGACATGCCTTTTAATGCAGCCTTTTCGCCAAATTTGAACTTTTCGCTATTTATAAAGCGGTGATAACCAGCGGCGAAGGGTCATTACCGCTACTTTTCGCTTTTGGACATACATCGCTGCGGTAACCGCTCAAACATATTTATAAAATGGAGAAAAGTGTATTTTTGTGTTAAGTTCAGCCATTCCAATTGCCAAGTTAGGTGGCGAAAACGACATAAGTAGCCATTTATTTAGCCTGCAATGGGTCCATGGAAGGTGTCAATACATTGTGGGTGTTCTCCAATACTAATAACTACGAGGGGGTGTTTAGACTAATTTTTCGCTTTTAAAGATCTTTTTTTTTTTTTCTTTTATTACCAAAAAGTCAAATGGGGGTTGAGGGACTATTTAAAAGGGGCATTATTTTTGCTTTTTCCCCACCAGCCTACCATAATTTTTTTCCCCGCCCACCGCTATATATATTGTAAAGAGAGTCCCCATTCGTCCTCCCTCTGTCCTCCACCGCAATGCCCGGCCTTCTTCTTGCACAGAACTGCAAGCAGGGGGCCGGACCGGCAGCTGCGTCTGTGATTGGCTGAGAGACAGGCAATCAAAGACGCAGCTGCCGGCAGTTCAGAACGCCGGAGGAGAGAGGGAAGGTAAGTAAAGATCAGGGGACTTGCGGTTGGGGCTGGGGGAACTATCCCTAATATGTGGGTAAGGGGTTTTACACTAGGGGAGGAGAGAAACGCGGAGGAGAGGGGGGGGGGGGGGGGGGAGTAAAGGGCTGCTCTGAGCAAGCCAAAAACCTCTGAGAGGACAGCTCGGAGGCGGAAACCATTTCACTGGTGGTCAGTTTTTTTAACTTTGGGGGGACATTACAGGAGAACCATTTGGAGCTGGGATTTAAGGTAAGGATTTTTATACAATGGAGCCAGTAGTGGGTTAAATTTTAGTTTTGGGGGTGGACATGCCCTTTAAACTTTCAACCTTATCCTTTCATCAAAGTTAATAAAAAGGCGAATTTTCATCAAAAGCGAAAATTATGTAGCAAAACGTAGCACTAATAATGCTGATAAAGCTCAGCACATAGGATGGTAAATAGGTTATACTCCCTGGTGAATTTTCAAAGTAGTATATAAATAGTGTAAAACTCAAAAGGGGAATTTTCTCTATTTTATTACTAGGACATTTTTTAGTATTGCTTATTTACAGCAAACTACAGCTAATTATCAAAACACCCGATGAAGGAGACATAGCGTTCTCCGAAACGTTGTGTGTTTGTGTGATGCAATAAACAGAATTTTTCTGACAAACAGTGTGCGCTTCCATCAACCCTTTCCTGCTTGTGCTATAGCTAATTATCCAACCAGTTCCATTAATATGGGAAAATACCATAGTGCTGTGTAAGGAATAGTCATGTTAATGGAACATTCCAGAAAGTAATGATGTTGAAAATTCTGGTAAAACTGCAAAAAAAACAGCAAAAGGGAGAAAAGAGGCAAAAAGGCGAAAATTCCCCTATTTATAAATGGCTTTAAATAAAAAAGTGACAAAAATAACTCTGAAATTACACTACAGAGGAATCTCTCTTTTCGCAGTGATACCACACTTAACGCAATGAATAAGGCGAAAGCGAAAACGAGCGCTTGCAATGAAAATAGCAATCATGTATAAATATGCCCCTTAGTCTCACACATATTCCCATAGGATAATAGTTTTTAGAGACCATGGATTTTATTTAGAGAGTCTCCCCTGTAGGATCAGTACCTGTTGTAGATATCTTCATGCTTGTCTGGTCTTGTCGTCCAATAAATGGCTGTGTTTTGTTTTCTGAAGTCCTGGATGTGTAAGTTCATATAATGAAGCCCAGGGTCATTTAGTATGTTAGACAGAATGGTTGGAATGTTTCCATTCACATTGCTTAACCCATCATTGACAGTTATATGTACTGTACAGTGTATCTTCCTCTTTTTTCCTGGCATGACTTGTCCTGTAGATTTACATGCATATGTATTTAAGAAGGAAGAATAGATATTTTTCTTATTAGCATGCTGTGTCTGATCTGGCTGTTGCAGTATTGACCTCCATACAATTATTCACTGGTAAAACACTGCCCTGCTTTTCTCTAAGATACTATTTATAATGGAAGGATGGGTGCACAGCCCGTTAATACAAAAATGTGTCTCAAGGCCACTTAAAGGACAACTCCACCCTCATAAGAACATCTTTTAGAAAGAATGGCCTCTTTAAAATATGTCGATATATCATACTTTGTCCTATGAATTCATTACTGTATGCCTGCTATGCTTCTGGATGCCTCATGGAACCTGAGCAATTTAGAAACCTGTACTGAGCCTTTACTGAGCCTGGGCATGCTCAGAAGAGGCAGACAGGGGATTAACATTCAGTCATTAGCTGTGATGTCAACTGTCAAATCCATAACTGACAGTTACTAACTGGAAGAACCAGGAAGCAGAAACAGGGGAAACAGGACATTGTGCAGGATTTCAGGCTAGACTTATATATTTCACATTTCAAACTATTACCGTTTAGGATTTTGGGGGGTGATTTACCTGTATGTAAGTTTTCATTTTAGGGCTGGACTTGCCCTTTAAACCTGTGCTCCAGGGGGTAGAAATATTAAGTAGCAAAAACAGAAGAACAGCAGAGGCAAATATACTTCACCTATGCTAAAAAGACCCCCATAAAGGGCACCGGACACTTGTTAACGTTAAAGTACAAAAATGTTTATTGCCAACACACATATAAACAGGGAACTATACTCTATACATAAATAGGTCCCAAATCCCACCCCTCTAACCATCCCCATCAAAGGACAAAAATGCTCAGGCGTCCCTGAGGGAAAATACTAAAAATGACCACCTCCAGCCATAAGTATTAACTCTTCTGGGGGAACTTAAAATCCTTCCAAACATCACAGTAATCATTCAAAAAGATATTTGTATGCATGTGAATAGTAATATTCCAGTATAGATAGCTGGTTTAAAGCGTGTCATTTATATTATATATATCACATGCATACAAATATCTTTTTGAATGATTACTGTGATGTTTGGATTTACCTGTATGTAAGTTTTCATTTTAGGGCTGGACTTGCCCTTTAAACCTGTGCTCCAGGGGGTAGAAATATTAAGTAGCAAAAACAGAAGAACAGCAGAGGCAAATATACTTTACCTATGCTAAAAAGACCCCCATAAAGGGCACCGGACACTTGTTAACGTTAAAGTACAAAAATGTTTATTGCCAACACACATATAAACAGGGAACTATACTCTATACATAAATAGGTCCCAAATCCCACCCCTCTAACCATCCCCATCAAAGGACAAAAATGCTCAGGCGTCCCTGAGGGAAAATACTAAAAATGACCACCTCCAGCCATAAGTATTAACTCTTCTGGGGGAACTTAAAATCCTTCCAAACATCACAGTAATCATTCAAAAAGATATTTGTATGCATGTGATATATATAATATAAATGACACGCTTTAAACCAGCTATCTATACTGGAATATTACTATTCACATTAAAGAAATGTAATCCCTCTGGAAAGAAAAAAAAAAGTGGGTTTCTCTAATTGATTCCATCAATCTAATTAAGTTAATTAAAAATATCATCCCGGGTATGGCTTGGAGATATTTGGCAGTATATCCAGCAGAAGGGGACCAGACCAGTCAGAATCGCACCCACAGCTCCATTATATTGGGAGGGTGTTGAAAATTGTGGTAAAATTCGGTCAGAACATCCAGATAGAGCTTTGATTAGGACGTTCCAATGGGCTGCACCATCTTTCAGCCATCAAGCATGTATGTATCTTTGGGTTAAGTACACACCGTCAGATATCTTGGCCCAGTGGTCCGTTCTCTGCAATTGAATGGCCGGTCAGGTGGAAAAAGAGGCAGTCCCAACAAAATTCACTTCCGCTGGAAAACGCATGATCACCCGTGATTTACCGACTTGTCCGATTTAGACGAAAGAACAACAGACACTGGTCTGTGGTAAGTGAAAAAATGGCAGCGGTATTTCAAACCAACCGAACAAAATAACAAAATATCAGTCAATTCGTCGGAAATATCTTCTTGTGTGTGTACCAAGCCCTATTAGAGTTTCTTCAAAGGGAAAATATATTGTAGGAGGCCATATATGGTTTGATTAAGTTAGCTCACATATAAAATTATCTTATTTTTCTGTTTAACTGAAAAACAGGAGGTAAATTAGCTATGTCTTACCTCCCGTTCTTCAGTAAAACTTGCAGGAGAGGAGAAGGAACTTACTGCAGATCGCTTCAGAGCCGGCTTCTCACTGACAGTCTTCGTATGTGGCTGCGTGGGATAATGTCAGTGGCGTTTAAAAATTGGTGGACATTTTAATAAATAGATTTATATGACATTCCCGTCTAAAACGATTTAATTAAATGTCTATTTTTTAATAATAAAATGGACATTCATAAATAGCTTTTTACTTATTAGCTTATAAAAAAGAACTAAATACTGACTGCTTAATAAGGTGCTTGTCATCCTATCCAACCCAAAATGTGCCCCAAAGTCTCCTTTTACATCCTCTGCCATCTCTCTGCATGTCAGCCTGTGGGAGTTTAGCCAGGAGCGTCTCTAGGGTTTTTGCCACCTGAGCCAAACTTTTGAATGCTGCCCTTATGTACCACTAGGCGCCATGAAGTTCGCCAACGCAAACCACTGTTAGATGTGTGTGGCTTCCAGGAATGGGTGTGGTTAAACATTTGGTCTTTTTAAACTGCACATCACAGCGGTATTTATACAATTCCTCAAAAAGACCTTTATCCATACCATAATTGTGGTACAAAATTAAAGTGAGCTCTGCCTGCCGCCTCTCTGATGTTTATCAGGGGTGCTTCCCTGGGCATTTAGCTCATATTGCCTCATTAGAGAGACACCCCTGAGTTTAGCAGTTGCACTGTGCACAGTTGTCTTCAGTGGTTAGCCCTCCAGTTCATCAGATACTGCTAGGTCAGCCCTCCAGTTCACCAGCCAGTTTTGACTTAGCACTGGCTGGTTAACTGGAGGGCTGACCTAGCAGTGTCTGCTGAACTGGTGGGCTGACCTTACAGTGTCTGCTGAACTGGAGGGATGACCTTACAGTGTCTGCTGAACTGTTGGGCTGATCTAAGTGTCTGCTGAACTGAAGGGGTTACCTAACAGTGGAAAACTGGAGGGCTGACAGTACCCCCAAGCAGAGACTGGTACATACAATTATGCCCACAGTGGTACTGGTAAATTATGCCCATAGTGACTGGTAAATACAAGATACCACACATTAGTATATTTAAGATGCCCACAGTGCCTGGCCAATATAAGATGCCCACAGTGACTAGTATAAGAAACCCACAGTGACTAGTATAAGATGCCTACATTGACTGTCAATACAAGATTCTCACAGTGACTGGTCAATATAAGATGCTACACACACAGACTGGTATACATTATGTGCCGACAGTGAATGGTAAATGATGCCCACAGTGACTGGTATTAGATGCCCAGAGTGACTGATATTAAATTTCCGCATTGACTGGTAAATGATGCCCACAGTGAGTGGGAAATGATGCCCACAGTGACTGGTAAATGATGCCCACAGTGACTGGTAAATCCAAGATGCAATGAAGCCCAGACCGACCTGAATCCACTTTCTGCTTCATTTTGCTGCTAACAAGAAAGGTCTTCTAAACAGAGGTGCACATGATTGCTGGTTTAGAAGATTCCCCCCTTAAGTCGAAATCCAATCAGAAAAATCACTTACCAGAAAGCGTTTTCCAGAAAGTGATTTTTTCCCCATTGGCAAAGATACTTAGGTGATAAGTACTGACCTAATATTAATCTGTGACATAAATTTTTTAAAAAAAAGCTCTACTTGTGAATGTATCTCTTTGATCCGTTTACAAATACTATAGAATGCTGTCAGTGTGTCAGACTACTATATAGCAGGTACTGAAATGTGATCAGAGCTGATCACAGTGCAGTACCTCCACTCGACCACCAGCTCTATTTGTGAATGGATCTCTTTGATCCATTAACAAATACTATAGTAAGTTGTGACACTGACTAATATAGCTTACTATATAGCTGGTATGGAACTGCAACCTGAATGGAGATCGCAGTCCAGTTCCTTACACTGGACCACCAGGGAAGTTCAATTTGTGAATGGATAAATTAATACACCGGTTTACTATAGCAGGAAGTGAACTTGTGATCACTGCTGATCGCAAGTTCACTTGCACCACTAGACCACCAGGGCTGTTTGTGGGAAGACCAAGGAGGTCCCCAATGTTAGAAGAAGTCCTCTGCAGTGTTCCCTCTAAGCTATGCGCTCGTGCGTGCGCACACAACTCTGCAGAACTGTGCACACAGATTAAAGTGGTGCGCACACAAATATCTGCTGGAATATAAATGCTGAGGTATGTAGTGCACACAATTTAATTTTTTATGCACACAGAATTTATTTTTGTGCCCACAGACAATTTTGCACACAGACGAACATTGGTCTTCTGATGTCATGGGGACTCCCTTATCGCTGCAGCTCTGCTCCCCCTATATGATCCAGCAATAGAGGGGTTAATTACCAGCGATCCCCACATCGGTTTCGGGTGAAACCGATGGGGGATCAAGGGGGAAAGGAGGGCTCATGAATGGTGGCCCACAGAGCTCCCAGCACACATGATATTTTGGCAAGGGGGACAGGCCGCCCTGGCATCCAGGTCCCATCTATAAATGAATACATATAAGCAGCATATTGTTTGTATTGCTGCATAAATTTAATACAGTACATGCTTTTCTCAAGCTCAGTCCCCCAGCCCCCTGTGAGTCTATCTGACTCTCTGTGAGGGCAGGCATGCTCATTAAGCCCTATGAGACAGCACTGGAAGAAGGAATTTCCCACCTTGCAGTTCACGTTCTAACTGTTACCATCCCAGCTACAGCAAAACTATACATAAGAGAAAAGTTTGATAATAAGGCACTTGATTGACAGCTGAAATGTAAAAAAACTAATTTCCCAGTGTACATATCCTTTAACTTAAGACTGCACATTTCTCCGATATATCCTGTGTGTTCTTAAATTTCATATCTCTAGCTCAATAAATGTGCGAAGATAATAAACTGTGTATTACAGAATAGACTGAGCTGATCATATATAAGATTTTTCTTATACATCATTACAATATTTTCTCTTCATGCTGCCTAATTGGAACACAAGCCGAAGATAAAGAAGGCATTCCTTGTGAGCGTTTGATTGACAGCAAGCGAGAGTAGTGCTGTATATTAAAGGCGTCGCTCTTACTTTTTAATAGAATGAAGCTTTTTATGAGAGTAATTAAACAGTATGAAAAGCATTGCAATGTTATAATAGTCTCCACAGAGCTTCATTGCTTATGAAAAATAGTCTAGACTCTTTACTAATAGAAACAAAAGGTCACCGATGAAGTATCTTCTGCTGACAAGGCAAGTTGTACTTTCTAGATTTCCTTTCATTGGCAAGTACTGTCTAAATGTTTGTACACACGTGCGACCGGGGGTCCCGACCCGCAACGCCCGATGTGTACGAACAAACGTTTCGCCGGATAATCGGCCCGTGTGTAGGCACTTTATTGGCCAAAACGGACGTTCGGTGCATGTAGCGCTTGGACGCCGCGGGTCGTTCCTCGATTGTAAATCGAGCGTGTGTACGAGCCTTTAGACAAAATGCGTTTCTTTGAAAGATACACTGATTTGTCTGGATCTTAATGGCTAATAAATGTTACAGTCCAACCGGCACTGCCACTACCAGATTGTGGGAACAATTGCATGTATTAATCCAACTGCACTATAATGAGCTATGAACAGATTAGGTGATCGTGGTTTCTTCATTTGGGGAAACAGAATAAGAAATGTTTAGCAAGTTTCCTTGCTGAAGCTGGGTACACACACTACAATGCGTGGGAGGCCTGTAGCAAACTTTTAGCGGCCTCGGGACTGCTCGGAAATGTGATACTCACTTTATAAAGTTACGATCCTGTCGTTAAAGTGTGTACCCACCTTAATACTACAGCGTTATTTAGGTTTAAGCAGGTGGATGGGGTTTTTTAAATTGCGGTGCAGTAACAAACACAGTAACATTATTTTTAAGACAAGGGTGTGCTAAAGACATTCATTCATAAAATCCGATAAATATCTGAAGCCATATCCAAGCGATTCCTACCTTATGATCCTTTAAAACAATCATGGAATATTAAAGTAAATGCTTGAAACTGCTTTTTCTCTGTGTATTACACATTAGGTTAAACAGTAACTGGCCTGAATTTCTTTACACATATTCGTGATGCATTTGACCGTACTTATTTCAATTCTAAATTATTAAACAAATCGAACCTTGTTTTACACCACTTTAGTTCACATAGATGAAGCACCATTTACAACAAATATTTTTCCCTCTTTAAATCAATTTTCTATGTATAAATTAACTTGTGAAGTTCCATAATATCAACTGACTAAAGCAGTAACACCTCTCTAATGAGGCAAGGTGAAGCACATTGCAGAGCAATACCAGTTTTGATGCCAGAAAAAAAAAATGCTTGGGGTACATGATTTTTCCATGTGCCTGGGGCCCAGGTGCAAGGGGGCCCCAAAAATATAGTTTGTCAAAAACACACATTTTCGGGAGGTACTGTCACTTTAAATAGCAGGGGCAGTCGTGACTTTCATTGCACAACAGAATGGAGCTACGACTCCTCCCCCTCCCTTCTGACTGGCAATTCATTTGATCAAAATCATTGTTTGTCAGCCCTGCACATCAAAAATCAACGTTGGACATCATTTACTACTCACTGTGGGCATCTAATACCAGTCACCGTGGGCATCATTTACCAGTCATTGTGGGAATTATTTACCAGTCAACACCATTAGGGCGATTTGTTACAATGTATAATTGTCCTTTAAAGCAGAGCCTGATGTAAATTAACAAAAATAAAATAGACCAAAAAAAAAGTAAACATTTAGTATAAATTCTATTAAATATAATTAAATGTGCAGGCCTTGGTGCTCTCCTTCCAAGGGACTTGTAGAATCACACAGTGTTTGGATATACTGGAACCTATGCACAGATATAAGATGAGATAGATGGGGTATAAACGATAACACAGAAACAATATAGTTAGAGCTGTGTACAGGAAGCAAGAAGGTAGGTAAATTATTTGTTGGGGTATGTTATAAGCCACCAAATGCCGGGGAGGAGGTGGAAATGAATCTCCATATGTAGTTGGCGAAGGCTGCTGGTATGGGGCATGTTTTGGTTATGGGGGATTTTAACTACCCTGACATAGATTGGAGTAAGGGAACTGCCAGCACCTCAAAAGGTATAAAGTTCTTAAATTTCCTATATTAGCATTTTCTTTCACAGATGGTAGAAGTTCCTACTAGACAGGATGCGTTGTTGGATCTGGTGATATCTAATAACCCTGAGCTGGTTTTGGAGATGAGGGTAATGGGAAGCTTAGGGAATAGTGACCATGATATAGTGTCATTTAATATAGGGAATAGTGATCATGATTAGAGATGTCCGAACTTCGAAAAATCCGGTCCGCGCGAGGATCCGCGGATTTTCGAAAAAATCCGTAAATTCGAAAATCCGCGAGCGGACCCGTTAAAACGTATTAAAGAAAGTTCGGCAAAATCCGCATTAAAAGTGGTCTAAATAGCCTTGGTAATGTAACTTAATCACTCAGGGACCTGGGTAATGTCCTTAGAAAACACGTATCAATGCCTACAATACCTAAAAATTACAGTCCGCTAGCGAGAACAGTATTTTTCGAAAATACGAGGATTTCCGTAAAAACGAGGATCTCCGTAAAACCGAGGATTTCCGTAAGTCGCGGAATCTCCTGAAAAACGAGGATTTCCGTAAAAACGAGGATTCCGTAAGTCCGCGAATCTCCGTAAAAACGAGGATTTCCGTAAAAAAGAGGAGGATTTCCGTAAAAACGAGGAACCGGAATTCCTGCCTATCAAAATGGCCAGTTGCTGCAAGGCAACTATATGCCCTGAACTACCTCCTGCTCAGGGGGTATGATGATTTCCCCCCTGGCACCATCATGTCGGCGCCGAGGCGCAGAATAATGGAGGGGCTTACAGCGCCGCATCCTGCGGCGCTTCGGATACCAGACCACTGTCTCTACCCTCCAGAGGCAGTGGTCGACCTCAAGAGGCAGAGGCTCAATATGTGGCTGCCGTTCGCAAATGATAGAAGGCAAGTATATTTTATTATATTACTGTATTATAATACGTAGTAAAATATTTTAATTCACTTCTGACAAAAACATATTTATATATATATATGTTTTTTAAAAACATCAATAATCCTTAAATTTGGCTTGAGAGAGAGAGAGAGATCAAGTTCTTGTATTTCTCATTCACTGGTTATTTTACATTATTGTTTTATATTTTGTATTATCAAATATCAGCCCTATTTAAAGGGTAAGTAAAGTCAAAAATAAAATCACTGAAAAGTGACTTTATTTAACATAACCCCTATAAATTTAAAATGATACCCACACATAGACACACTGTGGCCCACCCTTCCATTTCCATGCAGCCTTATTTAAAGGCTAAGTAAAGTTAAAAATGAAATCGATCATAAAAATTGATTTCTTTTATCTTATAAATGCACACTGATACCCACACATAGACACAGTTAAACCACCTTTACTGCCCACCCTTTTATTCACATGGCAGCCCTATTTGAAAGGAAAGTAAAGTCAAAAATAAATGTTGATCAATATTAAAAATTGATTTATACACTCCAAAATAAAAATGTTGTGTTACCCACAAAATCTATACAGATACAAGTACACACAGCTACTGATGCTCCCCTACACCCAACACACTTTCCCTTTCCGTGGCTACAATACACCAATAAAAATATAAGTACTTAGCCAGAATAAGGTATGAAATCATTGCCATAGAAATATGATTGACTTTTAATGAAACTAAATATTGCCTTATTTAATCTGTATTTTCAAGCAGAATTCAAAGTATATAATTAAATTTCCTTTAGATATATTCATTCATTATGTATTTTTTTATTTTAATTTGCAGGGGAATCTTCCTCGGATACCCACCCCCACCACCGTCCCCGCCAGAGAAGAATGTAAGTGCAGCCTATTGAAAAAAAACATTTTCAAATCTTTCATTGTCCAAGGCCACATTACAGCGCACACGAGCCCTCCAGAAACAAGCGCGTGTTTCCGGTGTGTCATGTGTATTGCCATGTGAGTGCAGTACGATAGCATAATTGTGCAAAAATTGAGGATCACATTAATTGTGCCACACTATGTGTGCTTTTTAACACGTTTAATATGTCCAAGCCCTTTATCAAAATGTTTGCATAATTTTGTGTCAACTTCTCCGAGAATTGTTTTAGTAAATGTATTTACATATGACAGTGAGAGTTAAAATAAATTTCCTTTTTGTTTTTAGCACTACCACCAACTAGCCCTCAGGCTACGGGCAGCCCATTGCCCCCTCCGGGCAGTCCTTGCCCCCACCGGGCCGTCCACCGCCCCAGAGAAGAGGAACCGGGGACCAGCCAGACACGTAAGTGCATCCTAAGCAATTTTTTAATCTTTTTATTGACCTTGATGTCAGCAAATATTAGTGAAATTATGATTGATAATTAATTGGAATTTTATTATTTCACTGATAAAAATTTTCGAAAATAAAAAAAGGAAACAAATCTATTAATTTGGCTTGAGAGACAGAGCTTCTCATTTCTCATTCCCATTTATTGTCCCCAACTCCCCATTGTTTGGGCTGTAACTTGTCCCTCAGTTTTTAAGCTTAAGTCACGAAATTCGGTCCAAACGTCCAAAATTATCCAAGAAATGTTCAACTACATCCTTTAGGAATGTTCTTATAGATAATATTAACTAATGGATTGACGGTGATTGTTGAATAAAACAGTTTTTTTTTCTAGAAGGCAGGACCAGCCTCTACAGCCCTCCCCCCTCCACCCCCCTCCACCCTCTCCAGCCCCTCCAGGAGCCAGTCCCCTACCCTCTCAATCCTCCAGCACCTCCTCTGCCTCTCCAGTACACTCTGAGCGGTGCCAT
This sequence comes from Hymenochirus boettgeri, assembly GCA_019447015.1. Lineage (NCBI taxonomy): Eukaryota > Metazoa > Chordata > Amphibia > Anura > Pipidae > Hymenochirus > Hymenochirus boettgeri. Next base: position 308,688,654 of record CM033470.1, on the reverse strand, counting down.
GCTGAGAATCGTTAAGTAAAATCATATCTAACGTATATGGAAATGTTATACAAGACTAGCTAATATCTGTATTTTCCCAGTGTATCAATTCCACCGTCTACATGCAGCACCTACCTGTGGTAGCTGTGGGTGTTTGACAATGCTTTGATGGGGAGCGGGCTGCACCACTTCCAAAAAATTTTGTAGTGAGCACGTCCTAGTGATACAAAACCAAGAATGTTTCTGACAATTTGGCATAAACGAATGTTTTAAGCCAGCATTACCTCCTGCTGTTTATCAGTGATCCCCCTATGATGCAATAATATCGCCCTTTTTAAGTGGAAGTTCAGTGATAATTATATACTTTTAAGGAAAAAAGAGCAGTATTTATCCATCCCAATTACCTTAATCTGCCCATTCAGCAATCAGCATTGGTGTCTGTGTATAAATAAATGCAACGGAAATATGACTTCCTGTTTGCAGGACCCCTAATAGAGACCGTTATGGTCTTGCCCTGACCCAGCGCCTGGGTTGATTCAGTTGCTCAGTAGAGATCTGGCATGTGTAACCCATCCAACAGCCAATCGTAGAAAATCACTGTTACCATAACTAGGTAGCATAATATAAACTGAAATTTTAGAAATAATGATATCTTATACTGAGCTTCCTTTTTATCACATACGCAACTTATAGCATTGCAGTACCAGTATGTGTAGTAGTTATCAGGGGCAAATTGCATCTACCGCATGGTGCTTTAGGAAATGTGCTCGAACATCTCTCATTTTCTCAATATCTTCCCTCCACAGAACTACAGAGCATGCGGCGGGAGATGCGCCACATGGTGCGGCGCTGGACCGCCGCCTAGACCGCCCGCCTGACCAGACTGGAGAGGAGGGCACCCCAGTAACCCCTTTTTTTTTGTTTGTTTTTTTTTGTCACATAGTTTTTTTTTTTTTAAATTTCATATATTACGATTAAAAACAGTTCTGAAAAAAAATGTTTTGGGCTTTATTTTTCGATATATCAAATTTTCAGATAGATCATAATCAATTTTTATTTGAAAAAATTACAATACACATACTATTTAGCTAGCTATATGCTGGTACTTATAATTGTATATACTTACCATTAATGCCATTCACACACCACATTGTCCACATTCCCCTATTAGTAGTTTGCACACAAGGCAAAGAGGCGTGGGGGTACTGGTTTACATAATGTCCACTGCGGTTGCCACCATGTTGTGGGGCCAGCAGGCTTGGCCCCCACTGGACATACCCCTCACCTCATTGGCTACTCCCCTCAAGAGTATGCATCGTGCAAGGGAAAGCAGGTGAAAGGGTAAGGCTTCGTAGGAACAGCACCATGAGTTACAGCAGGCCCACTGCAGTTTGCCACCATTTTGTGGGGCACGCAGGCTGTGTCCCACTGGACATACCCTCACCCCATTGGCTACTCTCCTCAAGATATGCATTGTGCTAGGGAAAGCAGGTGAAAGGGTAAGGCTTCGTAGGAACAGCAGCATTGAGTTACAGCAGGCCCACTGCAGTTTGCCACCATTGTTGAGAGCCAGCAAGCTTGGCCCCACTGGACATACCCCTCACCTCATTGGCTACTCTCCCTCAAGTATGCATCGGCTAGGGAAGCATGGAAAGGGTAAGCTTCGTAGGACAGCAGCATTGAGTTACAGCAGCCACACTGCAGTTTGCCACCATTGTTGAAGAGCCAGGCAAGCTTGGCCCCACTGGACATACCCCTCACCTCATTGGCTACTCTCCCCAAGTAATGCATCGTGCTAGGGAAAGCAGGTGAAGGGTAAGGCTTCGTAGGAAACAGCACCATGGTTACAGCGGCACACCTGCAGTTTGCCACCATTTTGTGGGCCAGGCAAGCTTTGCCCCACGGACATACCCCTCACCCCATTGGCTACCTCCCTCAGAGTATGCATCGTGCAAGGGAAAGCAGTTGAAGGGTAAGGCTTCCGTAGGAACAGCACCATTGTGTTACAGCAGGCCCACTGCAGTTTGCCACCTGTTGAAGAGCCGGCAGGCTTGGCCCCACTGGACATACCCCCACCCCATTGGCTACTCTCCCTCAAGATATGCATCATGCAGGGAAAGCAGGTAAAGGGTAAGGCTTTCGTAGGAACAGCAGCATTGAGTTACAGCAGGCACACTGCAGTTTGCCCCACCATTGTTGAAGAGCCAGGCAAGCTTGGCCCCACTGGACATACCCCTCACCCATTGGCTACTCTCCCTCAAGGTATGCTCGTGCTAGGGAAAGCAGGTGAAAGGGTAATGCTTTCGGCGGAACAGCACCATTGTGTTACAGCAGGCCCACTGCAGTTTGCCACCATTGTTGTGGCCAGGCAAGCTTGGCCCCACTGGACATACCCCTCACCCCATTGGCTACTCTCCCTCAGAGTATGCATCGTGCAAGGGAAAGCAGGTGAAAGGGTAAGGCGTTCTAGGAACAGCACCATTTGTTACAGCAGGCCCACTGCAGTTTGCCACCATGTTTGAGAGCCAGGCAGGCTGGCGCCCACTGGACATCCCCCTCACCCCTTGGCTACTCTCCCTCAGATATGCATCATGCTAGGGAAGCAGTGAAAGGGTAAGGCTTCGTAGGAACAGCAGCATTGAGTACAGCAGCCCCACTGCAGTTTGCCACCATTGTTGAAGAGCCAGGAAGCTTGGCCCCACCTGGAAACCCCTCCCCCTTGGCTACTCTCCCTCAAGGTATGCATCGTGCTAGGGAAAGCAGGTGAAAGGGTAATGCTTCGTCGGAACAGCACCAGTGGTTTACAGCAGGCCCACTGCAGTTTGCCACCATTGTTTGTGGGCCAGGCAGGCTTGGCCCCACTGGACATACCCCTCAACCATTGCCTACTTCCCTCAGAGTATGCGCGTGCAAGGGAAAGCAGGTGAAGGGTAAGGCTTCGTAGGAACAGCACCATTGGTGTTACAGCAGGGCCCACTGCAGTTTGCCACCTTGTTAAGAGCCAGGCAGGCCTTGGCCCCACTGGACTACCCCTCACCCCTTGGCTACTCCCTCAAGATAGTGCATCATGCTAGGGAAGCGTGAAAGGGTAAGGCTTCGTAGAACAGCAGCATTGAGTTACAGCAGGCACCCTGCAGTTTGCCACCATTGTTGAAGAGCCAGGCAAGCTTGGCCCCACTGGACAACCCTCACCCATTGGCTACTCTCCCTCAAGGTATGCATCGTGCTAGGGAGCAGTGAAAGGGTATAGCTTCGTCGGAACAGCAACCATTGTGTTACAGCACCCCCACTGCAGTTTGCCACCATTGTTGTGGGGCCAGGCAGGCTTGGCCCCACTGGACATACCCCTCAACCCATTGTCTACTCTCCTCAGAGTATGCATCGTGCAAGGAAAGCAGGTGAAAGGGTAAGGCTTCGTAGGAAGAACAGCACCATTGAGTTACAGCAGGCACATCTGCTTTGCCACCATTGTTGAAGGGCCCCACTGGACATGGCCCCACTGGACATGGGTACTGCTCTCGGCCAGGCAGGATAGACCCAGCTGAAAACATTAGCCACAGAGTAGCTGTTGCGGCTGTATGAGATGGTCAGAGTAGGTGACACCACAAAGGTGCCTCATGGAGAGGAACGAAGATCAAATATGGAGTACTCTGCTCTCGGGCCAGGCAGATAGACCCAGAGCTTGAAAACATTAGCCACAGAGTAGCGTTGCGGCTGTATGAGATGGTCAGAGTAGGTGACACCACAAGGTCCCATGGAGAGAGAACGAAGATCAAATATGGAGTACTGCTCTCGGGCCAGGCAGGATTGACCCAGAGCTGAAAACATTAGCCACAGAGTAGCTGTTGCGCTGCTGTAGATGGTCAGAGTGGTGACACCACAAAGGTGCCTCATGGAGAGAGAACGAAGATACAAATATGAGTACTCTCTCGGGCCGGCAGGATAGACCCAGAGCTGAAAACATTAGCCACAGAGTAGCTGTTGCGGCTGTATGAGATGGTCAGAGTAGGTGACACCACAAAGGTGCCTCATGGAGAGAGAACGAAGATCAAATATGGAGTATCTCGCTCGGCCAGGCAGGATTGACCCGAGCTGAAAAACATTAGCCACAGAGTAGCTGTTGCGGCTGTATGAGAATGGTCAGAGTAGGTGACACCACAAAGGTGCCTCATGGAGAGAGAACGAAGATCAAATATGGGATCTGCTCTCGGGCCAGGCAGGATAGTACCCAGAGCTGAACATTAGCCACAGAGTAGCTGTTGCGGCTGTATATGGTCAGAGTAGGTGACACACAAAGGTGCCTCAGGGAGGAGACGAAGATCAAATATGGAGTACTGCTCTCCGGGCCAGGCAGGATAGACCCAGATTGAAACATTAGCCACAGTAGCTGTTGCGGCTGTATGAGATGGTCAGAGTAGGTGACACCACAAAGGTGCCTCATGGAGAGAGAACGAAGATCAAAATATGGAGTACTGCTCTCGGGCAAGGATAGGACCCAGATGAAAACATTAGCCACAGAGTAGCTGTTGCGGCTGTATGAGATGGTCAGAGTAGGTGACACCCACAAGGTGCCTCATGAGAAGAACGAAGATCAAATATGGAGTACTGCTCGCGGCAGGCAGGATAGACCGAGCTGAAAACTTAGCCACAGAGTAGCTGTTGCGGCTGTATGAGATGGTCAGAGTAGGTGACACCACAGGTGCCTCATGGAGAGAGAACGAAGTATCAAATTACTGCTCTCGGGCCAGGCAGATTGACCCAGACTGAAACATTAGCACAGAGTAGCTGTTGCGCTGTATGAGATGGTCAGAGTAGGTGACACCACAAAGGTGCCTCATGGAGAGAGAACGAAGATCAAATATGGAGTCTGCTCTCGGGCCAGCGGATAGACCCAGAGCTGAAAACTTAGCCACAGAGTAGCTGTTGCGGCTGTATGAGATGTGTCAGAGTAGGTGACACCACAAAGGTGCCTCATGGAGAGAGACGAAGATCAAATATGGAGTACTGCTCTCGGGCCAGGGGCAGGATAGACCCAGACTGAAAACATTAGCCACAGAGTAGCTGTTGCGGCTGTAATGAATGGTCAAGTAGGTGACACCACAAGGTGCCTCATGGAGAGAGAACGAAGATCAAATATGGAGTCTGCTCTCGGGCCAGGCAGGATTGACCCAGAGCTGAAAACATTAGCCACAGAGTAGGCTGTTGCGGCTGTATGAGATGGTCAGAGTAGGTGACACCACAAGGGTGCGTCATGGAGAGAGAACGAAATCAAATATGGAGTACTGTTCTCGGGCCAAGTAGGATCGACCCAATCTTAGAAAAATTAGCCACAGAGTAGCTGTTGTCGCTGAGCATTTGTTATTTCATAACCTGAATGCAGTAGAGCAAGGTAGGACCATATATGCCCTGCCAATAAGAAAATTAGCCATTTGCCAGCTAAGCTGCAAGCACTAGCCTCTAGGTGGAAATGAGCGGAAGGAGCAGTATGGGTGGCCAGGGGCAGGAGGCCTTCAGTCACGGGCATCAGCAATAGGGGTGCTGTATTGAGAGTGATCACGCCCTCATTCATCTGATGAATGTTAGGCGGTCCACATTCTCAGTGGAGAGACGGGTCCTCCTCTCCTTTACAACACCCCCTGCTGCGCTGAAGGTCCTCTCCGAAAGAACCTGGATGACGGGCTGAAGGACCTCGATGGCATACTGTGCCAACTCGGGCCAGATATCAAGCTCGCCACCCAGTAGTCCAGTGGATCCTCAGTCTCTGATGTCTACACCGGCCCTGGATCCGATGTTAGTCGGTGACCGGCGACTGAGGTGTTGCCTGGTGGAGTTGCCAGTGATGGGCCTGGCAACTGTGGCTGAAGAACAGCCTGAAGTTGGCCGCGAGGCCGCCTCCAGACTGCTGCTCCTCCTGTCAGGCACAGGGGGACGTGAGCCTGTTGATCCCCAACATCAGGTGCTGTAGGCCTGCCAGCAACCTGGGAAGGCAGAACAGAGGCAACGTAGCAGTGTGTGCCTCATAGTGCTGCATTCTACCTTCCCTCTGAGATGCGGGGATAAACTCCGACACTTACCCTTATAGCGGGGATCTATAAGGGTGGCCACCCAGTACTGCTCCTTCTCTTTGATGGCCTTATCCTGGGGTCCTTGCGAAGGCATTGCAGCATGAAAGAGCCCTGCGCCGCAAAACTGCCTGCCGCAGAGGACCCCATGTCCTCGATGTCACTGAGGACAGTAGTGTCGGGCTCAACCTCTCCCCAACCACGAATGACATGTGGTACTTGGGGAGGGTTGATGTCCCCCTAGAGGAATGCCCCATTTCCCCTTGGTCCAGGTCACCTAAATCCCCCTCCTCATCATCGGACGGCTGCTCTGCACCGTGATGTTCGGGCTCGGAAAGCATCACGGTGTCGGCGTCCTCCTCTTCCAGTGCCTGCTGCTCGACAGCGAGTGCCCTGTCGAGTATGCCGCCAGAGTGTGCTCAAGGAGGAAACCACATGGGATGGTATCCGCAATGGTGGCATCATTGCGGCTTACCATCCTGGTGGCCTCCTCAAATGGCGCGAGCACACGCAGGCATCTCTATCAGTCAGCACCTGCCTGGGTAACAGCAAACCAGGTCCCCAGAGCCTGATCTTGCCTCGTACTCGTACAAGTAGTCTATGATGGCTCGCCTCTGCTGGAGCAGCCTCAGCAGCATCATAGACTAGAGTTCCAGCGGGTGGGGGTGTCACAAATCAGGCGGTTCTGCGGCAGACCATTCGCTGCTGAAACTCGGCCAGACGAGCTGTGGCCGTGTATGACCGCCTGAAGTGACTGGACACCCTCCTAGCCATCCTCAGTACCTCCTGGAGACCAGGGTACTTGGTGAGGACGCTGGACGACCAGGTTGAGAACGTGTGCCAGGCAGAACATGTGTGACTCTGCCCATGCAAGGGCAGACGATTGGTGGCATTGTCCACACGACTTGCTATTGAAGGTGGTGTGGGGTCAGCCACCTCTCAACCTGCCTTGCAGTGCTGCCACAACTCGGACCCCGGTGTGGCTCCTATCACCGAGGCACACAAGCTGCAAACTGCATGGCCACCGTCTCGCCTGGCACGAAGCATGCTCTGGGGGGGCACGGAGCTGTCCGGGAAGAGGGCTCCACGATGAGAGGGGGGGGTGGAGACTGGCGTATCACCAAATGCGTGGTGGTACCACCATCTCCCCACTTGCGCTCCGGCCGCGTTCGGCTGCCGGCTAGCGTCGCACCGTAGACTCGGCGCGTAGCTGGGCGAGTGAAATGACACACATTGAGGCGCTACTTCGCTCCGCTCGGCCGTGCTGCTGGACCACGCGTCCATAGTAGTGGACCACTTGCCCACACTGTGGTCCAGCGAAGCAGATATATGCCCTGCAGATGGTCGTGCGGCTGGTACTGCCTTCTGGGCAAAGTACCTACGGCCAGGGACTGCCACTGTGGTGGCCAATGGCCACACTCCCTGAACGCTGCACTGTCTACCAGGCTGAAGGTAGCAGCTGCACCGCCAGGAGTTTGGCTAAGCCGGCAGTGAAGACCTGGGCTTGGGGGTGACTGGGGGACACGTTTCTGCCTCCGCTCCACAACTGGGGAAGAGAGACCTGCCTTTTAGCTGACGCTCCAGCAGCAGTGTCAAGAGGCCTCTTAACACCGCGTGCGGGGGCCAAAGGCTGCCTCTCCTCCCTAACTAATCCACCGGAGGAAGCACTGATGGGCCGGTAGGGGGAGGAGGAGGAAACGGTGGCTACCTGGGCACGAGGTAGGGACGTGTGTGGTGCCTGCACGTTCCTGTCCGCTGCTCCCACCGGGCAAAGTGGTGCAGAATCATTGCCTCCTCATAGAGGAGGTGCCCAAATGTGATGTGTCTTCCCACGGCTAACACGTTGCAGGCACAACTTGCAACTGCAAACTGTGCTGTCCCCTGGAGCCAGTGAGAAGAACTCCCACACCGCTGACCACCGACGACTCGGAGCAGAGGTCACCTGCTGCTGTGGGCACTGGCACCAGATCTCATTGGTGCCGTACTCCACGTGCACCACTAGGTGCACTGCCTCTGCCCCGGCCCCTGCCCCCAGTCCTGCCTCTGGGTTCAGGATCGTGCTCATGCTCTGAGGGACATCCCTCAGAGACACTATCCTCCTCCTCCTCTCTCTCACAGAGGGCACCCATGGACGATCGGTGACCTCATCGTCCACTTCCACCTCCTCAATACTGGAGGCTGCATCACTAACAGCAGCAGCATCTGGAACCTCACCCCCTGCATTAGTTCCCTGGCTGCTCACAGACTCTGCGTGACATCGTCAGCCTCCTGTCCCCCTGTGCACTGAGCACTTTCCTCCGCCTCGGGCGACAGGAAAGATTGTGCATCAGTGCACAGCCTCCTCAAGCACACTAGCCCCACACATAGTGTGCGAAAACATATCCTGAGACTCCTCCTCCGGATCCCCGAAGGTACGGGCCATGTGGCAACGAACTCGATAGAGCGATCAGGTTCCATGCCCACAGTAGGAGCCTCAGGTAGGAAGGAGCAGGCACAATATCTACAGTAGCAGCTCGGCTGCTCTGTGCTGTTAGGAGGTGGATGAGGAAGGCTGGGTAATCCACCTCTACCTACCCGCTTCCTTGATCAGAAGGGATAGCCCTAGCCCGGCTACCCCTAAAAATATCGGGCACGGTAACCCGGCTGCCTGCGAAGGGCCAGGTAGCTCCTGGCCAGAGCCTTCAGTAGGCTCCCTCTGCCTCTCCCTCTCCCTCTCCCTCCACGTGCAGAAGCACCCTGCTCCTGGGTCTCCCTCTTGCCCGCCAGGCATTTCCCTCTCCCATTATCCCCACAAATTAATATATATTATATTATATACACCACACACACACACAAACACAAAAGACAAAGCAACAAACAACCACGAAGCAAACAAAATAAACACAAAGCTTTTTTTTTTTTTTTTTTTTTTTTTTTACACTAAAAGCACAAATAGGACACAGACACAACTGACAGCAAACAGCAGATATCAACAGCAAAAGCTGCTGATTGCTGCTAAAGGCAAGCACTGTCAGCTACACAAACACACAGACACTGACACACAGATACAAAAGACAAACAAAAAACAGGACACCTAACCTCTAAAAGGTCTAACACAAAATTTGTCCAAAGGACTTACAGGGGGGTTAGTCCTTAAAAGGACTTTTGGGTCTCACAAAGTTAGTCCTTAAAAGGACTGTTGGGTCTCAAGATGTGTGAATACAGGGTGGGTAACAACAAGTGCTAAAACCCACACTGAAATCCACACACAGAAAGCTCAAAAAAGCTCAAAAAGCGCAAAAATCTCCTCCAACTCCTACACTGTCAGGTCTCCACTAAACACACTCCAACACACTGACAAAATGTCCCTGTGAAGCAGCCTTTTATACCCAGGGGGCTGGGCAATAATCATGTTAGCTGCCATTGGCTAATTTGGGTCATGTGGCTTGCTCCGTCTTGAAAATAAGCCCCAAAAATTCGAATTACAAGAATGTCTCGTTTTTCCGGAAATTCTCGTAATTACGAGAATCCTCGTAATTACGAGGATCTTCGCGGTTTCCGGGCCCCGGAAGATCGCGGATTCCGTAATTACGGAGATACTCGTTTTCGAAAATTTTTCGTAAAAAAAAAAAATCCGCGGTTCGGAGTTCGGAAGGCGGAAAATCCGGAAAATCCGGAATAATCCGCCGTTCGCGGACGTGATAAATCCGCGGGCGGATCCAGGTTCGGGTCGCGAACCGGCCCTCTATATCATGATTAAAGTTGTCATTTAATATAGGTTGCAAAAAACTAAAGTGCACTGGGTTAACAAAAACATTTAACTTTAGGAAAGCTAATTTTGTGCTGTTAAAGGAATCACTCCTGCTCATAGACTGGGGGAAATCGTTTCTAGGTAAAGATACTCAGCAGATGTGGACCACTTTTAAAGGGATATTAAACTATTACATTTCTAAATTTGTACCTTTAGGGAACAAGTGTAAAATAAATAGGTCCACTCCTGCATGGCTTAATGCTCAGGTAAAAAGGGAAATGGAAAAAAGAAAAACGCTTTTAAAATTTTGAAATCAGAGGGAACAGAACAGTCTTACAGGGAGTATAAAAGCTGTAATAAAGAGTGCAAGAAAGTTAGCCTCCTACATGATAACCGTAAATGTCCGTCATTTTGATTTGCTGAAACTTTGCTATTACTGTAAACACTAATTGAAATGACACCTACTGGAACTAATGTGCAGGCCTTTTTTCCTTGTTCTGACATATCTGTACAAGTAGATGTGAAATCTTAATATGCCGACAAGGAAACAGGAAACAAACGAATAAACTGAAAAAAATTACTTGCATGGCCTCTATTCATCTGTCTCATAGGAGCTGCACATTTATTACCAGAAATGGAACATTCTACAAAAACCTGTTGTGTCTTGGAAGAATTGAAAATGACCAAAGTAGAGGTAACATTTCCTTGTCCTACATGTCAGTAGGAACGTTCTACACACAGCTGTGCATCTAGATAAGTGCAAATGTTAGAAACACCTAAGAAGCCTGAGGAGAAATAGCTTAGTCAGTCTTACTACCAGAAAGATCCTAACATCAATGTGATAAAGAAACAGAAATTGTCTTTAATTTAAGGAATAGGATGGAATAAACATTTCAATGAGACCTGCACAGTCATACATAAGAAAAAGGGTTTATAATACTTAGCCACTTGATTGACAGCTGAAATGTAAGATGTTTCAGGACCAGGGAACTTCTGCACTGGACAGCTGCTTTCCTTCCTGGTCGCGGCTGTCAGGCGATTGGGAATGACATCACATAGCGACCTAAAGGACAACATTACCCAAAAAAACATCTCCCCCATTACATGTCCACACTTCCAGCAGCTGAAATCACTCTCATTTACAATCGTGCTGCACTCCCTTAGATATCACACAGCAAAGATGAGTGCTAACAGCCCGCCTCCTAGATGGCCCAGGGCCATCGTTAACATATTATTTGTCATTGGCTGGTGGGAATGTCTGTTACAGCTTTCTCCTCCTTCTCTGCCATTCAAACAAACTTGAAATGTCCTGTTGCTAGAATACAGCCTACATAATCAAGCTGATCAATGGTGTTTTCTCGCATGCTAGCTTTGAATGACAGTTAGAGGCAGACAGAATCGTTACACCCCCTTCACAGCATGGCTAATTGAAGGCAGAGAGAGATGCTTAAAATCAGGAAAATAATGTATAGGGAGGGCTGCATACCATTACTCTTTTGAAAGCAGTTTTTAAAAAAAAAGGCATTGAGGCAATACAGTTATCCTTAAACTGACAGCTGCAACCAGGAAGTGGAGTGGCTGTCAGCAGCAGAGGCAGCGTAGGAGTGGCGAGGGACCAGGTCAGAGGCAGCATAGGAGTGGCGAGGGACCAGGTCAGAGGCAGCGTAGGAGTGGCGAGGGACCAGGTCAGAGGCAGCGTGAGGAGTGCGAGGGACAGGTCAGAGGCAGCGTAGGAGTGGCGAGGGACCAGGTCAGAGGCAGCGTAGGAGTGGGAGGGACCAGGTCAGAGGCAGCATAGAGTGGCGAGGGACCGGTAGAGTCAGCGTGGAGTGGAGAGGGACCAGGTCAGAGGCAGCGTAGGAGTGGCGAGGGACCAGGTCAGAGGCAGCGTAGGAGTGGCGAGGGACCAGGTCAGAGGCAGCATAGGAGTGGCGAGGGACCAGGTCAGAGGCAGCATAGGAGTGGCGAGGGACCAGGTCAGAGGCAGAATAAGAGTGGCGAGGGACCTGGTCAGAGGCAGCATAGGAGTGGCGAGGGACCAGGTCAGAGGCAGCATAGGAGTGGCAAAGGGACCAGGTCAGAGGCAGAATAGGAGTGGCGAGGGACCAGGTCAGAGGCAGCGTAGGAGTGGCGAGGGACCAGGTCAGAGGCAGCATAGGACCGTTGAGGGACCAAGTCAGGTAAGCAAGTTCAGTAGCGTTTTTGGAAGATGGGAATATCACGAAAGTGGGGTTTGGGAGGGGGGAATATACAATTTAGAGCAAAGTTTTTTTTTCAGTGAACATGCCCTTTAATCCTGTAAATGAAGATTATGTCTTGGGATCCTAAAACAAACCCAGCAATGTCTTATTCTTTTGGTTTCTTATCGGATCTCCCATAGATGTAAGTGACATTTAATGGTATTTTTACACTTTCTGAAGTCATCTAAGCAGAATGTAACATTCATTGAAAAGTTCAACATTCTCTCCGCACCTGTGGATTTAGTGACTGTAATTAAGGAGGAGATGGACTTTATTAGAAAGGTCCAAAACTTGACTATAATTACATCAGTTTGAGCAAGAAGCCCATTCATTCATCTTGTATAATCGGTGCTGGTTAAGTTTCTTGCCGCCTTGATCTGTTTTACCTCTGATTATCATGATCTGAAAAGCAGGGCATAGCTTTACAGAATGAACTCTAACAATGGGGCTATTCTATTGAAACTTCTTTATAGCTTTACTCGGAGACTCAGCCTTTAGATTAAAACATAATTAAACATTATCATTAAAAACAAACCACTCACTTTTTCTTGTGTGAAAAAAACATAAATAGTGGTTTGGTAAAATGAACAAGACAGGAATAGCAATACAGCGACAAATTGTAGGGTCCAGTAATTGGCATCAAGTAATTATATGTTATTGAGTGGATATATTACAAGTCTGCAGTATATGAGGACAAGCTTTAAAATGATTATAATGATGTGGACACAATGTAACGTAATATAAATGTTACATTACAGATAATACAGTGTTATTCTTAAGGACTTGTTTGCACTTGGCTATTGAGGCCTGTAAGATGCGTTTTAGGGTTGAAACAAAAACTAATGACGCACAACCTATTAGTCACACTTTAATGTACTTATAACATGCTCTTTCTATTGTAATAAAATCCTCCTTATGTGTATTCAGGAAGAAAACACTATAAATTCAGTATTGCAATGTTTAAAGGGTATGTCCACCCCAAAATTAAGTCTTTTTTGTAGTGTAGGGGACCCCATACCAACCCTAACTGCCAGGTTTAAATTGTAAAAAAGTGCCGTGAAACTAACTTACCAGCCTTTGCCACAAATGCTGCTCCTGAGAGTCGGCGAATCATAGACGTGGCTGCCGGCTATTGAGAGAGCCGAAGGAACGAGGTCTGGTAAGTAAGTTTCTGGGCACTTTTTACAATTTAAACCTGGTGGTTAGGGATGGGAGGGGGGTCCCTACACTACAGAAAAGAGTTTATTTTTTTTTTTTTTCATTAAATTTTTTTTATTGAGAAAGATGTAGTTAAAGGGCATGTCCACCCCCAAAACTATAATCCCCCCAACTACTGGCCCCACCATGTAGTGTAGTTTAATCCTTACCTCACATCCCAGCTCCATAGGGTTTCTCCTGTAACCCCCCCCCCCAAAGTCCAAAACTAACCACAGGAGGAAGCAGGGCTCTGCCTGCTACCTGGCCTCCGGTAGATATTTGTCATGGTACTGCAGCCTTCTCCCCCCTCCCTCTCCCTCCCGTTCTACTATCCCTCCCCCTAGCGTAAATCCCCCTTTATATGTTGTTCCTCCATGTCTCCCAGCCCCAACCGCATATTTTTTATTTTCAAAAAGCTCCCCAAACTCTTACTTACCCCTCCGCTTTCCTCCGCTGCACTGAATGACCTGCAGCCGCGTCCGTGATTGGCTGCCGCTCAGCCAATCACAGACGCGACTGCCGGTCCCGCCCCTCTGCTTGCGGCGGAGGAACGAGGGGAGGTAAGTAAGAGTTTGGGGGGCTTTCTGAAAAAATTATTTACGCGGTTGGGGCTGGGAGACATGGGGGAACATCATATTAAAAATGATGTTTTAGGGTGGACATACCCTTTAATACATGTTTACATATTACGGACTTTGTATCATAAACAATCATAGGTGTATAAACTGTGAGAAATTTTGTACATTTTCTTTTTCTTTTAACATTATTAATAAAAAGTCAACATTAAAACCATTGTCAATGTGGTAGTTATTGGTATCTATGTATTATAAATTTTGGTTTTGTTATTTACCTGTAAGATATACCATTGGGGTCAACTAGGGTCCTCCCGGGTTCCCTCTGGGCTTGATGCAAAGGCCAGCTCTTGGTTTGAGTCTGGTTCCATTGCCAAAGTCCAGCTGTCCCATATCCTAGACCATATCGTGTTGGCGGGTGGGGCCATATATTCGTTGTCCCGCACCCTCCAATTCTACTAATAAGAGTTGCCTTTGATGGACTTGGTTGTCCAGAGGACTGTCTAACATTGTTCTTGCTGTGGAGCATATGTACATTATGAGAAACATTGCATATTTGTTGTAACCTTTGGCTGGGAGATTAAATAAGGCGGTGTAAGGGGATAGTACAAAGGGTTTATGGAATATTTTTGCGATTAGGTCTTCGCAGTTTTTCCATACTTTTTGGGACTCCGGGCAGGACCACCAACAATGTTCTTGGTCTGCTATTGTGCTACAACCTGTAAAACATACCGGTGGGATTTGTGGGTTTAACTTATTCAAACGTTGAGGTGTGGTATACCAGTCATATAAGATTTTATATGATTTTTCTTTTGAGATCACATTGGCAGAACATTTAGAGGAGTAAAGGTAGATTTGGAGCCATTGAGTTTCAGATAGGCTAGAGTTTAGTCTGTTCTCCCATTTTGCTGTCGGTTTCGTTTTAATTTCTTGCATTTCATGCCAAACCAGCGAGTACATACTAGTGATTATACCTTTGGTGGCTTCCCTATTCATACATATTTTTTCAAATTTATTTGGAGTAGATTATATTATATTATATTACAATGTTTTTTTTGTTCTTTTGGAGGAAGTGTGAGATCTGTAGAAATTGGAGCCATTTGGTGGAGTCTATTTTGTACTTTGTTTTGACTTGGGACCAAGATAATGGTTTCTTATTGGAGTCTTACATATCTGTTGCTCTGGTTATGCCCTTTTGCATCCAGTAGTTTGCGAATTGGGGGTTTATTCCCGGGGGAAAATCGGGATTGAAAAATATTGGGTTTGCCAGCGACGTTGTGGATGTTAATTTATATTTAGAGTTGAGTCTATCCCAGAGTTTTAGGTTGTTTTGTATAATTGGGATCTGTTGGGATAGTACAGACTGTCTCTTGTTTGGGGGGGACCAAAGGATCGAGTATAATTATTTAGTGAGACATTAATTCGTTCTCGATATCTACCCAGCATAGTCCACCCGTGCCACTTGCCCCTTGAGACATCTGCGCTAACCTGGCGCTCTTCGTAGTATTTATGTAAGATGGTAGACCAAAACCGAACTCGATTTATGTCTAGCCAGATATTCTCTTTTTATTCGTGGTCTTTGTTGCACATATGAAATTATTAATTGCCTGCTGCAGTTTTTCCAGATTTTTCTTTGATAAAATTATTGGAAGGCTCTAAATAAATACAGGATTTTTGGTAGTATTACCATTTTGATGGTTTATAAGCCCCACTAGAGAGATTGAGTAGGTGTTCCAAAGAGCTAATAAGTTAGTCAACTTTTTAATTGTTGCTGTATAGTTTTGTTCAAATAAAGTCTTAGGACAGGTACTTATTGCTATTCCAAGGTATTTGAATGATACAGTTGCCCATTGTAATGAAAAGCTTCCGATATTGTATTCTGGAGTTGGGGGAGATATTGGTCGGGTAGGCAAGTTGGTTTGGTTTATTTTAAGGCCTGATATTTCAGCAAATTTGTCCAGGATTTTATGTAGAGGGGGAAGTGAGATCAGGGGTTGTGTTATCGTCAAAAGGGTGTCGTCTGCAAACAGAGATATTTTGGATTCTGTAGTGCCAACGTTTATTCCGTGTATATCGGTGCATTTGCGTATATTTTCTCTAGGGGTTCCATACAAAGCGCAAATAGTAATGGGGAGAGAGGATAACCTTGTCTGGTACTGTTTTTTATTTTGAAGAGGTCTGAGGGGTATCCCACGTTGCTTATTTTTGCTGTAGGGTTAGTGTATAGGCTCATAACTGCTTGGATATAGGTATCGGGTAACCCAAATTTATGTAGAATACTCCTTAGGAAGTGCCTTTTCAATATCTAAGGAGAGGGAGAGTGTTGGTATTTTTTTTTGGACTGAGATTTGCAGAAGGGTAAGAATTTTTCTAATGTTATCTATCGTCTGTCGGTGTTCAACAAATCCCGTCTGGTCGTAATGTATTAGTGTCGGTATGAGGTCTTGGAGTCTATTAGCTAGTAGTTTGGAGAATATTTTTACGTCGCTGTTGATTAAAGAAATTGGTCTGTAGTTTGTCATTTGGGTCGAGTCTCTGTCAGGTTTGAGGATCACTATGATTTTTGCTTCTAGCATTTCCGGTTTAAATTTGTCTTATTGTTGAGAATATTGTTGGCCATGTTTAGGAAGTGTGGTGATAGGATATCTTCAAAGACCTTATAGTAAAAAGTTGTGAAACCATCCGGCCCCGGAGATTTCCCGTTTTTGCTATTTCTGGTTGGGTGAAGGGTTGTTGCAAATTAATTGCTTGTGTTGTATTAAGTGTGGGTAAGTTAACGTTATCGAAATTCAGATAGGAGGGTGTTTTGGTGTCTAGGGTTATGTATTCCCTCTCCCAGCATAGATTTTCGTGTAGAATTGGGCAAACATTTTGAAATTTTGTATGGGTCATGGGTCAGCGTGCCCTTGGAGTCTCTTAGGGGGAGGAATTTGTTTTGGGTGAGTTTGTGTTTTAGTTTGTTGGCCAGCATGGTGTCTGGTTTATTAAGTCTGCTTTAGAATTTTTGTCCTGTTAGTCTTAGAGCTTTTTCGGCTTTGTTTGTTAGTAGTCTACTGAGTTCTCTTTTGCTTTTGTTTACCTGTTCCAATAATTCTTCTGTGTGATTGTTTTTGAGCTTACGTTCAAGTTGGTGTATTTCTGTTAGCAGTGATTGAATTCTAATGTTTCTGTATTTCTTTGCCTTGGAAGCAATTTGAAGAAGTCTGCCTCTTATTACTACTTTATGGGTGGCCCATAGAGTGGAAGAGGAAATATCTGGGGTGTTATTTGTTTCAAAGTAGTTATTCAGGTCTTTGGTTAATTCTTTTACATTTTGTTCGTTTGTTAATATGGATTTGTTAAGTCTCCACTGAAGTGGAGGTTTGGCTTTAATAATATCCGAGATCGTGGCTGAGACATAGGCATGGTCAGACCATGATATTTCAGAGATTGACGTCTCTCTAGTAAGGGGTACAAAAGCTGGTGAAATGAATATGTAATCGATTCTGGAAAATGTTTTATGGGGGGCTGAGTAGAATGTGTAGTCTTTCCCAGTCGGATTGTGGAGTCTCCAAATATCCAGTATGTTGCAAAATTTTTTTGGGTGTCTGGTCTTGTCTAAGTTGGAGTTCAAAATTGTGTTAAAGTCACCCCCCATTATTATGAGGCCCCATGCGTACTGGGAGACTTTGTTTTGTATTTCCTGAAAAAATTTGTTTGGGTTTGTGTTAGGGGCATATATGTTGATTAGTGTGACACGGGTGGATTGCAGATACCCATTAATCAACAGAAATCTGCCACTATTATCTCTGTATATAGATTCTTTAACAAAAGTCAGTCTCTTATTGATTAGTATTGCTACCCCCGATTTTTTAACT
Source organism: Hymenochirus boettgeri (assembly GCA_019447015.1). Classification (NCBI taxonomy): domain Eukaryota; kingdom Metazoa; phylum Chordata; class Amphibia; order Anura; family Pipidae; genus Hymenochirus; species Hymenochirus boettgeri. The sequence goes on along the minus strand of CM033470.1, from coordinate 308,671,017 downwards.
GATGTTGAGGTGTAGTATTGTTGATCCCAGTTTTTACCCCAGTATTTTGGTTCGTTATTTTTTTTGAAGTGCGTTTCCTGTAGCATCAGTATATCTGCTTTGGTTTTGTTGTAATATTGGGTGACCGTTTTTCTTTTGCAGGGTGAGTTAAGGCCTTTAACGTTATGTGATATAATTACAGTGTTATTGTTCATGTTGTGGGGCTAGGTTTGTGTTGCTTGCCCTTGGTATGGGTTGTGGGGTAGCCGTTCCAGGGGTACCGCACTGTGTTTTCCCCCAGAGCTCTTGTGCGAGGTCAATCTAAGAAGCTTAGAATTAGGGCGTTTTGCAGCTGGGTATAGTGTAGTGAGCATTATCAGATGCAGTATCATTACAATAAATGTTGACCATGAGTGTTTAATAATTGCAAGTCCATTTCTTAACCACATTGACTTGTTAACTTTAACCGAAAATTTTAAATAAACAAAGCAAAAGTAAGTATAAAACATTATTGGTTTAATGAGGATCCTGTGTAACTCAGGATTTTTGGGTAAGGTTTGTGTCCTTACTAACATAACTAAACTAGCGGGTATACCGCTTTGCAGGGGGTGGGTGTCTAAACACCTTTGGGTGTCTGGCTCGTGAACAGTTCTCCCTGCTTGCGCTGGTAGCAGCCTGGCCTGGGTTTTACCTGGGCTCCCGGAAATCAGGGTCCATTGCCTTCTGCAGGTCACCCTGTACAGTCTTTAGTACTATTTACTAGTAATTTACTACTACAGTATATATTTGGTTCTATCTATTGATGTATTTGTTTATACATCTATTTGGGGTGGGTAGGAGGGTATAGGTGTCATCTTACAACCCAGTTTCAGGGGTGTTTTATGTGGGGTTGGGGGGTGAGCACTTCGTATTTTCAGTATCTTATATGTTCAATTTGTCAGCGCTATAGTAACACATTCCTCTTTTCCCCTTTTTTACCTCAATCTTCGTCGAGCTATCCCCTTTCTCCCTCGCACCTCCCCTTTCTGCCGTTTCATATTCCCAGCATTCTCTCTTAACACATTTAAGCAAACTTTAGTTGACATTGCCTTTCTCTCCCGTCTCTCCCCTTTCTGCCGTGTCATATTCCCAGCTTCCCCTTTTAACACATTTTAAGCAGACTTTAGTTGACATTGCCTTTCTCTCCCGCTCCTCCCCTTTCTGCCGTATCATATTCCCAGCATCCCCTCTTAACACATTTAAGCAAATTTTAGTTGACATTGCCTTAAACTTATTGCTATATATTGTGCTTGTCATTTACTGGACATGAGAGATGTAGTTTCTGCAGTACAGTTCGTGCTCGGTGGTCACAAATATCTTAGTGATTGGTTACAGTTTGAACGTGATGCTTAGCCGGGGGGTTTGTGAAGTTGCGGCTGGGTAGTCTGGGGTACATAATTCCCTTGTTCGTAGCGGGGAAAGTAGTGTCAAATAGTTGCAGAAGTTCTGCTACTGGGCTTGTATAGCTTAAGGAAATATAAGTTTGCTTTTAGGCCGAGTGGTCTATCTGTGGCGGTAGTTAATGATATTCTTTGTTTAAGCTTGAGTGCCGTTATCCCCCCCACTCCCCCAGGGTTTGGGTCATGTATTGGCAGTCGGGAAATTGGGCTGGGGACTAGTTTTGCCCTGCTTGATCATAGATTGCCCAACCCTGTTACTCTTGTTGGTTGCGCTATTTGTCCCGTTGGCTGTGTATCGTATGGGTTTCCCGTTTGTTTTATGGTGGGCATTCAAGCTTTGTATTCCCTTATGGGTAAGAAAAAATTTAACAGGTTACTGGCTGGATAAAGTTAAACACATTATACTTGCGGTTTGTATGCGGTTTGTTACGGTCTAGTTGGGGTTGGGGTGGGCTCCCTTCTCTGCCACCTTTGAAATTTGGGTTGGACTGTTGTCCATTAGCCTTTAGGGGGGGGTTGCCTCGGGGTTTGGCTCGGTGGGTCTCTGGGGAGCTCAAGGGCTTGGAGCCCAAGTTTCTTGAGGAAGCTCTCTTTATGCTCCGGTGTCGAGATCGATATTGATTTGCCTTTGATCATCACCGTTAGACGGAAAGGGAACCCCCATCTGTATTTGATCTGGTTTTTAAGTAGGATGTCTGTAATCGGTCTCATCTCCTTTCTTCTTATCAGGGTTGCCGGCGCGAGGTCCTGGAACAACTTTATCTGGGAATTTTCAAATTGGATGAGTTCCATGTTCCTCGCTCTGCCATTATGAGTTCCTTTGTTTGGAAGTAATGGAGTCTGCAGATGATGTCTCTTGGTGGTTCATCTGACGTAGGCTTGCTTCTGAGGGCCCGATGTGCTCTGTCCAGGCACAGGTCTACGATCTCTTCTGGGACGCCTCTTACCCGAATGTTATTGCGTCGGGATCGGTTATCTGCATCCTCTTGTGAGTCTCGTAGGAGGGATATGTCTTGTCTAATCTCCTGTAGTTTGATCTCCACCTGTTGGCAATATGATGATAGTTCGTCTGTGTTTGTTTCTAAGGTGGAAATTCTCTCACCCAGTTGTGTGAGTTCCTGTTTGACATGGGAGATTATCTTGTTTTGAGAAGATTGAATGATTCTCTCTATATTTAGGTATAGCGTTTGCAGGTCGCCTCTAGTGCATAACTGGGAATTCGCGCTTTCCTCCTGGTGTGAGCAGGCGCCATCTTGATTTTGTTTCGGCGTCTCTTGTTTGTTCAAGAAGTCCATTATGTCACCTTTAGACTGCTGGGTTCTTTTGGGGCCCATTTCCCGTTGATGTGGGGTTCTCTTTGTATGGTTTGTGGGAGGATTTGGTTCCGGGAGGTATATGTTAGATGCTTATTTAGGCCAGGGCTGCTGGAGCGCTCCTTAGGTGCGTCTGCTCATCTTTCCAGTCAGACTCCGCCCAAGAGTTTATTTTTTAAACAAACATTGCACAGATGAGGGATCTGGAGGGTGGGGGGCTCTACTGCACATGTCAGAGTCCTCCAGGAGGACTCACAAACCGGAAGGCTCCTACTCTTCAGTTTCCTGGAAAAGACACTGCAGGAGAGCCTTTAACAAAGCATGCTTTATGGAATAGCAGGGAATAGTATGCTGTAAAACACATTTTGTTTATAAACTATACCCCAGAAACTGCTGACATATTGCTTGCCTTTCTCATTTTTAACTAAATACACACCTGTGTTAAGAAAAGCCCTCCAGCCACTTCTGGCCCCTCCTTCAACCTAAGTCACTTGCTCTGGCATGCTCTGTGTGATTCATCTAGGGAACACTAGTAGAGATTTCATATGACCACTTTGTATCCTCCTGATACATTTTTTTTCGTCAATTTGATTTTGAGCTCAAACTTGGTAAAAGGAAATGTGTTTTAGGCTGGGTACACACCAGCCGAGTTTTTGTCCCGACCGAGCATTCGCTACTAGCGAGCGCTCGGCCAGGAAAAATGACTGCCAGTCATGGCAATAGTGGCTGCGATGGACAGTGCACGCGACCGTTAGTGTTGTTCCATAAGGAACCACATGATCTCCCGTGATTTACAGACAGTACCAATCGCCTGTTTGTCCGATACGTGTGTACCCAGTCTTAGACTGAACTTCTGCTTTAAACCAGGAGACTGTTGTGTATTCTTTGTTGTGAAATGTAAAACAAAGGGGCACTTTAAACACCTAATGATCATTGTGTCTTATAAAAACCCTATTATGACATATAGCAATATTTTGTGTCACTGTATCACTCCTCTTATTTCCTTGTTTGCAGCTTATTACAGTTAGAATTATACAATGTTGAAGTGGGGGTTGTATAAATCTCCTCTGAAATTATTAAATCCACCCCGCATCTGTAAAATTGTATGTAGGTAAATCACCCCGCCAAACCCCAGAACTGCAATAGTTAGAATGAGATGTAAGACTAACCTGAAATACTGTCTAATGTTCTGTTACCTCTCTTTCTACTTCCTTATTCTTCCGGTTAGCAGCTGTCAGTCATGGAAGTGACAGATGACATCACAGCCAATGACTGAATGCTATTCCTTTAGCTGCCTACTCTGAGCATGTTCGATCCTTTATCAAGCTTGTAGAGGAGGCAGAAACCTAAAGAGAGGCAGAGAAAAGGGGGAAGAAGAACATTTGGCTGCATAACAGGTTAGTCCTATGTCTGTCAACTTTCGTACTGGTGTCGTTTTTGGGTTTGTGAGGGTGAACATGCTGTTTGTAAATATTTCAGCTAGCCGAGTGTGTTAGCGTGTCATTTTTTGAGCCTCCTGGATGATCTCCCTCTCTTTATAAGGCTATTTCATGAAGCTCTATTTTCTTTCATGATCGAGGTTTGTTGGAGACTAAGAAGGTAAATTCTAGCGTGTAAACCAGTCAAAATATTACAGTTTATTTTTTATGAGAATTGGTGAGACTTTAAATGACTAACTAAGATGATACAATAGAATAATTAGGGCAAGCTTTTTAGAACATTTGGTTCCTATTCTGCTGATTATCAAGCGTGCAATCATTATCATCTTAGTTAGCCATCCAAGGTACTTAATCATCTTTGTTATGGTAAAATTACATATTATTGCACCATGAACCAGAGAAATCTTAAAATTGTGTTTACTTAAAGTGGTATTCTTGCTACCAGATTTCATCACATAAAACACATGCATGTATTTAACATGGTATACAGAACTGAAAAGGGACCCATTTGAATGTCCTCTTGTAAAGTGTAAGCTCCATTGAAAAACAGGCTTGCATTTTTTAAAATATTTTGGTGTTTCTGACTGACAGTTCTCTTACTCTCCAAAGCCACATAGTAAATAAACATGCTAGTTACTTGCTTTTTTGTTTTCCTGGCTCAGAGGTTATTATTATTGTGGATTTATATAGCGCCTGCATCTTCCATGGCACTTTACAATTACAATTTTACATTCACATCAAGCCCTGCCCCAATAAGTTATTGTGGAATTAGGAAGCAGTAAAGTGCAACTGATTTTGCAACAGTACAGAGCACAACAAATATTTTGAGTAAAGTATATTATGGATAAATAAAAAATCGATGTGCTAATAAATGCAATGCAATGAATGGGACAAACGGCATCACTACTGGGGTCCAGTGGCATATTGATCACCATAGGTACCACAATAGCCTGAAGCTAGGTGGGATGTAAAGGGCTACAACCTATATTATTTACCTGTGCTTCAGACTGGCTTTGCATATTGATAAACTTTGTTAATATTGAGCAAATGAACACAGAAGGGGAAACAGGGAACACCACACTGTGTCGTCCATCTTTCATGGTTTGTCAGTCTGTTAGTTTAGTCTATTAAAGTTTGCCAGCTAGTCCATCAGTCCCTGTTTTTTGCGCTCGTTAGTTTGGTTTGGTGTCCGCCTGGGACCTGGCTTCCAACAGAACTCTTCTTCTCATATGCCATTCCCAGGTCTTAGGGGAAGGGTGGAACTGGATTGGCGAGCACAAGTTTAGCATTATCTGCAAACCACTTTTTAAAAGCGTTGAAAAACAGTACAGACTTTTCCTGCCATTTAATATATATTAGGCATATAAATAGCAGCTATATATGCTATTTAGTTGCTCAGTTAGTAATACACGTGAATGCATAAAATCAGCCTTGATTTAAAATGAGACTGTCCAGCTGGAATCAGAACACTGAGATGTTCTGTATAATTAGCATGCTGGCTGTTCTAACTCAGAAGAGGAAGCGGTATGGGCAGGTGACTCGATCTAAAAACGTAATTATTTTAACAGATACTCAACGAAATTTCATAGGTCCTACCCATAAAGCTTGGGGCAGCCGCAAAATGGTTCGCAAAAATATGGATCATGCATTACCTTTTGCAGCTGTATTCAATGTAGTAGATTACGGTCAGATTTTACTCCTTGCACAATTTACTCCTAGCATGTCCCTAGAACTATGTGAGTGGTGCTACAGAAATGCAGTGAACGTCAAGTATAAAACTCACTGGCTTTAATCTGATGCACTTTGACTTCTCTCACAAGTCTGGGAGTTTGTATTCTATAATTAGAAGCTTTGGTTTGTGTCCATCACGGCTTTCTAATTGGGTTGTTGATATATTTACAGTATGTATGGTCCCTTCTAAACATATTTTTAAATTGGTTTGTTTATGTATTTATGTATGTCCTTTCTCACTCTCTCAATTAGGAGTGTGTCCCAGAGAATCTGGATATTAAACAAAAGATTTTTTCCGAAATAGACCTTCTCATCGGTGACTCAACAATTCTAGGCAGCTCAACATCCTGCCTCTCGCCTACAAGTATGTTTAATGGACTTAAACATGTCAAGAACTGCATCGTTGCCCATCCTGTAAGTATCTTCCTGGTTCAGTCAGGGAAGGCAGATTTTATATATTAATGAAGTTATTAAATTTAAGGAAACCATGACACAAAGTGATAGTGACTTCATTTTGAGAACAAGTTTGATGATGACTCACCCGAACACCTGGCTGCTTTCATTCTATGTGAGGTCTGTGTACCCCTCTCATTGCACAAGTGCATTGACAAGTGTGTTAAGGTATAGGAATTTTTGTACATTACCCTTCAATGTGGAACATGAACAATAGCTGCACTCTGGAAGTGATTAAAGAACCAAATCTAAATAAATGAATGTGCCTGGTGGCATGTTCTGCATGTTTCTGAGTTTTATATCCTTCCTGTCTAGTGAATGCAAATGTATTTATGGAGGGGAACTCTGTGTTTAGAGAGATTTCACAGACCAGTCACACAGGAGTGACATGACAGTTATACAGTAGAAAGGGAGGCTAAAGCTTCATACACATGTGCGATCGCAGAGGCCGACGCATGAGCGCTCGTTTCTTCCGAAAAATTGTGTCATGTGATGGCGCTTTGTCTGCCAAAATGGAAGTTCAGTCTGACCTTGTTAACCGATTCGCCTGGCGGATCAACGAGCGTCCCCCAATGGAACACATACATGCATGCAATTATTGACCATTTGCCACACGTTTGCACATGCTTAAGGTCGTTTGTCTGGGCAAAGATCGTACGGGGCAAACGATTATAAAGTCTATGAACCTTGTCTGTAAACAACACATAAAAAATAGAACACGGCAACATTTAAGAGATGATTGCAGTTAAGTGTCAAGAGATTGTCAGTATTGGACAATGAAGTCTATAATTCTGTCGAGCAGTCTAAAATAATCATGGGAGTTTAATAATCATGTGCTACACAGAGTCTCTCAGGAGTACCTCCAGCATATATATGAATCTTACCATAATTCTTAGTGTAGTCTGAATAACCAACAGTGATATTTTATACCAATAAAATTCGAGTTAGTTGAATTACCTACTAACACTTGATATTTTACCATAAAATTCTAGTGTCAGTATAATTAACCCAGCACTGAATATTTACCAATAAAATTATAGTGTAGTATGAATTAACAACGTTGATATTTTACCAATAAATTTGTAGTGTAGTAGACTTACGAATAACGTTGATATTTTACCAATAAAATTGTAGTGTTGTATGAATTACACTAACATTGATATTTTACCAATAAAAATTGTAGTGTTGTAATGATACAACTAACATTGATATTTTACCAATAAATAGTGTAGGTGTACAAGATGATTACCTAACATTGATATTTTACCAATAAAATTGTAGTGATTATGAATTACCCTAACATTGATATTTTACCAATAAATTTAGTGTCGGTTGAATTACCCACTAACATTGATATTTTACCAATAAATTATAGTGTAAGTATGAATTACCTAACATGGATATTTTACCAATAAAGTATATTGTAGTATGAATTACAACTAACATGATATTTTAACCAATAAATTGTAGTGTAGTATGAATTACACTAACATTGATATTTTACCAATTAAAATTTAGTGTAGTATGAATTACCCCTAACATGTATTTTTACCAATAAAATTGTAGTGTATTATGAATTACCCTACATGATATTTTACCATAAAATTCTAGTTAGTATGATTACACCCTAACATTGATATTATTACCAATAAAATTATAGTGTAGTTGAATTACACTAACATTGATATTTTACCAATAAATGTGTAGTGTAGTATGAATTACACTAACCATTGTATTTTACCAATAAATTGCTGTGTAGTATGAATTACACTACCATTGATGATTTTACCAATAAATTTAGGTGTAGTATGAATTACAGCACCTTGATATTTTAACCAATAAAATTAGTTAGTTATGAATTACCCTAACATTGATATTTTACCAATAATTATGTGGTAGTATGAATTAACCCAGCACTGATATTTCCCAATAAAATTGTAGTGTAGTATGAATTACACTAACATTGATATTTACCAATAAAATTGTAGTGTATTATGAATACCCTAACATTGATATTTTACCAATAAAATTGTATGTAGTATGAATACCCTAACATTGATATTTACCAATAAAAATGTATAGTGAGTATGAATTACACTAACATTGATATTTTAAATAAAATTATATGTGTATGAATTTTACCCTAACAATTGAATTTTCCAATAAATTATAAGTGTAGTAAGATTACCCTAACATTGATATTTTACCAATAAAATTCTAGTGTAGTATGAATTAACCCAGCACTGATATTTTAACAATAAAATTGTAGTGTAGTATGAATTACACTAACATTGATATTTTACCAATAAAATTGTAGTGTAGTATGAATTACCCTAACATTGATATTTTACCAATAAAATTGTAGTGTAGTATGAATTACCCTAACATTGATATTTTACCAATAAAATTGTAGTGTAGTATGAATTACACTAACATTGATATTTTACCAATAAAATTATAGTGTAGTATGAATTAACCCAGCCCTGATATTTTACCAATAAAATTGTAGTGTAGTATGAATTACCCTAACATTGATATTTTACCAATAAAATTGTAGTTTAGTATGAATTACACTAACATTGATATTTTACTAATAAAATTATAGTGTAGTATGAATTAACCCACACTGATATTTTACCAATAAAATTGTAGTGTAGTATGAATTACCCTAACATTGATATTTTACCAATAAAATTATAGTGTAGTATGAATTAACCCAGCACTGATATTTTACCAATAAAATTCTAGTGTAGTATGAATTACCCTAACATTGATATTTTACCAATAAAATTATAGTGTAGTATGAATTAACCCAGCACTGATATTTTACCAATAAAATTGTAGTGTAGTATGAATTACCCTAACATTGATATTTTACCAATAAAATTATAGTGTAGTTGACATTACACCTAACATTGATATTTTTACCAATAAAATTGTAGTGTAGTATGAATTACCACTAAACATTGATATGTTTACCAATAAAATTTAGTGTAGTATGAATTACCACTACCATTGATATTTTACCAATAAATTTAGTGTAGTATGAATTACACAACTTGATATTTTAACCAATAAAATTAGTGTATTATGAATTACCTAACAGTGATATTTTACCAATAATTTGTGGTAGTATGAATTAACCCACACTGATATTTTCCCAATAAATTGTAGTGTAGTATGAATACAACTAACATTATATTTACCAATAAATTGTAGTGTATTATGAATACCCTAACATTGATATTTACCAATAAATTGTATTGTAGTATGAATTACCCTACATTGATATTTACCAATAAAATGATGTAGTATGAATTACACAACATTGATTATTTTACCAATAAAATTATAGTGTGTATGAATTTACCCTAACATGATAATTTTACCCAATAAAATTTAGTGTAGTATAATTACCCTAACATTGATATTTTACCAATAAAATTTATTGTAGTATGAATTAACCCCGCAACTTGATATTTTAACAATAAAATTGTAGTGTAGTATGAATTACACTAACATTGATTCTTGGTATACCAATAAAATTGTAGGTAGTATGAATTAAACCTAACATTGATATTTTAACCAATAAAATTGGTATTGTATATGAAATTACCCTAACATTGAATAGATTTTACCAATCAAATGTTAAGTGTAGTTGATTACACCTAACTTGCATTTTTAACCAATAAAATTTTAGTGTAGTATGAATTAAACCCCCCTATCATTTTACCAATAAATTGTAGTGTAGTATGAATTACCCTACATTATATTTTCCAATAAAAATTGTAGTTTTAGTATGAATTACACTAACATATATTTTACTAATAAAATTATAGTGTATAGTTACCCACATGATTTTAACCAATACAATTGTAGTGTAGTATGAATTACCCTAACATTGATATTTTACCAATAAAATTATAGTGTAGTATGAATTAACCCAGCACTGATATTTTACCAATAAAATTGTAGTGTAGTATGAATTACCCTAGCATTGATATTTTACCAATAAAATTGTAGTGTAGTATGAATTACCCTAACATTGATATTTTACCAATAAAATTGTAGTGTTGTATGAATTACCCTAACATTGATATTGTACCAATAAAATTGTAGTGTAGTATGAATTACCCTAACATTGATATTTTACCAATAAAATTGTAGTGTAGTATGAATTACCCTAACATTGATATTTTAACAATAAAATTGTAGTGTAGTATGAATTACCCTAACATTGATATTTTAACAATAAAATTGAATTGTAGTGTGTAATACCAAAATGTTGATATTTTAAGAATAACAATGAATTAACTATTAAAGAGGAGAGCACACTAATAAATAGCAAAAGGTCTGGGTAACCTGAATAAGGTGGTGCTAGGGGAAGCTCAATATTAAAAATACAAGAATAGGACAGACCCTAAATAGTCCCCTCACTCAAAACCCCTTGAGGCCTTATTAGTATATATCAAGACTTATACACCATTAAAAATATAAAATGTAAATACACAATACAAAATACAAATACTTTATCAATATAACAAAGTAAACCAACACACCTTTATCGACCCTATCGTCTAAAAAGTCCCAATATCACAGCAAAATAGTATCCAATGAATATATATAAGTGTATGATAGGATACAGCATCCCAAGTTGTACGAAGCCGCGAGATTCCTTTGGAGAAACAGACGACGGTCAGTTTGCTACTATCAGAGGTCAGAGCAGTTGTCCCTATTGAGAACAAGATTACATAGGAGCGCTCCGGTCAGTGTCTTTGTGGGTACGGATAGTTCCAATGATAACTTTTGCCTGATATATCTGGGACCATGAGTATCCAGCACTTGTTTGTTATATACTGACACTGTGACCTGTCTGGTGTGTTGGTTTACTTTGTTATACTAATAAAGCATTTGTATTTTGTATTGTGCATTAATATTTTTATTGTTAGGGGTTTAAGTCTTGATATATTGTCTAGGGACTAGTTAGGGTCTTCCCTATTCTTTTACACAATTCATAAAATTGAATTGTGCGTAATACCAAAAAAAATTATATTGTAGTGTAGTATGCAGTAACCTAACATTGCTATTTTAACAATAGGATTCTAGTGTAGTGTGTAGTTCCAAAACGTTGATATTTTATCAATTATATTGTACTGGTGTGTAGTACCCTAAAGTTGAAATTTTAAAAATAAAATTGTAATGTATTGTGTAGTTCCGAAATGTTATTTATCAATAAAATTGTAGTGTATTGCGTGGTTCTGAAATGTTGATATTTTTACCAGTGGCGTACCTTCAGGACCCATGACTGCGCGGGGGCCTGGGAGGTAAGAGGGCGATCATCTCTCCAAACCTCTGCGATTACCTGTTTTTAAACAGCTGGTTGTGCCTATGAAGTAAACATGTGGTTTAGAAAACCTTTCCTGTGTTCTTTTAAGCAATATTAAAGGTTCATGTATTGTAGGTTTTACTTTGACCATGTAATATGACACCCGATTTACTGCTATAGTATTTCAGTTGGTAGTTTCAGAGTAAACATACCCAAAGTAGATGGATCATAATATTCTAATAAATCACTAAGATGTTTTTTGAAACTTAATTGTTAAACATTTTACTGTTTTAAAACTTTGAGAACATTTTTACAGCAGGGATTTTACTTGTTGCCTTTTATTTCAAGAGATGTGTTAAAGGGTATGTACATTTGGAAAAATTGTTTTTTATAAATTGCCCGTTACTGAAACAATATAATGCATCCTAAATAATGTGTAAAGTTGATCTACACCACTATTTCGTTATATACATAAGGTGTTCAAGCGTCCAGTCAAGACCTTATCTGTCTGCTGTGTGTAAGTACGTGGATTTTGTTGTACATTGGAAGGGTGTATCTGTACTGGAGGTTACAGGAATTCCATCTGGAAAAATTGTTTTTATAAATTGCCCGTTACTGAAAATTATAATGCATCCTAAATTTTAATGTAACAGTTGATCTACCACCTATTTCTTTATATAGCATAAGTTGCTTCAGCTGTCAGTCAAGTACCTTATCTTCTGCTGTGTGTAAGTACTGGATTTTGTTGTAATTGGAAGGGTGTATCTGTAGCTGGATGGGTTACAGGGGAATTCCATCTCAGTGCCAGATGATAGTGATTACCGAGCATGCTCAGTTTAAAAAAAGTCAGGTTTTAGGAAAGGAGTATGTTAAGAGAGGGAGGGGGGATACTGAACCTGAGCAAAACAAGTACTGGATTGAAGGCATGCAGCAATACGCACACTTCAGACTAAGGGCTACTTACATGTATTTAATTATAGATTAAGATGAGGCAAAATCTTTAAATCACAGAGGTTTCTAGAGTTAGATTAGATCCAGAGATGTTATTATTTTTCAGGTAAGATGGCATGTCTTTTACTTACTTATTTACATGTGGCGAATTTGATGTGCATCTTCTAAATTTAAGTATGTGAAAATAAACTTATTAAGAAGCATTGTGGTGATTCTGAGCTGCACTTCTCTATCACATGCTCTTTTCCTAAAGCCTCTGAACAAAAGTGAATAAAAAGACATAAGCCTCCCTTGTCATTTTGGGTGATGGGAAATTTACCTTGCTTACATGGGGTTTGTGCTTTATTTATCAGCATTTCAGTATTACACAGTTTGGTCACTGACCGTTATGTTCTTTACACATTCTCAGTCCTAAACTCCTGCTGGAATGTGTTAAAACAGGACACACCCCACATTTGATAGTGGCAACTCGATCAGTATACACTGGAAACGTATTAAAGCCCCAACAGAGGGAGACCTCCTGACTAGAATAGCAGAGATTCGAGCTATGGAGTATCTCACTGCATCGATTAATGATAAAACAGACAAGTTCTTCCAGACATGGACCCTCTGGGATCAGTACATGTCTCCCCCCTGATTAAAAACCAACTGGAGACGATACCAGATGATTCCAAATTGCACGAGAAGATCTAGCAACCAAGAACGGAAATTCTATACCTGGCACAAAGCCAAATACCTATTTTATGTAATCCTTAAAATATTATTAGTTGGTACCCCACAGATTCCCTGCCTGGGTCAGATACTACCTTAAATATCAGAAAGTTACACAAGATGCTGATAACTGTATGTACTATGATCAAGAGCCACCTTTCAATGGTTCCACCACTAGATAAACCAAATGGCACTGTATGGACATGATGGACAAGTTTAACTAAATTTTGTTACTTTTGTTAATATTTCAGCAACCTAATTCAGAGAAACTCAGTCTAATTCAAAAATACCATGGATGACACTACCCTTTTGTAACATACGCTGTTCGTTTTATTTTATGTAATAATGTTTATATGAAAAAATGAATTATTTATTAATTGTAATAATTGGGGTTGATTTACCTAAATATTATTTTCATTTAAAAGTAAACATGCCCTCTAGATTATATTCCCATGATAAAATCCAATTTTAAAAAAAATATGAATACATTATATCTTATTTTCTTTTGTACTTAATAAAAATTGTCAATTCCTATAAAAAAATAATTTTAGCACCTGATGTTTTGTCCCAAACAAGCGTTCACTACAAACTCATCATTCCCATTATCAAGTTTTAAAATCTGCAGCAAACACACATATTCCCTTCCAAAATGCAGCCCTTCAAGACAAATTCAAAGTTTATACTTAAACTTTGCCTTTCTAGTTAAATGCTGTTATTTTTATTAATATTTCAGTAACCTAATTCAGGGTAACTCAGACTAATTCAAAAATATCAAGGATGACACTACCCCATTGTAATACACGCTGTTCATTTTATTTTATGTGATAATGTTTATTTGAAAAAATTTAAATTTCATAAAAATAGTATTAAAAAAAGTATAAAAACCCCCCCGGCTACTTTGGCAATAATATTGACAAAACATACAGAATCTAAAGGATTAGGATGGCCTAGGTGAGAACCAATATAATCAGGATTGATGAACTTAATTTAATTGATAAAATGTCAACTTTTAATTTTTGCCTTGTGAAATCACATTTTCGCTTTCATTTCAGCGGCACTTTACAGCTGCCCACACCCCCATAGCCTCTCCAACAGCCAGACAGTCTAACGTGTGTACCTGGTCATACCAACATTGTTAATTGATCTTTATGGTTGTAATGCTTTGTAAGAAGTTCTCTAGATCCCCTCTCAATTTAAACAGAGGAGGCCTGTGTCTGTAAAGAAATCTTCAGAGAAATGTCTTTGGAAGTTATCTGTAATCCTATATAATAAAATGCAAGTGTGCGTCCCTGTGTCTCTGTGTGTGTGGCTGCAATCTAACATGATTGCTTGCTTCTTTTCCCTTACAACAGAGAACAGCCAATCGATCACCAAGTTGCATTAAGGGCGGGACCACAGACTACAGAGTGCTGGCTGCTCTGGGGGTGGGTTGATTTTCTTAAGTTAACTCCTTCACGTGTGGAAAATTCCTGTCCTTGCTGCATTACGTGGTCTGACACCAATAAACCTGTACACACACCCATGGTTCTAATATATCGTAGGTGGGTGGGACGTGAGCAGATGGTGTAGCTGGCGGGGTGGTGTTTGTCTGGCCCCAATGAATTAAATCATTGTGTCCTTCTTCTCCTTTTTGGGCTAAGATCAAATGTAGACATCTGTTCTATCAGTAGGAAAAGGGGATGCCCTTCACATGGCTGGGGGCGAACCCCCCATACGAAATAGAAAAGAGGAACGGTCTGCACACGCCTGGTGGGTCAGGTGCCGGGCCGAGGGGGTGCTTGGAAGCCTGGTTTTCCCTTGCCATTTATGTTCACTGGTCACGGTGGTTATTTCTCCTTCACAATCCGGTTCCCCGTTAAAAGAGGACCGGATAATTTTTTTGCCTTTGCCGGATGTAGGCTTAGGCCCTCTTGGCGCACTCCAGTTAATTTGCCTGGATGAATGGCACACCTTATTTATTGCACATGGCACTTATCCCCACTCCCCACGAATTTTTTTTTTTTTTTGGATTTTCGTTTTGTCACTATTGTAGCGGGACAGGCTGGGTCCTCGACCTTCAGCTTTCCCATTGTACCCCCCTGGGACTTCTGGTGGCAGCTGGGATGTTGAAGGGGGGGTATTATTGGTGGCCCTCCCATAGGCATTTTAGCGCGCCGGGAAGCCCTAAAGATCCACTCTGTGGTGGGTCCAGTTGCGGCTGGACAGCCGGAGGGGAAGATGGCCTGACTGCCACTAAAGACACTGGTGTGTGTTCCACTTGTGGGGTGTGAGCACAAGCACGTACTGGGCTTTCAATAAAAAAAAAAATGTTCTGTGGGGGTTGTGAGGAGGGAGGGTGTGAACTAGACATCAAGTTCTGAGGTGGGGTGGGGGGAGGTCAGAACTGCTCATGACATGACACCATGCTAAATAACCTCCTATTAACCAATAGGTGTCCATGCTGGGTCGGTGTAACAGCAGTGCAGAGAGGGGGGAGGGCGACAGTCGGGGATGTGGATGGGAGGCGCAATGGGGTCTGGGCAGAGGCGGGGGCCCTGGTCTGTGCACAGAGGTGGGGGGAGGGGTGGGGCGGGGATGCTGTGGAAAGGCGGGAAGGGGGTGGGCCCTTGGTCTGGGACAGAGGGGGGTGGCCCCTGGGTCTGGGGACAGAGGGGGCGGGCCGCTGGGTCTGGGACAGAGGGGCTGTGATGTCCTGTGTGGAAAGAGGTGTGGGTCGGGGTCTGGGGGACGAGAGCGGGGGGCTGGGTGTCGTTGGACAGGGAGTGGTGGCTGGGGGTGGCACACAGGACCGGAGGGGGACGCGCGTGGGGGGATCTTGGGACAAAAGTGGAGGACCCTGGTCGTTGGACAGGGTGCGTGGATATTCTGGGGGCAGGAGAGGAGCGGCCTGGGTCTGTGACAGAGGGAGTGGGGTACCGTGGGTCTTGGGAGCGGAGAGGTGGTGGGGAGCCGGGGGGAAATGTTGTCTTGTGACAGATGGGGCCCTTGGGTCTGGGGCAGAGGAGGGGCCCTGGGTCTGGGACAGATGGGGGACCCTGGGTCTGGGACAGATGGGGGACCCTGGGTCTGGGACAGAGAGGGGGCCCTGGGTCTGGGACAGATGGGGGACCCTGGGTCTGGGACAGAGAGGGGGGGTCTGGGGTAGAGGGGGGGCCCTGGGTCTGGGACAGAGTGGGGACTCTGGGTCTGGGACACTAAGAGGGAACTGTGGCCTTGGGACATGGAGGATGGAGGCACTCTGGGCTTCTAGCGCCTGTTATTGTAACAGGCTTAATGTCTAGTCAGCTATAATAACCCTTACACACATTCCTGACTCTCTCCCTATAGTATGTTTAGGGAGATCATTCGGGACCGTATATGGGCCAATAGAAAGACTGAGAGGAACTACCATCATTGGCTGCAGAAAGAGACCCCCTCGGGTCTGACGAGATTGCCCTTTAATCATTAAACCGACATTTCAGCGCAACCAATAGTTTGGTCCGTAGAAGACCACATGATTGGCTGAAATTTACCAAATTGACCCATTGAATTTTCATCCAGTTTGGACAAAAGAACGTCCGAGATCCGAGATTTCAACCGTCATATCAGCTTCTGTTTACCTAGTCTAACTGTGTAAATGTAAGAATGAATCTTAGTCGACTTAAAGAACAAAAATCAAAAGAATGGGAATCTTTATCTTAAAAGGAATGAAATCCTTCTCTGATCAGCTTAGGGCCATAAGTGCCATTACCTGTAGCATACGACTGTGGGATTTTGCAGTGGTTATGCAAGAATAAATGTACACTAAGTGTCCAGAAACCATTGCTTTATGTGTATTAGAACTTAAAGTGTTGACTTTAATGTTGGTTGTTATGGTTGTCACATTTTTATGTGTCCTTTACATATTTTGCTACTGTGGTGAAATATTCTACCCTGTACTGTAAACTGGAGGATGTTATAGTCATTTATAGTTTAACCTGTGTATTTCCAAGGGTTTTTTTTTGTGTTGGCAATTTATTTAATTTTTGGGACATTTTGTACCGATATATATAATTCAAGTTTAATTATATCTTAAATGTCATTCTGTTTTATTTACACTGCTCAACAAAAGTCCAATCTAGTTTACAACACAGTGCAATTCCATTCTATCACTATACTAATCATATATGCAAAATACACTTACACTGTAAAATCGGAACTACCAATTATATAACTTAAATTGGACATGCCTTTTATAGTTAAAGGGACACTACATTTATAAAGAAAATGGCTGCTCTATGGCTCCTCCCACAGTCAGTGTCACTGACATAGACAAGAATATGGTAATGAAGTGGAGAGCTGTTAGTTTGTATTGTGTTCTTTTAAAGGGCATGTGTACCCCCAAAATGATATTTTATTCACAAGTAGATGTGAAACTGTAAATCTGCTGATCCCTGTCCATGATATTCCTGTTTCACTAATCAAAGTGAAGGCTCCAGGTGGCTCTATTAGTGAATAGCTGTGATTTCAAATGTCACAGCTATGACTGACAAGTCCACGCAGAAGAAAGGGAAGATTGGGCAGAAATAATCAGCTTAACCACACTTCTGGGCAGTATTAGGTTTTGGGGGTTCTCTACATATATATATGAAATGTAATGTTGGGGGTGGGTATGCGCGTAAAGACCCAATAAAGAGATGGACTGTAATATTTAAATCTTCATAATACTTTGTACTCTAAACTGCTTTTCACTCTGCAGGCATGTGTGTAAAAAGGAAGATGTTAAGCTCTTCAGGCAAAACACAATACTATATAATAAGAATGTATATATTTTCTGTTTCCCAAATTAGGTGAATCCACCATATTTTGTTCCATTGGTTGAACTGGTTCCCCACCCCCAAACTGAATTGGCTACCGTTGATAGAACATACCATTTGATGAAGAGGATTGGTCAATCTCCAGTGAAAATAATGAAGGAGACTGATGGATTCGTGTTGAATCGGTTGCAATATGCTGTGATCAGTGAGGCATGGAGACTGGTGCAGGTGAGTTACTGTGCTCCTGTCCGTCAGAGTTGCAAATGTATGAAAAATACTTTCTAGGGAGATTTAGTGAGTAATAAAAAGGGAAAGCTGGTCTAAAGCATGGAAGGTTTCTATACAAACGTCAAGTGATACCAATAATTCACTAAAGGAAACTCTACAATTACTTCCTTACCCCCTTTAGTCACTGAACTCTGGCTTGCTAACTGTCCTTCACCCAGGGAGATGGAGGAGCTCTCCAGTGAGGGGCAAAGGGTAGAGAGGAAGTGACTGGACTTTCTGCTTTTACATCCTTAACATTGTTATGATGGTAAGAATGGTAAGTTGTGGAGAAATAGCAGTTTATTAAAAAATGTTTTGGTAATATATTTATCTTGGAAAATTACTGGTATTTTTACATATTTTTACATTGTCTCCAGAGACGGATTTACTTATCAGGAGTTTATAGGCACAAAGAGCCTGGCGCCCTTAACCCCACCCCTCAACACAGACCACACATCCCAAACCACACCAATTTTAACTTATAGGGGAGGAAAAACGTTAGGAAATTCAATAAACATAAACTGGTATATTTATATTATATAATAATAATAATGACTTTACCATAGTAGATGTCAGATACTTTATAAAATCCTGATGTGCTACAAATTTAAGTGGCTTCAGTAGGAGACACGCTGTAAGCTGCCCCTGTAACCACTGGCGCCCGTAGGCGCGTGCTTACTGTGCCTAATGGTAAATCCGGCCCTGATTGTCTCCTCTATTATTCTAAAGCAACCAGTCCGAGATTTTCTAACTGTAGTAAAAAGGTAGTATCTGATTGGTTGATGCATATTGTTAGACTTTTGTACCTTTTATATAAATTGTGTTTTACCCTATGGTTCTCCTATGTGTTATCTTGAACTTCTGGTATAGCTGTCACTATTCCATATGTGAAAGATTTTATGCTGTTTTGCTTTCTGGCAGTTAATTGCTGCCCCTTGGAATTTGCAGCCTGGGGCAGTTAAAGAAAGCACATAGTTATGGCTGGTTAGATTCTGCGTTTGTTAGTTTAATACAGTGCTTTAGTTTATGTATGAATTAGGTTGTTAATTATAAACTATATCTAAGAAAAACTAATTGTGGGTTACTTAATAAAAGATGTGTGATAAATAGATGTTCTTAATTTGCAGCAAGCAATCAGATATCATTAGATGTTTTTTAAATATAGGAGACCAGGAAACAGGGAACA
Source organism: Hymenochirus boettgeri (assembly GCA_019447015.1). NCBI lineage: Eukaryota > Metazoa > Chordata > Amphibia > Anura > Pipidae > Hymenochirus > Hymenochirus boettgeri. The sequence goes on along the minus strand of CM033470.1, from coordinate 308,651,447 downwards.
TCTGATTGGTTGCCATGGATTAGGAGAACAGGCAAATTTTAAAACTTTATTTATTTATTTTTTTAAATAAGCCTGCCATGGCTCATCTCTGTATAGATTGGTAAAAGCCATTTAGACAGAGGTATCATTTATTTATTAATTTATTTTTAAACAGGTCATTTATAAGGGCTGCAGCGAAGGCTGGCCATACACTGCAAACTGATTTCCAACTTTCCTGCAATAGAAAAATAAAGATAGAGCAAGGCGTAAAATTTTCTGCCGACCCCATCTTAAAGGTTCCTACACATCTCCCGCAGATTGCAAGATCGGCGAATCAAGATGGGCAATATCTGTGGTTTCTTCTGATTCTTGCCCAAAACTATCGGAAGAATATTGTACCATTTATGGCCTGCTTTCAAATACAAAAATGCCATAGTCTGCCATTTTTATGAAAAAGAATCTAGCAGTGGCCAATGGCTTACGGCAGCTCCATCATAAGGGAGAATAACATGTACCGATGTGTTTTACAAAGAATCCTACCTCCTGGTTATGAGGCTAAATAGAGGGGTTGGGCATTAGCCATGAGCACTAGCCATCCCCATCCAGATCCTTTTGCATAGTCTCACATGGGCAAGAACAGATGAAGGCAGAAGGCCAAATGCTATACCTGACCCCTCTGGATAGACATAGAAAGCAAGCAGTGAAATACTCTCTCCCATCTTCCATTCTATTCTACAAAATTGAGACACAAAACCTGAAATACTAAACTAAAATATAGTGATTTTTTTCACTAGGGTGGAAAAAGAACCAGTGGAGAGAATCTTAGAAGCAGAACTTAGGGGCATATTTATAAAGGTTCGTTAAACTTTTCACCTACTTTAATGCAGCCTTTTCGCCATACATCACTGCAGTAACCGCTCGAGCATATTTATAAAATGGAGAAAAGTGTATTTGGGAGTTAGGTTCAGCCATTCCAACCATTCAGCCATCCCGCAAAGGATCCGGTTCAAGCTGCTTACCCTATCCTATAAAGCACTATCCATCACAGCCCCTCCATATATCTCAGAGATGATTCACTGACACTGGGCATCATTTTTGCTTTTTTCACTACCAGACTTTACCACAATTTTTTAAACTTTCAAGTTATTAAAAAAGCGAATTTTCATCAAAAGCGAAAGATTATCTAGAAAAACGTAGCACTAATAATGCTGAAAAAGCTCAGCACATTTGATTGGTAAATAGGTAATACTCCCTGGTGGTTTTTCAAAGTAATATCAAATTGGTTAATACACACTGAACACCTCTCTTTGTTATGTAAAAATAGCCTAACACACGTGTTTTTTCAGCCAAAGATATAATAAATAGTATAATATTAATAAAAATTAAAAGGGGAATTTCCTCTATTTTATTAATAGGATATGATAGTGTAAAACGCAAAAAGCAAAAATTCTCAATTTTATTAATAGGATATGATCGTGTAAAACGCAAAAAGCAAAAATTCTCTATTTTAATAGGATATGATAAATAGTGTAAAACTCACCCAGGTGAATTTTCTCTATTTTATTAATAGGATATGATAAATAGTGTAAAACTCACCCAGGCGAATTTTCTCTATTTTATTAATAGTATATGATAAATAGTGTAAAACTCACCCAGGTGAATTTTCTCTATTTTATTAATAGGATATGATAAATAGTGTAAAAACTCACCCAGGGGAATTTTCTCTATTTATTAATAGGATATGATAAATAGTGTAAAACTCACCAGGGTGAATTTTCTCTATTTTAATAAGATATGATAATAGTGTAAAACTCACCCAGGTGAATTTTCTCTATTTTAATAGGATATGATAATAGTGTAAAACTCACCGGGTGAATTTTCTCTATTTTAATAGGATATGAATAAATAGTGTAAAACTACCCGGTGAATGTCTCTATTTATTAATAGGATATGATAAATAGTGTAAAACTCACCAGGTGAATGTCTCTATTTTATTAATAGGATATGATAAATAGTGAAAACTCACCAGGTGAATTTCTCTTTTATTAATAGGATATGATAAATGTGTAAAAATCACCCGGGTGAATTTTCTCTATTTTATTAATAGGATATGATAAATAGTGTAAATCACCAGGTGAATTCTCTATTTTATAATAGGATATGATAAATAGTGTAAACTCACCAGGTGAATTTCTCTATTTTATTATAGGATATGATAAATAGTGTAAAACTCACCCAGGGAATTTCTCTATTTTATTAATAGGATATGATAAATAGTGTAAAACTCACCAGGTGAATTTTCTCTATTTTATTAATAGTATGATAAATAGTGTAAAACTCACCCGGTGAATTTTCTCTATTTTATTATAGGATATGATAAAAAGGTAAAATCACCCAGGTGAATTTTCTCTATTTTATTAATAGGATATGAAAATAGTGTAAAACTCACCCGGGTGAATTTTCTCTATTTTATTAATAGGATATGATAAATAGTGTAAAACTCACCCAGGTGAATTTTCTCTATTTTATTAATAGGATATGTAAATAGTGTAAAACTCACCCAGGTGAATTTCTCTATTTTTATTATAGGATATGAAATAGTGTAAAACTCACCCGGGTGAATTTTCTCTATTTTATTAATGGATATGGAAATAGTGTAAAACTCACCGGAGTGAATTTTCTCTATTTTATTAATAGGATATATAAAATGTGTAAAACTCACCCAGGTGAATTGTCTCTATTTTATTATAGGATATGATAAATAGTGTAAAACTCAACCAGGTGAATTGTCTCTATTTTATTAATAGGATATGATAAATAGTGTAAAACTCACCCGGTGAATTTTCTCTATAAATAGGATATGATAAATAGTGTAAACTCACCCAGGTGGAATTGTCTCTATTTATTAATAGGATATGATAAATAGTGTAAAACTCACCCAGGTGAATTGTCTCTATTTATAATAGGATATGATAAATAGTGTAAAACTCACCAGGTGAATTGTCTCTATTTATTAATAGGAAATGATAAATAGTGTAAAACTCACCCAGGTGAATGTCTCTATTTTATTAATAGGATAGATAAATAGTGTAAACTCACCCAGGTGAATTTCTCTATTTTATTAATAGGATATGATAAAATAGTGTAAAACTCACCCAGGTGAATTTTCTCTATTTTATTAATAGGATATGATAAATAGTGTAAAACTCACCCAGGGAATTTTCTCTATTTTATTAATAGGATATGATAAATAGTGTAAAACTCACCCAGGGGGAATTTTCTCTATTTATTAATAGGATATGAAAAAGTGTAAAACTCACCCGGTGAATTTCTCTATTTTATTATAGGATATGAAATAGTGTAAAACTACGGTGAATTTCTCTATTTTTAATAGGATATAATAATAGTGTAAAACTCACCCAGGTGAATTGTCTCTATTTTATTAATAGGATATGATAAATAGTGTAAAACTCACCCAGGTGAATTGTCTCTATTTTATAATAGGATATGATAAATAGTGTAAAACTCACCCGGTGAATTTTCTCTATTTTATTAATAGGATATGATAAATAGTGTAAAACTCACCAGGGTGAAGTTCTCTTTTATTAATAGGATATGATAAATAGTGTAAAACTCCCAGGTGAATTGTCTCTTTATTATTAATTAGGATATAAAATAGTGTAAAACTCACCCAGGTGAATTGTCTCTATTTTATTAATAGGAAATGATAAATAGTTGTAAAAACTCACCCAGGTGAATTGTCTCTATTTATTAATAGTATATGATAAATAGTGTAAAACTCACCCAGGTGAATTGTCTCTATTTTATTAATAGGATATGTAAATAGTGTAAAACTCAACCAGGTGAATTGTCTCTATTTTATTAATAGGATATGATAAATAAGTGTAAAACTCACCCAGGTGAATTGTCTCTATTTTATTAATAGGATATGATAAATAGTGTAAAACTCACCCAGGTGAATTGTCTCTATTTTATTAATAGGATATGATAAATAGTGTAAAACTCACCCAGGCGAATTTTCTCTATTTTATTAATAGGATATGATAAATAGTGTAAAACTCACCCAGGCGAATTTTCTCTATTTTATTAATAGGATATGATAAATAGTGTAAAACTCACCCAGGTGAATTTTCTCTATTTTATTAATAGAGCATTTTTTAGTATTACTTATTTACAGCAAACTGCAGCTAATTATCAAACCAGTTCTATTAATATGGGAACATACCATAGTGCTGTGTAAGGAATAGTCATGTTAATGGAACATTCCAGTAAGTAATGATGTTTGGCGATAATTCTGGCAAAACTGCAAAAAATTCAACAAAAGGTGAAAATTTCCCCTTTTTATAAATAGCTTTAAATAAAAAAATTTCACTAGAGAGCAATCTCTCTTTTCGCAGTGATACCACACTTAACGCAATGAATAAGGCGAAAACTATCGCCACACATCGCCTCAGCATTACTTCTCCGCAAAGGTGAAAGCAAAAACGAGCATTTTATCAACAATCGCTATTTGTCACTGTGATGTCCTGCAATAGCGAAATGGCGAAATTAGCGATCGTTTATAAATATGCCCCTAAGTTCATTGCACCCCTTACCTCTCTATTTAACTTGTCCCTATCCACTGGTATTTTTCCCTCTATATTTAAACATGCCGTTGTATTCCCTATACCTAAAAAACCCTCCCTTGACCTGTTTGCTCTTTCTTGTCTCCCTTCTCCCTTTTGCTTCCAAACTACTGGAAAGACATGTCTATGCTGACCTGGTTAATCACCTGTCTGCTAACTCTCTCTTTGACCACCTCCAGTCAGGCTTCCGCCCTAACCACTACACGGAAACTGCCCTCACTAAAGTGACAAATGATCTACTTAGTGCTAAATCTAAAGGTCAATACTCTTTGCTCATTCTTCTTGATCTGTCCTCTGCTTTTGATACTGTTGATCACCCTCTACTTCTTCAGATCCTGGTCTCCTTAGGTATCCAGGACACTGTACTTTCTTGGCTATCCTCCTATCTCTCTGGTAGGAACTTTTGTGTTGTTCACTCTGAAATTAGCTCCACCCCTCGCCCCCTCCCTGTGGGGGTCCCGCAAGGCTAGGTACTCGGTCCTCTTCTTTTCTCCATCTACACCTATGGCCTTGGTTCATTTGGGTTCCAGTGTCACCTGTATGCGGATGATAACCAAATTTACATCTCTGCCCCAGATCTCCCCACACTGACCTCCCAGGTCCCTGACTGCTTTAGTACTATCTCTGCCTTCATGTCCTCCCGCTTCCTCAAACTAAACATGGACAAGACTGAACTTGTCCTTTTCCCACCCTCATGATCTGTTCCCCTCCCTAGTCTTACTATTAAACCCATATCCCCATCTCCTCATGTCCGCTGCCTGGGAATAACGCTAGATTCCAATCTTTCCTTCAAACCTCATGTCAATTCGGCTCCAACTCAAAAACATCTCCCGCATTTGACTCTTCCTCTCGAATGAAGGTACAAAAATCCTAGTCCATGCCCTAATCATATCCCGGCTAGACTACTGCAACACACTCCTGTGCGGTTTTCCAAACAACCACCAGGCACCTTTTCAATCCATTTTCAACTCTGCTGCCCGGCTCATTAATTTCTCTTCTCGCTTCTCTATTGCCTCTCCTCTCTGTCAGTCCCTCCACTGGTTGCCTATCACACAAAGGATCCAGTTCAAACTGCTTACCTTATCCTATAAAGCACTATCCAACACAACCCCTCCATATATCTCAGAGCTAATCCAGCGATACCGTCCCAGACGCAACCTCCACTCCGCAAATGATACCCTCCTCTCATCCACCCTGGTCACCTCTTCCCATGGCAGCATTCAGGACTTTACTCTTGCTGCCCCTCTCCTCTGGAACTCCCTTCCTCCGTCTGTCCGTCACTCACCGTCCCTTAATACCTTCAAATGTAACCTCAAAATCCACCTATATAGCGAAGTATATAACCTGGCCTAAACATTACCCCTATTAATACCTCATATGATCCAACCCGCCTTTCACGCTCCACTGCCAATCTATTTACAGCCTACCGATTCCTGTCACCTTATGTCTCACCCCATATTCTCTAGACTGTAAGCTCTTTGGGCAGGGTCCTCTCTCCTATTGTATCACAGTATTGCTGTGAGTAACTCATCACTCTGTTTACTTATATTATGTATTACCTGTGTATGTAATAAGTATGACTTTATATAACATGTAATACCCTGTATGTAATGTATGACTATGTAATTGTAAAGCACCACAGAAGATGTTGGTGCTATATAAATCAATAATAATAATATAACCAACATTTTCAGCTCTCCCAATGGCTGATATAATTCCTTCTTCATAGTCCAGTGTAAACATATTGCGTAAAATAGAATGTTCAAAACCCTTGAACCGGGAGCTCACTGATGGGATGGGCCCGTGAGGGCAAAATTCTATTTGTTCTTTTAATATTACTGCCCCCATGTGAAAAATGTCTCCTGTGTGTAGAACGTTTAGTGGCTACAGACACGTTACATCCTCTGTATTAAATTCACTGGATGTTAATTCTGACTATAGTGTGTTTTTACCAGAAATGGTTTATGATCATAGATAGGGCTGTCATTGGGCCTCCATTGTTCTATATACATTTATTGAAAAGGCTCTAATACTTATTTACGTTTACCATAATCAGCTGCTTTGACTTTTAGTCATTACTATATTTTAGACTCATATTATGTCCTAATTTCTGTTTCCCTATCATCCTTTATGTTTTCACTGGTTTATCGGTGTTATAGCTGCAGGATTAACTAGACTGTTTATTTGGACAATTTGCCATATAAACCACAATCACCAATAAAACCTTGTAAACCTGCTCTACAAGTCAATCATCTCCATTGCTTGCAATCCCCAGCCACTGTGACATAACTATTACACAGAAACGTTTAATTATTGCAGAACTGTCTAGCTATAATCCGTTTGAACCTGCATTCATGCCTGAGAATAGGCTTGCAAACATCGTCATACACGTGGACAGACTGTGTCCTACTGTGGACAGACGTGAATACAGTTTGTTCAAATTTAATACTTGATGTTCTGACAAATCTAGGACTAGGTGTATACTCCTATCCACCGTGCCCATATTGACAAGCCATCTCAATTATACATTACTTTTTTATTTTACTGTGATTTTTTAATGTTTACTTGGACTGGTAACTTTTTGGTGCCAAGTGATGATAAGTGCAATAAAACACGCATTATAATCCAAAAACACCATTCCTTGCTTTTCTTCTTTTCTGTTGTCGTCATAACCTAAATCTACGATAAGCACACGTCTATGTGTATTTATATTACACATTATTATGCTTAAATTTATGCTATATGCTGCTGACATTTCTGCAGCTCCCTTTCAGTCTCCTCATGTGGGGGTTAACACTTTTGCATTTTGCTTTCAGCTTTAGTCTTCTGATTGTTCTGTTCAGCAATCATCTGAATTAAGGGAAGAGAAACTAAAAATGGTCCAGAAGTGACACTGGATACATAAGTGAATGTACTGCCATTTCTTCAATTCATTAATCTAGCAGTCTGTGTACGATTCATATTTTTCTCCACGATTTTCTATAAAATGAATAGGGGTAAAGTTTTTCTATGATGTAAAAAGAAATATAATTACATTTATTAATAATCATTGAATTGTGCTTTATTTACGGTAAATTTCATTGATAATATTGCATTCATTTGTGGTAAATATAATAAGTGGATATAAATACCCAGATGTCTCCATGTAGGATGGAGTTATATCTCCTCGCGATGTGGATATTGTGATGTCAGAAGGACTTGGGATGAGATATGCTTTCCTCGGCCCTCTAGAAACGGCTCACCTTAATGCAGATGGTAAGATTACAATCCTTCTACCTGAAAATCTTTTTACTCCTTCTGTATTGTTTCATTTTAATAACTGGTAATGGAGAACTATAGTGCGAATTAAGTTGATTAAAATAAAAAGTAACTGTGACAGGGAACTAGCATTGATAATTCCTACTGCCCAATAGAGCTTCTGTGAGGAGCACCAGCATTAGGAAAGCAGTTTCTTTAATACAGGAAAGCCCAGGACACTAACCTGGCAGGTAACACTGTAAGTGCTGAAGCACTTCAACAAAACCATATTGGAGGTAGGAATAATTATTCCTACCTCCTCGCTACAGGTATTTTTATTTTTAAAAGGTTAATTTTTGCAATGTACTTGTCTGTTTTAGGTGAAGTTAGTGTACCAGAAATATGTGTGCAGGAGAGTTCTAGGACCCTTCCACAGAACCCCTTTATAGAACCCAGACTTAATTACACAGTGGGGCTGATGCAATAAAATGTGCAAAAGTTTGCTTGTGCTAATAATCTGCAGCAACCAATCAAATGTTATCTAACTGCAGTAAGGGCTCGTACACGCATCATATGCATCACGACTCCGACGACTACACACGACGAACGGACATTTCGCCCGAGAATCGTCCGTGTGTATGCGTTCGGTCGGGGGTAGTTTGTCGATCCGCCGGGCGGATCAATGAACAACCCCCGACCGAACGCATACACATGGCCATTCGTCGCATGTAGCCGTCTCCAAGGGGGTCGCGGGTCTTGCGCATATTGAGCGTGTATACAAACCTAACATCTGATTGGCTCTTACAAATTAATAGCACGGGCTCTTTTGCTTTTATTGCATCAGTCCCAGTATGTTTATTGACACAGATTACAGTTCACATCCAATAAATTACAACAATATGAAGCTCATTGTGCAGCAACTTCAGAGCATCAATAAAATGGGCATATAATTTGGCCTTACACTGAGCAAAAGAGTCTTGCTGGTCACTCAATATTGGCCTTTTACAGTCTTAGTATTACCATATATACTCGAGTATATGTTGAGGTTTTTAGGGTATAAAAATACTCGACTTGTACTCGAGTCACTTACCTGACTGTCCTGTAATCCGGCTACCGAACGCTTCCGCATCCACTCTTCTGGCCGCTGATGTCACTACTTGGCGCCGGTCTTATTGCGCAGAGTAGGGGACAGGGGGCATCACTGCAGATGTTTTGAAACTACAACTCCCAGCAACCAAAGCAGGCTGGGAGTTGTAGTCTCCAAACATCTGGAGTGGCAATGATTTGTGGGTTATTGTGTGCGATTACCTTAACTGTGTGGAATTACCATTTAATTGGCAACTAATACAGTATACAGAATCGGGATGGTATCTGTTGTTAAAGATTGCCTTCTGATTCTGTATTGTTTTGAGGGTTTAGTTGCCCTTTAAAGGTCATTCCATCCTGGAGTTAAAAAAAGCGCACACCGGAGTACTGGACCAGCAGGTAGACTAAAAGCAGTAAGAAATATATGTACAAACACCATGTGGAGTCCCTAATGCATTTCAAACCTGCAACGGTTCTTACTTATAGGCTATGAGTAAGAACCGTTGCAGGTTTGAAACGCTTTAGGCGTGTAAGGCTTCAAAACAACATAGAAAACAATATAGAATCAGAAGGCAGTAGTGGTCATAATTTCTACCCTCAACTTGTACTCGAGTCAATTGTGTTTTACTCATTTTTCAGGTAAAAATATGTACCTCGACTTATACTCGGATCAACTTATATTCAAGTTTATACAGTACTCCCTTTATATAGGAAGGAATCTCACACACTGGATTCCAGCCAGCTCTCCTTCTTGCTGGGTCATTTACAGTATTTGTTATGGATATTAAGAAAAATGTGGAGCCGGGTTGAGATGCTCTAAAGGTTACATAGTACAGAGCTGCAGATTGAGGATAATGAAGTGAACCTGATCTTTGCACAGCTCTGTGCAATGCATTTCTCATTAGAGTACCTAACTGAAATGAAACCTTAAATGAAAGCTTGAATAAGATATGACTAAAAGCCAGTGTGAGACTCCATCCTATATGAGGAAGTAAAGCCTCGTACACATGTCTGATAGGACGCACAAGGAATGACGCAGAGCATGTGCACACGCGTGACGAATGGCTGTTTCGCCCGATAATTGTACATAAATGTACAGGCCTAAGGCTGGCACACACAGAAAGGTATTTTCGGCCGACCGATAGTGGCGTGTATCGGTTGGTTGGCTGAAAATATTTTAGGGTGGTCGCAACCGTTGGTAAATCACGGGCGATTGTGTGCTTCCCTATGGGGATCGGTCTCACAAACTGTCGGCCATGGCTTCTATTGCTCTATTATCCAATCATGGGTGGCCCAGGGTGGGTGTGGCAGACCCCTATAAAACCCCTCTCATCCCTCACTGTGTTTAGTGACATACAGTATATCATTTGATGCAAAATTACCTTTTTATTGCGGCTCTTGCATTCTAATTCAGTTGGGCAACAAGATTATCAACAAAGAATAGGCACGCAATATACATTGCTTCCTTTTCCTGCCCATTCATTGCTGTGCTGTGGAGAGATATGCAAATAATCCTATATTCTTTGTTATATCCTCAGTGTGCAGAGCCATCACAGTGAATAAACACTGCACAATAGAGAACTTGCCAAAATCCTGAAAAAGACCAAATATACAGGACAGAAGTAACAGCTGATGAGCCAGAAACCTGAGATGTTAATAATCCGTATCAGAGGAGTAAAAGGAAAATACCTTTATTTTAACAAGAGTTGCTCTGTATTAACCTATAATAGTTAAACACGATAGCAGTGTGAACTGATTTGTGTGCTGATGTTCTCTGAGCTCTAAATAGAACATTTAGTGTTTTTTTTTATCCAGGCAAAGTTCAATAGCTCCAGTTTACATTAGGTCAGGTCATTACCATTGTAAAAGAACATAAATATGGCAATCCTAGAAAAATGCATCTTGTCCCTCAACATAGTCTGGTCTATAAAATGGCCTACAGGCAGCAGTATCTCCGACTGCCTTGTTCTATGTGATATCCGTAAATGGAGATGGAGCAGTTGATCTTGGGTAGCTTATCGCCCGAATGAATGGGTGGAGGCAATGAGCTGTGCAATGTTTCCCTTTATATTGATTCTTGTTCACAGATATACTGAAATCTGATTACTGAGCACCAGTCCCTGACAGATTGGCTAGAATTGTCAAATAATAGGAAATATTTGGTAATAGGTATTATACAGTAGGTAACATACAACAACCAGCTATTATGTTTAAAGGAGATATTCTCCCCTCTCAAATGGATTTTACATGTGTCCCTTTAATAAACATATAATCAAACATATCCGTGGTATTCAATTAGATCAACTGGACTTAAAGTTTAGTTCTTGAAGATGTTTCTTCAGTCACCCGCATGGATCTCTCTATTCAGTTCTGAACTATGGGAAATTTTGTAAAAATGTGCAGGCCAATACAGTAACAAAAACCTTGTCTTACCTGAGTGCAATCCTACAATAGAAGGACGTTATCGCTTTAAATCTTACTGATTTATAAAGTTTGAATTCTCCCAGAGTAACACATTTGCCAAAATCCCATGAGAAGTAAAATTACCCTCTAAATACGTTTTCCAGTTTTTTTAAACTAAACAATTACCAACGACAAACTGTTGCTAAGAGTGTGGTGTCTTTTTGTCATTCAAACATACAGAATTTCTGTCGCAGTTCTTCGCATCAATCTCACATGTCCTGAATAAAACAGTAACCCACATTTATGGGTGCACAGCAAACAATTCAATGGGAGCCAAAGCTTACATTTGGGACTGCTCTAATTACACACTTCAGGCTAAAACCCCTTTACCCCTGAAATGGCCCAAACAATTATATGAACATGGTGACTTTCCACTATTTACATACATGCAGTAATCCTTACACAGAACCGTTCATTATATTAAGCAAAATAAGACTTACTGATCACAAAAAGTATTTATGGACAACCCTGGGTTTAAAAAACGGTCAGATTGTTGAACAAACAATATGAAAATGATTGCCAAATATGCCCTGGGTAGTTTTATACCCCATATGTATTGCTTTACCTACATACCTGCATACAAGGGGCCTTCCGATAGGGGAACATCTTGTAATGTCTGCCTCATGTGTTCAGCTCTAGCTAAACACATTATAGATGCAATAGTTTTTTGCACACTTGTCCCAAAAATCCAATATTTTACGTATTCGTACCTGTGCAAATTTGGTCAATTTCCCTTAAAGGACAATTATACTCACCTTCCCTCCGCTCCTCTTCCTTAGCTTTTACCAAGGGTGAGTCCTCACCCCTGGGTTCACGCAGCCTACAGCAGACTCTCAGAGCAACGCTGCTCTGGTAGGCTCCGCCCCCTCCTCCCCGTCGGCGACGAGGCCAATAGGAAGGCACGCTCTGCAACAAGCCAATAGGAAGGCACGCTCTGCAATAGATACCATCCTCCTTCTGATTCTTTATTGTTTTGAGGTTTAAGTTGCCCTTTAAATAGACAGCAGAATTCCCATACAGATGTTTGAAAACTACAACTCCCAGCATTCTTTAGTTAATGGGAGTTTTAATTTCCAAACATCTGTATGGGAATTCTGCTTTTTAAAGGCAAATTTTAAAAACTGTGTTTTGTATTGTGTTTGTATGCAGTGTGCTGTAGCATGTTTATGCGTTAAAAAAGTTGCACTTGTTTTTTTTGGGGGGGGGGGTTTGCAGTTTTCCCAGTTCCCCATAGACTTAATTGAATGTGTTACCACACTAAACTACAACCAGGGCTGCCTTTACAAAATGTACTACAAATAAGTGTATCACACTACTGGAATGGTGTTATGGAATTCCTACACAAAAGTCCCTGTATTTTACGAACGTATAGACAAACTGCACAGAAACATAAGAAAGCGTTTCTAGTGTGAACGAAACCTAACGTTTGCTCTCCCTGATATTTCTAGACTGATCTTTAAGGCTGGAGTTTTTTGTGATTTGTCTCCTGTTTCTGAGTGTTCAGTGTTCATGTTATTTAATCACTAATTTCTCTCTGATATGTGTTTTTTTTCCATTCAACCAATTTATTCAGGGTTTAAAAGCTATTGTGAGAGGTATGGTGAGGGCATTAACCGAGTACTTACAACATTCGGATCAGTGCCAGACTTTACAGGAAAAACTGCAGAGAAAATTGATACGGTAGGTTGGCCCATATTTTCACGTTCAGGATTTACAATAAATGAAAAGTGCATAGTCCAGAAATTCTTATGTTTTGGTGGAGTGGAGGTCTGCATGTTGGAGATCCCCTAATAGAGTACTTATATGTATAAATGTGTTATGTTAGTCATAAATAGTATGTAGTTGATCACTGCATTTAACAGCCTTTATCTGTCATATCGTATAGGCTGTTAGATTACCAAGGCATGCCCCCATCCCTCTATACCCCTAACACCCCATGATATTTGGTGTCCATTGGCTGTGTGGGTCCAGTTGTGAGAATTAGTGGGGTTTATTCTAATTGAAGCACCTGCTCCTTTTCAGGCTCTGTGGGAAGATCTTCCTAACAAAGATGAGCAACTGATAACACGGAGAGAATGGAGGAACAGCTGTCTGAGTCACCTGGCCAAGCTAAAGGAGAAAATGAAAAAGAACTAATCACAACATCCCAATGGTTCACATTTAACTGGTTCCAAGTCATAATGTTACTGCCAAAAAATTTTAATACACAGGTTCAAAGAAAAGACTGAATATCTTTTTTTCTGTAATTTAACCATATTGAGCTCAACCCAACAGGGGAATGACGGGATTTACCCATTATAGGGGCTGAAACTGACCAACCGCAGTGCCAATGAACGACCTTATCTGTTGGTCGGTGTCAGGAGCTGATCCGATCGTTCTGTGTATGGCCGCACGGCCAACCGATCCCTATACCGTGTATGGGGAACGCTCGGGTTCATGTGTGCAGTTCCCACCGCATGTGTGAAGACAGATCCCAATGTGAATCGCATGTGTATGGCCACCTTAACTGTATTTATCTTAAAGGAGGATGATATTCATGTAGTAAGTTACCGTTTTCAAGCTCCTCCCACACCTTCATTAACATGTGTTCAGTGTCAGGGTTTGGAGAATCTTCAGTGACAATGGCTCTGGGGGGAAGCCATAAGAATTCAGGGCCATATTTATTAAAGTGCGGTTTTACTTTTTAGCAGTACCGCGCCTTTAACTATTGGGTTAACAATGGCTAAAACGTTTGTTAATTTACAATCGTTTTACCGATCGTTAAAACTGTCGTAAGTCTACGATAATAATCGAACATATACAACTGCAATCGTAGGTTTACGATCCCCATAGAATACCATTGCGGTACTTCTGCATGGTATTCTACAACTGAACGTTCTTTACTTAAAGGATAAGTGCACTGTAAAATCAAGTTATGTTCATTTGGAAGCTTTAAAAATACCGTTACCATATTTTTTTCCCTATGTCCCTCCAGAGCCTAGCTTTGTGCCTTGATAGTTGCTGACATCTTGTTACTGGTTTGCTGAATGTTAAGCTCCACCCCTCAAATATTTCCTCTGCTTTCTCCTGCTTGAGCCTCAAACGGTAATGCCTGTGAGTTCCGTGCACTCTCCTGCTTGAGCCTCAAACAGTAATGCCTGTGAGTTCCGTGCACTCTCCTGCTTGAGCCTCAAACGGTAATGCCTGTGAGTTCCGTGCACTCTCCTGGTTGAGCCTCAAACAGTAATGCCTGCGAGTTCCGTACAATCTCCTGATTGAGCCTCAAACAGTAATGCCTGCGAGTTTCGTGCACTCTCCTTGTTGAGCCTCAAACAGTAATGCCTGCGAGTTCCGTGCAAGTGCGTGAGCATGGAACTCACCAGCATTACTGCTTGAGACTCAAGCAGGAGAAAGCAAAGGAAATCTCATAGGGGCGGAGCTTAACATTCAGAAAACCAGTATCAAGATGTCAGCAACTTTCAAGGCACAAAGCTAGGCTCGGGAGGGGCATAGGTAAAAAAAAAATATGGCAACAGTGGAAGCTGCAAACAGGAAGTTAGTATTTCGGTTGCATTTATTTATACACAGACAAAATGCTGAATGGGCAGATTAAGGTCATTGGGATGAAAAAATACTGCTCTTTTTTCTGAAAAGTATATGTATTTACACTGAACTTCCCCTTTAACCTTTGGATCAGTTATCACAAATTGTCATGTTAATTGTGTGGGTTGTGACATTCACTGCATATTATTTATCAGCCTATTAAAATGTGGATAGTAATCTATAGACCTCACAAATACAAAGACCTCGCGTCACAGGTATCAGATTATCCTTGTTCTTGCTCATCCCTTCCATTTCATTAATAAAGTCCTTTACAGTCCTAAAGTTACCCATACACAGGCAGATACAAAGGCGAGGTATCGATAAAAAGCAATACCGCGCCTTTAACAACCTGTTAACGATCGCTAAAACAATCGTAAATTTAAAATATTAGAATTGGAAGAGACAATCTTGCTGACCAATTACTCTGATGTGATTGGTCTGTTATCGGCTGTGTGTACCCAGTTTAAAACAGGAAACACCTCTATTATCGTGTATTATTGTAAATGTATGTTAATGTCTAGCCAGTTTTTCTGATGTAACCTCAACATGACAAAGCACTTCTTCATTCAGGATTTTATTTCCTTTAAAGTTTTGTGGGTTCTTCACCTGCTTTAACAACTTCCTGAAAGTGTAGTTTATTGTTTTTTCACACAATAAGCCATAAGATTATGATTTAAGAAACATCAGCCTGACTATTTTTGCAGCTGTGTATACACAGTGAAAGCCTTTTCATTAATAACTACACACACAAAGGAGGCTGGGGGAAACCACAACTATAGTATAGTATTTGAGGTTGAATAAAGACATACGTCCATCCAGTTCGACCCATCTAGCAATATCCTCATTTTCTGCCTAACTGTTGATCCAGAGGAAGGCAAAAAAACTCCACCAAATTTATGAAGGGGGAAAAAATTCTTTCCTGACTCCAAGTGGCAATCGGAAATTTCCCTGGATCAACTCTACTTTATGTATCAATACCAGTAACCTGTAACATTCCTTGTTTGCATAAACTCATCCAGCTTTTTTTTGAAAATGACCAATGAACCTGCCGTAACAACGTCCACTGGAAGACAGTTCCATAGCTTTACCGTTCTCACAGTGAAAAACCCTTTCCGAGCTTGAAGCCTAAACCTTTTTTCTTCAAGTCTTAAGGGATGTCCTCGTGTCCTTTGACATGTTCTATTGGTGAACAATGCCCCAGATAGTTTATTGTATGGCCGTTAATGTATTTATACAGAGTAATCATATCCCCACGCAAGCGCCTTTTCTCCAGCGTACATAATTGTAACTTATCCAGTCTCTCTTCATATTCAAGCTCCCCCAATCCCCTTATTAATTTAGTTGTCCTTCTCTGAACCCTTTCAATTTCATAGATGTCCGTTTTGTACACAGGATTCCAAAATTGCACTGCATATTCCAAATGAGGCCTTACCAATGCACTGCTTGCTACCTTTAAGTTTGTTATCCACCAAAACTCTAAGATCCCTTTCCAACAGGGATTCACTTAACACAGAGCCATTTATAGTATAAGTAGCACAAGGATTTTTAAGTCCAAAATGCATCACCTTACATTTATCAACATTGAATTTCATCTGCCACTTAGCAGCCCAACGTGACAATCTATCTAGATCCCCTTGCAACGATTGCACATCCTCTGAAGTTTTTAATGGTCGACAAAGTTTTGTGTCGTCAGCAAACACAGAAACCTTGCTGACAATACCCATTTCCAAATCATTAAAGGGTATGTCCACCCTAAAATTTATTTTTTGATATAAGATTCCCCATGCCTGCCCAGCCCCAACCGCTATATTTATATGTATAGAAAGCTCCCCAAACTCTACTTACCTCCCCTCTTTCCTCCGCCGCGCTCCCGGCCCTCTGCTTGCGAGAAAATGCAAGCAGAGGGGCAGGACCGGCAGCCGCATCTGTGATTGGCTGCTAATACCCTACATAGAGTACAAGTACCACTGATATGACAAAACAGCAGAACAGAGAAAAAACAAGAATTGGTAAAATGGGACAATGTACATCCACACATTGTACAACTAGTGACCAATTTAATACATTTCTAACATGCTATGTTCCCATTTTAATTCTCTTAGTTTGTGTACCTTGTTTATAGTGAAGCAATGTGAAACATTTCCTCATGGTGCGCCCCCGTGGTCCACTAGTGAGTGCAGCGCAGGAAACCCCCCCCTTCCAGCTCTGCACTAACTAGTGCTTTGTAGTGAGTTTATGCAGCCAATTAGTTGGACATGAGAGCATCTTTATGTACCAATTTGTGTGTGCTGGGCATAAGGGCATCTTATACAGTGGCGTTGCAATAAGGCCCGTGACTGCCGGGAGGCCCGCAATCACTTCCTCAGATGATCTGTGATCATCTGTTTAAAGTCGCGTATTAAGTAAATGATCAGCTGATCGCAAAACCTCAGAGGAGGGGGGGGGGGTGTCAGGGGCCCGACCTGCAATCTTGGTTACACACCTGTTCTTATATGTACCAGTCTGTGTGAGCTGGGCATGAGTGCATCTTATATGTAACACATTGTGTGAGCTGGACATGAGAGCATCTTATATGTACCAGTCTGTGTGAGCTTAGCATGGGGGCATCTTACTGTGTATGTTCCAGTCTATTAGCTGGGAATGGGGGCATCTTATATGTACCAGTCAGTGTGAGCTGGGCATGAGAGCATCTTATATGTACCTATCTGTGTTTTTTGGGCATGGGGGCATCTTATATGTACCAGTCAGTGTGAACTGGGCATGATGGCATCTTATATGTACCAGTCTGTGTGAGCTGGGCATGGGGGCATCTGTACCAGTCTGTGTGAGCTGGGCATGGGGGCATCTTACAGTGTAAGTACCAGTCTGTGTGAGCTGGGCATGGCGGCATCTTATATGTACCAATCTGTGTGAGCTGGGCATGGGGGCATCTGTATCAGTCTGTGTGAGCTGGGCATGGGGGCATCTTACAGTGTAAGTACCAGTCTGTGTGAGCTGGGCATGGCGGCATCTTATGTGTACCAATCTGTGTGAGCTGGGAAAGAGGGCATTTTTTTGTCTGAATACATAAAAAACAGTGAGCCCAATAAAGGCTAAACTATTTTTGGCCGATCCAAAACTTCTAAAATAGCCCTTTAATTACAACTGCAGCCATAAGTGACATCTAATAAAATATCTGTTTAAGTAATCCCTACAAGTTTAATACAAAAGTAAATAAAATCTCTGGTGTTATTTTTAGCTCATAATTGCTCAGGTAGGAAGTATTTTAAAACATCCGCTGCCGTGTGTATTAATAGACTAGCGATGAGTAACTCTGTGAGTCTACTCTGGGCAATGAAAATTTCCCACCTGTAGCTTTTCCTGATCTTTTTCCATTAATGAAGGCATGTTGGCATACATTAGAAGCCTGAGGTTCAGATGGAAAAGACTACAAATAATAATAAAAAAATATAATGATATTATTAATGAATATGCAGTGAATATCTACTGCCTCTGTGTGTTTGCACTGCACAAATGGATGAGTAATGTGTTAATTACATTGGTTTTATAAAGTGACAAACTGTGTTAGTGAGCATACCTTAATTTGCTTTAAATGTTACTAGAGTGATGTTGGGGAGATGAGCAGTAACTGTAAACATGTGTACTACAGTGAATCAGAAGGTAGAATACCTTGACATAAAAGCAGTACTGTGTCTCATCTCTTTATTTTGATGTGGGTGCTGGAAAATGTGCTCTGCTTACATAGGTATTGTGCTTTATTTCCCAGCATTCTATTATCACACAATTTGGTCGCTGACTATTGTGTTTGCACATGCCCATTCCTAAGCTACAGCAGAAACTTGTCACTAGTAGCCAATCCTGAATAGGGAGCATGTGTCCAGAAGCTTGGCAATAGAGTAAGCATACAAGCAGTTAGATTTACTTTAATGCCATTTAGTAGAGTGATGTTATTATGGAGAATAAAAAATAGGTTTATTTTTTCCATATTAAAGGGCATGTCCACCCCCAAAACTAATATGTAACCCACTGCTGGCCCCTGTAGTGTTAAAAATCCTAACCTTTTGGGGGCTCTGAGTGGACACACTGGTACTGGGCTCCCGCCGTGACCCTTTTATAAAAGAGAACAAATTCCCATTACAGACCCCAAGACTCCTGTTACCTTACAAGGGCAACGGGTCTTGCTGAAGTTCTTCACCGCGGACCTGGAGGGCAGCCTTTGCGACCATGGTGTCGACATGTTAGAACACATGACCAGCTCTTAGACTGCCTATCAAACCTGCGAGACACAGCAACAAAGCAAACCATCTCTGGCAGGACAGAGACGCTGCCCTCCAGAGCTGGATGACCCACGAGGCAGTGCCCTGGAGCCTGCTTCCTTAAACCCGCTGGAATCCATCCCTCAGGTTGATTGTCTAAATACTGATCACAGGGAAGGGGGTCCTGTCCCACTAGATTATATGCCCAGAGAATGCTTCTATTCACCAGTTACTTCTTCCACTTCCTGGTGCAGTTCCCCTGCCCACTGACCAGGGACCCCCCAGCTCCTCTTACAGAGGAAATCACTTTCCAGGCTAACACTCAAAAGGGCCTAACCCCTACCAGCCAAATTATCTTACCATCTTGGGGGGACTCTATACATACCCTGCTACTCAACCTTCCTACAAAGGATGATCTATCTAAACAGACGTAACAGATTCAATCTGCTTGTAAGTCAGAAATTTCCATGCTATGTGAAGACCTTAAAGCTATACTCAGTAGAAATTGAACATCAAGCTGCAACCCAGCATCTACAGTCGGTTACTGACATTGTTAATGTTCATACAAAAGCCATGAGAGACTTATTTAGGCATATAGAGGACAGTGAGAATTGTGGAAGACGTAATAATATATGAATCCGGGGCTTGCCTGAAACTGTACTGGATGACCTTTTACAGGACACTGTACTAACTATTGCAATCCATCTTAGGCACTGAATACATACAACCTATTGTACTGGATAGAGTACACAGATCTTTATGCCCCCAAAAAACTATTAAACTACCCTAGGGATGTCATATGTAGAGTTCATTACACAAAAAGAGCAAATTCAATCCCACTATATACCATTTAGGAGGTACTACATGAAGGCACCACTATACCCAGATCTAGCACCCTCAACTTTAACAGAGAAGCCAAATTTTCCCATTACTCCAAGCTCTCCAAGACAATAATCTTTGGATTGATAGGGCGTTTTGTTCAGCACTGGGCACTCTTTATTCAATTCCCATAGGCCAGATTAAAATGTTTTATCATACAACGAAGTAACAGACAAGGCTTGCCACTATCTCCACTGCTATATGCAATGAGCATTGGACCTCTAGCAGACAAAAGGCCAATACACATGGCCTTATAGTTAACAAAATCTCATACAAAATTTCCCTTTACGCTGACAATGTGCTCTTAACAATGACCCAACACCAAACATCTATTCCAAATCTATACAATATTCTTTTTGAATATGGGAAACTCTCAGGTTATAATATGAAGGAAAGACAGAAGCTCTTCCATTGAACCTCTAACTATCAAGTATAAAACTACTACAGCTTAACTTTCCATACATGTGGAAAACAGATGACCTTCGATATATGGGTGTCAGGCTCACCCCCAGATTTAAAGATTTATACAAAGCTAATAATTAAAAAATTGCTTCAGTAAAAATGACCATAATTCCTAAACTGACATACTTATTTTCGACTCTCCCTATTGACTTACCTCCCAGAGTAATCCGCACCTGGCAACAGGATCTACTGAAATCTTTAATAAAACACAAGGTGTCTTGGAAGTTCGCGGTGGCACGACGCTCACAAGGTGGACCTTAAATACGTTTACTCGGCACAACTACTCCAGCTTACTCATTGGTCAACTGTGACTCCTTTGACAAGATGGCTTGAAATTGAAGGAGCACAAATTCTTCCAGCACATTTACTGACATTTCTTATTTCCAAAACAGGGCATTCAACTCTGTACTGTACTGGCCCAATGCAAGTTACATATAAATTATGGCACAGACTTAACCAATGCCACGAAAGGCCTCCCAACTTGTTCCCTTGACACACACCCCAGACATTCCTACTAGCACAATACGGAATCTGGAAATTATATACGTTTGAGGAGTTGATTGATAAAAAGAAGATTTCCCCTACCTCATCCTATGTTTACTGCCAGATCAAACATAAGGCAGATACATTAACTCGAACAGGGATCTTCTCTCAACCTACAAACTTTGAATTTCTACTTACTCGTCCCCCAGAGAAAAGGCACAATCTCACACATATATAATATTTTGAATACTATTCCTCCTGACCCTCCCTTAAAACATAAATATATGGAATGGTGGGAAAAGGCCTTGGGCATACACTTTTCCTTAGGCACCTAGAAGACAAAATGGGAAGTTGATAGATGGACTGTTGGGGCATTCGATCCCCTTTCCCCCGCAAAATGTGCTGCTGAACGTCCCCCATCCAGACTTAAAAAAAGTTGAGAGAGACCTAATTAAACATTTACCTACATCAGCGAAATGCCTGGTACCCAGATACTGACAAATACTGTAGATGAATTCAGACCCCAACATTTTCAGAACTTATACACAGAATTAGTGAGGTGCAGGTTTTGGAGCCTATTACAGCACAGCTGTGGGAAAACCTAGATAGACATGAGAGAATATGGGGCCCTTGGCTCTCATAAAAGTATACTATTAATACTGCTATTTTTGTTTACTTTGTCTTTTAAAAAATGTACAATAAAAAAAATCCTTACTTTTCTACTTAGCTTCATATGGTTGTCCCGCTGTGGCTTAGTCCAAAAAAGTGAAGAGTAGGAGCTGTCTGTGTGTTATCCGTATCTGCCTCTTCCCTGTCCTTCTGGAGGACTCTGGCATGGGCTGTGGAGCTTTCCCTCCCTCTCTCCATCCAGATCCATCGGCGCTGCTGTAAATGCTTTAAATAAAATAACCTTTTCTGTAGTGTAGTGGCCCCTCCCAACCCTAACCGCCATGTTTAAAGTGCCCAGAAACGTACTTGCTCCCTCAGCTAACTCAATAGCCGGCAGCTATTACAGTAAGTTGACACTTGGCCAATCACAGACGTGGCTTCCTGTCTGGCCCCTAATGTTGCTCCATTCCCTAAAGTAGCATCAGAGGCAGAGGCTGTGGAAATAAATCTTGGTAAGTAAAGTTCAGGGCACTTTTCGAACGTTTGATAACCCTTAATAATACGTTCGGAAACTCGAAAGTAGTTTGCCGAAAATAACCTCAAACGTTCGGTAACCCTCCAAAATATGGTCCGAACCCTCGAAAGTAAGTTCCGTTTTTAGATTTTCGGATCTTTGGGTTTTTCCTGAGTGCCGTAAATCTGAAAACGGAACAAAACCTCTGAGTTTCGTCCACCTCTAATGAGAGTTAGGGTTGGTGTGTGTGTGTGTGGGGTCTAAACTACACTACAGAAAAAGCTATTTTGGGGTGGAGACATCATTTTCTATGTTCTATCATGTTTTCCTGGTTCCCTGTAGCTAAAGGAATAATTCAGAATTATTAACGTATTAATTATTACTTAGACTTCAGCCACACTGTGCCGGACTGAGTTAAAAGCATCAGCGAGCGATCCAAGCGCATTGCACTGCGATGTTGCGCAATTGGAGCACATTTGATCTGCAAAAAAATGGTGATTGCATGCACCCCGAGAATGGATCGCAGAGCATGTAATGTGGCCACCCACTTTGACATGTTTCTTATGGGGATCGCGATCATTTGTGTGGGAGGTTGTGAGAGCATTGACAAGCAAGATGCAGTGCATGGCCACCTATAGGGCAGTATTTAGAAATAATCTGTTTTTACAGACCGTACATTTATGAGCATGCCACGCTACCGCACAATATTGCCTATACAGTACCACAGTGGTATTCTACTACCGCATGGTATTGTACAGCTGCAGTCATGGCCTTAAACGTGTGACCACTAGGGATGGACTAGAACCTGAACCCGAGTTCGAGCCGAACTATTCGAATTCAAATGAATTTGGACTTCTCGAAACTATCCCGGACTCGGATTTTCAATATTTTCGAACTTTCGATAAACTTTCGAAAGTTCGTCCATCTCTAGTGACCACTATCGGAATTATACCAAAACACGCGGTATCAGAACTTTCTGAAGTAGCAGGTTTATAAATAATGGCCCCATTAGGTTTGGAACCACATTAAGGATTATTAAACCACAAATGTATCACCTTACACTTGCATACTTTGCTTTTCCCAGTTTTTTGCTGATGTAATAGGCTTTATATGTTGCAATCCTGGACAGAAACCATACACACCAGGAAAGCCTTACACTATGAAAATCATGTATGTTCACTGTCAGTATGACTGTGTATTACTGGACAAGTTGAGGCAAATATGGGACATTCCCTGATTTGAATTAAATGGTTAAGCAGACATTAGTGCTGAAAATATTAAGACTTTTCAGCACTAATTTTCTTTCACAAGTTGATCAATAAATAATTGTTTCAAAATTAAATGGAAGAAGAATAATAAAGGTGTAAATGTTATTCCAGCGATATCTTCCTCACAAACAGTGGAATTGTGGAAGGAAGTAGAGATGGACTAGAACTCGAACTCAAACCTGAGTTCGAGCCGAACTATTCGAATTCGAACGAATTCGGACTTCTCGAACTATCCCGGATTTTCGATATTTTCGGACTTTCGATAAATATCGAATGTTTGACCGTTCGAATGTGCGAGTAAAATGCCTATTATACCTATATGCGAGCATCGAATATGCGAGTAAAGGGTCCATTAAAACCTATACGCGAGTATCGAATCCGCGAGTAAAATGTTCATGGTATCTAGGCGCGAACGCAAACATTGAATCCGCGAGTAAAGTGTCCATTAAAACCTATACACGAGCATCGAATCCGTGAGTAAAATGTCCATGGTATCTAGGCGCGAACGTGAGCATTGAATCCGCGAGTAAAGTGTCCAATAAAACCTATACACGAGCATCGAATCCGCGAGTAAAATGTCCATGGTATCTAGACGCGAACATCGAATCTACGAGTAAAGTGTCCATTAAAGCCTATACGCGAGCATCGAATCCGCGAGTAAAATGTACATGGTACCTAGGCGCGAACATCGAATCTACGAGTAAAGTGTCCATTAAAGCCTATACGCGAGCATCGAATCCGCGAGTAAAATGTACATGGTACCTAGGCGCGAACAAGCTCGAAAATAGCGCGAGTGAGAGTAAAATTGATTTTTCGAATGTCATGGTTATTCAATCATGTTCCCCAGACCATTTTCCAGGTCCCACAGCCATTTACATTAAGTTACCATTGATATTTTAATTGTATTTCATTAGATCTTTTCGAACTATTTGACTCCCATTGACTTTAATGGGTCCGTTTTCGAACTTTCCATATAGTTCGAAAACGGACCGAACTTTCGAAAGTTCGGCCATCTCTAGAAGGAAGTACAGGTATCCCACGCTTTATGGGACTTACCGGAAGCCTCAAATGGCAGGGTGGGATGTCTGGAAGTAGAAATGGTCCAACTTGGTCTTGTCAGTGCAGTTTAGTACAAAAAACGAATACACTGAGGGACATATTCAATAATGCTCATTATCAGAAACTTACCGTGGGTTATCATAAAAGTACGACCATCCCTGTAAATATATGGCTGAGGTCTAACATTTGTATGTATTTTATTCCTTATATAGCACTCTGGAGCACTTTACAATTATTTACACAGTTCACATCAGGCCCTGCCCCAAAGAGCTTACAATCTAATCACTTTTATGTATACATACAACCTATCAGTATGTCTTTATAATTGTGGGGGAAACCGGAGTGCCCGAAGGAAACCCATGCAAGCACGGGGACCAGATACAAACTCCTTGCAGATGTGTCCAAGGGTGCTGCACATTTACAAACGTTCGTTCCTACATAACCCTGTATGTATATTAGCACTTTAATGTATTGGCACTTCATAGTATTTGGCAATTTTGTTAATAACTTCATGTAACTTGAATATATGTGTGGAGGAGCAATTGGACGATTTTCAGGGTGGAATATATAAGACACCCATGTTTGCATTTTATTATCTCACGGCCTTTGCGTAAAAGCAGAGTGAACGATTGAAACGCGTTAGACAGTTTTTGTTGGTTTAGGCATGTGTTAAATAAACCATTTTGTTTGTGATGTAACACGTGTTTGCTACTTCCAGTGTGTGTTTGGCTCTATCTTTCCTTTAGATCTGGTAAACTAGAGCCTTGACTTGATACTGGCTGGTGAACTGGAGGCTGACCTAACAGAGACCGGTACATAAAACTTGCCCACAGTGACTGGTACAAATAAGTTGTTCGCAGTGACTGGTACATGTGAGTTGCCCACACAGACTGTTACATGCTAGTTGCCCACACAGACTGTTACATGCTAGTTGCCCACACAGACTGTTACATGCTAGTTGTCCACACAGACTGTTACATGCTAGTTGCCCACACAGACTGGTGCATGCCAATTGCCCATACAGATTGGAGCATGCCAGTTGCCCACAACATGACTGGTACATGTGATTTTTCCCACACAGACTGGTACATACAAGTTGCTCACAGTGACTGGTATATTTGAGTTGCCCACAGGGACGGTACATTTGAGTTGCCCACACAGACTGGTGCATGCGAGTTGCCCACAATGACTGGTACATATTCGTTGCCCACAGTGACTGGTACATACAAATTGCCCACACAAACTGGTTATATAAGTTTTATCTAAAGCTGGGTACACACAGGAAAGATTTTTGAAACATTTTCGCACTGACGATAAAGCCCCAATCCGACGGTGTAGGGGCTTTATCTCTAGTGTGTGTTCCTAGCTTTACTGTGACAGGAGATGTGATGACAGGCAGAGGCAGGATCAGATCACCACTACTGTAGGCTGATTCTCTCCCCTGGACCTGAAGAGTGAGAAGGATCATAGGGATAGAGATAAAATGACAGGACACAGAGCCATATTGATTGAGGCTTACTGCAAGCCAAGTCTAGAGTCTAGACCAGCATGCTACTACACAGTACTGCACCAATTATCATATTTAGAATTTGCCCCATTTGGTAACAGGGTGTGGATTATATGGATAAATACACTCTTACTCTCCATTATAAAACAGCATTGGCTTACATTATAAGTCAATAATTCATAGGCCTCCCTTCCATTACATATTCCATGTAATATTTCAAGATAAAAGAGGAAATAATAAAAAGGGGTTAGTTGCAATCTGCTATAGAGAATCTGTAATGAAAAAATCCAATCAAATCTTGAGTTACATAACCCGTTCTTTTATTGTCACACACAGTAATGCTTTTGAGCGCGCCATAATAGAATACCTTCATGGCGTCTCGCGGAAACAACGATTGCTCCATTATTTACTTTTGAAATTTAAGGATTTTAATTACAATGGAAAGTAGAGCAATGCAACGTGTCAAAGAACAATTTCAAATATTTACGCTTGGCGTCAATATCCTGACCTGTGTTCACAAACTGAAAACCTTAACCCTTCCATGGAAATGTAATTAGAACCAGCTCGCAGCCAATTAGAACATCCGCTTATTCACCACACAATGGAGTCCAGACACAACCACCTAACGCGGTAAAAAAAAACTGTGAAAAATAAACATGGAGATGCAATATCGTGTGCTAACAGGAAAATAAGTGCAAAACACACACACTACCTGATGTAATATTGGGTAAGCGTGGGTTTTGCACTCATTTTGCACTGCCTGTGAAAAAAAATCACATTAAATTTCCCTACAGCAGTTTACCCACAATGTTCCCACGATGTAGTAAACACTTTGCGACCATTAATTCATCATGTGAACATGGTAAGTTGCATTTTTTTGCACGGTTTTAAGGCCAAAATTGAAAAGGCTTTAATTTTTGTGCAAAAAAAACTAGGGAAAAAACATTGTTAAATTTATTGCATCACTTGCTCTAATTCCAAAAATCTCTGGAAATGGCTCAGGTCACGTGAAACAAGCACAAAATCCATGCTAGTCCAATAGTACAGTAGTAGTGTAGTTTTTGCACAAATTTTTCCCCTTAGCACGGGATATTGTATCTTCCTGAAACTTCTTATATTGTCCCTGATTTGTCTCAGGCTGTTAAGCTATGTACACACACTGCCGATAAAGCCACGATACTGTCAGATCCAAAGTGATAATGTACGACAGCGGGTGCAATGGCCGAGCTTGTACATTTACACAGAACGTTCATCAATTAACCAATGTTTGGTCGTGGAATATCATGTGTTAGTAAACTACCGGAATTGTATTCTATGGGGATCCTAAATCTATGATCGTGTTATCGTAGATTTACGATTGTTATCGGTAAATTACAATCATTACCGTTAATTAACAATAACAAATGTAAATTAATGATCGCTAAACCAAACGGAAGTTAAACCGATGGTTAAAGGCGTGGTATCGATAAAAAGCAATACTGCGCATTTACAAATAGGGCCCTTTGGGCCCCATTTACCACTGTGCAATGTGGTTAAACTTGCGCTAACTGATATTGCATAGGTTTGCACGAGTCCTTCATAGTGACGGCTGAGTAGGTAACGCAAAAGACACACGTGCAAACTGGCACAATGAATTTAAAGGACAATTATACTCACCTCCCCCTCGTTCATTTCCCCCCACTCCTGCAAAGTACCCAGGGTGAGGACCTAAAACGCTAAGTCCTCACCTCTGGGTACTTTACAAAAGTCCTGAAGTTCTTACTTGTTAGGCTCCCTCGTCGCTCCGGTCCGATCCTCCCCATTGGCACTTTGAGTGACAGGTCACGACAGGATCGGACTGGAGCGACGAGGGAGATTACAAGTAAGTACTTCAGGACTTTTGTAAAGTACCCAGAGGTGAAGACTTAGCGTTTTAGGTCCTCACTCTGGGTACTTTGCAAGAGTGGATCGGGGAAATGGTAAGTATAATTGTCCTTTAATACCTTGCTTGCTTCAACTTAATAGTTAAAGGGTATGTCCAGCAATTTTTTTAGCATTCGTTTTAACTGTTTAACTGAATGACGGGAGGTAAATGAGCTGTGCCTTACCTCCCGTTCTTCAGTAAAACGTGCCAGAGAGACTTACCGCGGATCACTCCAGCGCCGGCTTCTCACTGACTGTCAGAAGCATTGGAGACGCTGGAGCATTCCGTGTTAAGTCCTGTCCTCTCTCCTGCAAGTTTTACTGAATAACGGGAGGTAAGACGTAGCACATTTACGGTACCTCCCATTCTTCAGTTAAACAGTAAAAAGAAATGTTAAGAAATCGCTGGACATACCCTGTAATAAAGGAGTGCTATCTCACCAAGAAAGAGTTGCAGATCGGCTGGGAACAAATGGATTCATTTTTTGTCCCAACTGACCAATTGCCACTAGCAAGCGGTTGGGCGGGACGAGAGCTAAATTAAAGGACAACTCCACCCTCATAAGAACATCTTTTAGAAAGAACGGCCTCTTTAAAATATGTTGATATATCATACTTTGTCCTATGAATTCATTACTGTATGCCTGTTATGCTTCTGGATGCCTCATGGAAACTGAGCAATTTAGAAACCTGTACTGAGCAGGTACTGAGCCTGGGCATGCTCAGAAGAGGCAGACAGGGGATTAACATTCAGTCATTGGCTGTGATGTCAACTATGAAATCCATAACTGACAGTTACTAACTGGAAGAACCAGGAAGCAGAAACAGGGGAAACAGGACATTGTGCAGGATTTCAGGTTAGACTTATATGTTTCAGATTTTAAACTATTACCATTTAGGGTTTTGGGGGGTGATTTACCTGTTTGTAAGTTTTCATTTTAGGGATGGACTTGCCCTTTATGTACAAGGTTTGCCATGTGTCCTCCATAGAGAGCTAATTTTATTAAGGCCCACCATACACAGGGTGATTATATGGAAAATATTCACTTTCCTACCTCATTCCTATGGACGTCAGGATAGATCAATGTCACATTTATCCCTAATTGGCAAATACATCATGGAAAACAACCTTCAACCATATCCTGGGCCACTCATGTTCCAGGTTATTTACCATTCATTGTCTGTTCCCATTGTATTCCACTAACTGCACAGTTTGTTTAAACTGGCAAGCTCTGTTAATCAGGTTATACCTCCTAGTTTACGTATATTGTCTCAGCAATCACAAGACCCTCGTCCAATACGCAAACTAACAAGATCAACATAATTTAGATTCCTGGACGCCATTTTGTTAAGTGTTTTCTGGCTGTTCGTTGCAATAACAATACAGGTCCAAGGATCAGTAAAACTGCCTGATACCAGATCTCATCACATTGTGGATTTTAGCCGTTTCCTTGTACAATGAACAATGTAATTGTGTTGGTTTATGCTTAATAAATTCCTTCAAGTAAATCTGGTATTAAAACACAGAGATGTATGCGCGTGCTTATCTGGTATATGGGGGGATAATGGAGTTGATGGGTTGCTGAGTTGATGAGTAATGGGCATGTCTTGTTTACAGATCGACAGTGCAAAATGTTGCATTTCGATTGGTTCTTCCCAATATAAATTTAATTGGAAAGAATCGGTTGGATGCACAGGTCGATGCATATATAGCCTGTTTAATACATATACAGGGAGATTCAATAAAAGTTCTTATTGTTTAAATTGTGCTAATTTTGCCCCAACCAATCAAATCTTATTTTACATTTGAAAGGTAACATCTGATTGGTTGGGGCAAAATTAGCACCATTTTTAACGATAAGAACTTTATTGAATCTTCTTGTTATTTTTATCTTGATGAATCTCCAACAGGTTGGAAAAATCTTGTCCATTCTGGGTATATTTAGACCTATTTTATGATTTTACCCAGATGTCGCAATTCATTTATAAATGGAATATGTGTCAGATGGAATTTATGGCAAGTTTCTTTGAACAAAATCAGACCCACTTTTACATTACTGCATAGCATTTATACTTGGTGTATTTCTATACATTGCTATGTATACACAGTTTTATGCCAGCTGTGCCAAAACCCTAAAGGTACCCAAACACAGAGCAACCAGTTCTGCCAGTTCTGTTACCTTTGAAAGAATCTCTCACATGTTACACACTAGTAAGCCTGGAAGAGGATCCAAATCCAAAGC
The DNA here is from genome assembly GCA_019447015.1 of Hymenochirus boettgeri. NCBI lineage: Eukaryota > Metazoa > Chordata > Amphibia > Anura > Pipidae > Hymenochirus > Hymenochirus boettgeri. The sequence continues at coordinate 308,621,272 of CM033470.1, read as the reverse complement.
TACTGCACTGAGGCTGGAGAAAACTGAAGCTAAAAGAGAACTGTGGTGTAAACCCCATTTATAACCCAGAAGCTGTTGTTTTTAATAATATCTCACTTGATATAAAATGTGCAAATTCCTTTACTAATGCAGCTCTATGGGCAAAATTTACCTCTTATTTGCCTTAGCTCAGGGAGATAAAAAGCATCTAATGTGATGGCTCCATGTTCTCTATTCACACTGAGCATGTCTGTCCCACTGGGAGAGGGAAGAAGCGAGGTAAAGTAGTAAAAAATGTGCTAACTTTACAAAAGTGTGTCTTTGGTTAGGAATTGCTTAGAAAGGGAAGGAACGTTATTTTAAAAAGCAGTTTATGAGTTAAAATCCCACCACTGCAAAATAGCAAATTGGTGAACTAGAAAAATACTCAGATCTTCAGTCCATAGTCTTTTGGTTACATGCAAAGGTGAACGGCTGATATTTTGGCCTCATTGAAATACATATAGTTTGCCATGATTTTCTGCTCAATTCTTCTTGTGGTCTGCTTTCTTTGGATATTGTCTGAAAATGAACAAAATGTCTGAATGTCTTGGCAAAAACCAGGTCAAAATATTAACCTGTGTGTACCAGCCCCTTAGACTTATTTTACAACAGGTTATGTAAGATGTGTCTATGGTCAATGCTGTATATTACAATAAAAGAGAATACTTTAATGCTGATTTTCTAAGATAGTAGTTTTAGGGATGTCCCTTTAAATCTAATTGCTTTAATCCTTGAATATTGTCCTGCAAGGTGTTACCAGTGCATTCTGGGGCGTGGTTTTGGAGACAGAGAGGAGGGGCTTACATAGGCTCCCCCCTCACTCATCTATACAGATATATATGGGCTATACGGATATATATGGGCTAAACACACACACATATATATAAAATTATTATTATTATTGATTTATATAGCGCCAACATCTTCCGTGGTGCTTTACAATTACATAGTCATACATTACATACAGGGTAATACATGTTATACAAATCATACTTATTACATACACAGGTAATACATAATATAAGTAAACAGAGTGAAGAGTTTCTTACAGCAATACCGTGATACAATAGGAGAGAGGACCCTGCCCAAAGAGCTTACAGACTAGAGGATATGGGGTGAGACATAAGGTGACAGAAATCAGTAGGCTGTAAGTAGATTGGCAGTGGAGTGTGAAAGGTGGTTAGGATCAGGTTGGGCAATACAAATATATAGGGTTATAAAGATATATATATGTGCTCTATGGATATATATGATATATATATGAGCTATATATATATATATATATATATATATATATATATATATATATATATAGGCTATACAGAGGTTTGTACATGTGCAATCGCGGGCGCACAATGTGTACCATTTCTGCCAATAATCGTCCCATGTGTGGGCACTTTATCGACCGCTCATTTGGGGAACGTTGTCCGATCCGCCGGGCAGATCTCCAAACGAGCAGCCGACATTCGACATTAATCACAAAACTAATTAAATGACAAACATTATGTACAGTACAGCTAAAGTATTGTACATCTGTCTATCAAAGTATTGGTCGGTTTATTATCACAATTACGATCGTCATTACCTTTGTAGTGTATGGCCACCTTTACCCATTTAGCACAGGAAAATACAAATAATCTGAAACTGACCAATGAACCTGCCATATAAACGTCCACTGGATGTTGTTAGGCAGGTTAATTGGTCGGTTTAAAAAAAAGCTGGATGAGTTTCTGCAAACCAGGAATGTTACAAGTTACTGGTATTGATACACAAAGTAGAGTTGATCCAGGGAAATTTCCGATTGCCACTTGGAGTCAGGAAGGAATTTTTTCCCCCTTCATAAATTTGGTGGGTTTTTTTGCCTTCCTCTGGATGAACAGTTAGGCAGGAAATGAGGATATTGCTAGATGGGTTGAACTGGATGGACGTATATCTTTATTTAACCTCAAATACTATACTAACCTGGTTGGAGAATTCCTCTCTCTCTTTCTCTCACCCTGAATGAAACTCACTAAGCATGACAGAGCTCGACAAGCTTTTATTCATCAGTTTCTGAGATGTAAGTCAAGGAATAATCTGTTTTAGGGTAAACTTTTACTTTAAAGACATTAACCCAATTAAACATATAAAAATAACTTATCTTATTGTATCTATAAATACAATAGTTTTAAAGAAAGATAAAGTGTGTTTATAAATGTTTCCTTATCATTACAAAACTAATTTATAAAAAGGGATTATTAAATCTTGGTCATGTAATCCATACAGACCTGTTTAGCTATGCGTGTATATATTTAAAGTCACGTGGTACAAGTTATGTTTGGCAAAATGTACAATAGAAAGTAATAGACTGGCATTAGAATCTGGGTTAGCTTTGGGTGCCAGTTATTGTGCACTAAATGATATTGTCCATCAGACTGGGTTGACGAAGTTGTAATGCAGTAACAATGTAAAATGGCTTCCCTCATACACTTTAGATATGTCTATGTAAGGAAAGCCATACAGGTCAGTAGTTTAGGGAGTCTACAAACAGCCATGTGTCTTGCACTATCAATACAAAATTACATTTACTATTACTTTTATTGCCACAGTGTGTTCTCCAATTATTATATTCCCCAGCTACCATTTCACACAAGGAATCCCAACTTGATCAATGATCAATATTTGTTAAATTGTTAGTTTGTGTAATGCCTTCTTAGTTATTCTACATATTCTCTCCCATTCTGAAAAATCAGTTGATTTCATACACTTTGCTGTTCCCTGCTGTTGACATTAGTGAGCTGACATTTCAGGTTCTAACGGTTCTTCTTCTTCCCAGGATGCACCACATCCTTGGAATGTCCCTAACAGTAATTTCTACTGATTGGCTGTTGGATGGGTCAAAGATGCTCAGATCTCTACTAAGCAACTGAATCAACCCAGGCACTGGGTCAAGGGCAAAACCATAATGGTCTCTATTAGGGGTCCTGCAAACAGGAAGTCAGTATTTTGGTTGCATTTATTTATACACAGACAAAATTCTGAATGGGCAGATTAAGGTCATTGGGATGAATAAATACTGCTCTTTTTTCTGAAAAGTATATGTATTTGCGCTGAACTTCCCCTTTAAACTCAACCATGTTGAGTTGTGAAACTGGCTGATGTTGAAATTACACAATTTGTTCAATGTGATAAACGGACACATACGTTTATTAATCCTTAGGACATTGGGCTAATAGTTTGCCGGTGTATCACACTGTGACCCATTGGTGACTGTTATACCAGGGACCTTGCAAATACTGGACATCCTTTTTAATTTGGGCTTGCCAATTGCTTTGTCGGTTTACCAGCCGAATCAATCATTGTTGGTCTACAATCGATGCATATTCACTGCGTGGAATGTTGAATCCTTGAAGTTGGTTTGTATGAAATCTAGAAATAGAAATGTACCAATATTGAAACCACCACAGGAGCGCCCGGGAACCCTCTACCGGGCAAACAAACAGGGGAAAGAGACCACCCGAGATCACTGTCGTAACCACGGCAGTGACTCAGGCTCCTCACCCACTATAACTAATAAAAAGGATGCAACCTGTGTACACCACAACATACGCTGTAGCTAAAAACATAAAATACAGTTTATTATCAATAAAATACACATAAACAATATATATAGCTGGCCAGCTACAACATTACTCCTACCTGATACATAAAATATCTACCCCGGTAATTATAATGGAACTACTCAAATGAAGGCACCGTCTAGAAATGGGTCTAAAATAACACACTTAGATACAGCGCAAGTAAAGAGCAGTCACTGGAGTATGACTAGTTTCAAACAGCAATTATACTTCTTGATGCCCGTCCTGGGATAGATAGGAAACAGTGGATCCTAATGCTTCTTGGAAGTCTGTATAAAATATAAAAGTAGAATAAGTGTGCACACTTAGATTCAATGAGTGTGTATAGTCTTACAAGATTATGGTATACATCACCACTCCTCACGAGATGCTATTCCCCCACTATAGCGATCCTGTGATCCCCCGGACACTGGTATGCTTGAGATGTCCGCAGCCTGATTGCATTCGGGATTTTAAGCGGATCCTAAGTGGGTACTGTGTTCCGTATGCCGTCGGACGCTGGAAAACTCGTGGTGGTGTGTAGTTCAAGTTTAAATTCCATCTCTTGCTGGCATTAGCCCACCTCCTACTTCCGGTGTCTGTCACTATGACGCGTTTCGCTCCTCAGAGCTTCGTCAGATAGTGACACCCACCTTACACGGTCCTTAAATGGACCCCAGTTCCAGTTCTTATTGGTCCTTTTCTTAATTACCTTTCTGTTATTTCTTTGTACGATTTCTTGTCCGTTTTGGATCCCAGAATATCCTCCCCATCATAGATATATAATTCAATAGTGGGGCGATCATGTACTCAGCATTAAGACTGATCCTCTTAAACACTCTGCCCTGTAAACCTATGTCTTTCGACAGCTCTATTCCATCATAGTTTAGTGCCATCTTATCCACACTGGGAAGAAAATATCAACAATTCTATACATATCTACAGTTTCACAAAAGTTTGGAAAATACCCCAGGGAGGCCCATAATATCGGGCATTGGTTCCCCGATGGAAAACCTTTCGAGGTTCGTAGATCATTTTCTAGCACCTATTGTTAAGAAACTACCATCATACTTACAAGACACCCTAGATGTTCTAAATTCCCTTACCGATGTGAAATGGGAATCGGACAACATTCTAGTAACTCTAGATATTGTCTTTACTCGGTTATTCCCCATAAAGAAGGAAGAGAAGCCTCCGAACACTTCCTCAAGAAAGAGGGTACATTTTCGGACTCCCTTATCTCATTTCTCACTGTATGTATTGATTTTATTTTAAATAATAACTGTTTTATGTTGAAGGGAGAGTTCTACTACCAACGAATGGGCACCGCGATGGGTACGGTTCTTGCTCCTAGTTTCGCGGGCCATGTGTCACACAAACAACTGAAATTTCAGAATGTGTCAAGTAAAAAAAGGGTAAAATTTCTGGATCTCAGCATCGAGGCACATGAAGGAACCCTCATAACTAAAACGTATTTCAAGGAAGTGGATAATAATAATTACATAGATTATACCAGTGCCCACAAACGCACATGGTTGGAAGGGATCCCCAAGGGCCAGATGCTGAGATTACGCAGAAACTGCTCTAGTAAGGAAGTATTTTTAGAACAAGCAGAATTCCTGGAAAAGAGGTTCCAGGAAAAAGGATATGAAAGAAATACAATCGAAAAAGCAAAGCTGGTAGTGGGGAAAAAAGATAGGGTAGATCCAGAGCAGGATTATCCATTAAGGCTACCTAGGCAGATGCCTATGGCCCAAGAAACACCAGGGGCCTTGTTTCAGAACTAAAGCCAATACAATGCAAGAACAAGGGGGCCCCAAACGCCAGCCCTGCCCGGGGCCCAATTTGATCTTAATCCATCTCTGGGTAGGTCTCCTAATTCCAAAACGGAAAAAGAACATTACAGAAAAAAACAAAGGAAAATCAGAAATAGAACAAATGCAGAATAAAAAGGATAAACACCATCTAAGACCAGCAATGATATGTGATTTCAACAAAGATGAAGTGAAAATCAAAAAAATTATAAAAAACACTGGTCAGTATTACTTGAAGATAAAGATCTGATAGAAATAGTGGGGACCACCCCCAATATCATCTTTAAGAAACGAAACAATATTATCCCCAAGTCTTTTACCAATGGATACCCCCCAATTGTTAGAGGATTATCAAGAAATACACTGAAAGGAATGTTTAAATGTGGGAGTTGCATTGAATGTAAATACGTATCACTGAAAAGGGAAGATATGATAATTAATGATCACACACACAGGTGGCAGAATTTCTAGAACTGTAAGTCTAAGGGGGTGGTATATGGGGTAAAATGTAGGTGGGAATTATGGTATATTGGGAAAACTAAGAGAAAGTTACATGTGAGAAGAGCGATTATAAAAACTAAACAAGGGTGGAAGGAGGAATCCCAACACTGCCCATATTTTTTGCTTTGAGGGGAGCACTTTTGTGGCGTTGGGGGGGTTAAATTATAAGACTATAATGAGAGGTGGGGATCTAGATAGGGAACTCCTTAAAATGGAGCAGAGATATATTTTCGAGTATGAGATTATGAAACCAAATGGTCTAAATGACCAGATAGAATCGGCTGCATTCCTTTAATATGTCTACTTCCCCTTTTATATTAGATGCAAGAACTTAATGTAATGGAGCATGAGGTACACTTTGGGGTATAAGAGCATGAAATCAAAAGGGTCCAACAGACCAAAGAAAAACTCCTGTTATTTAGAGGTATATTGACCTTCCCACAAAATATATTTCCAAAGTAATTCAGAAAGTAGAAGATATAAATGATAGTAAATGGGGGGTTAACTTAAGAAGAATAAAAGGTAAGGATGATGTAAGTAAATGGTTAATAGTGGATACAACAAGAAGTTCTAAATTTGGTTGTCATAATTACCGGAGGGGATTGTTTAATTGTGTCATCAAATAAAATAGGATTGTTTTAATTGAGGTTGGAAGGATCCCCAAGGGCCAGATGCTGAGATTACCAGAAACTGCTCTAGTAAGGAAGTATTTTTAGAACAAGCAGAATTCCTGGAAAGAGGTTCCAGAAAAAGGATATGAAAGAAATACAATCGAAAAAGCAAAGCTGGTAGTGGGGAAAAAGATAGGGTAGATCCAGAGCAGGATTATCCATTAAGGCTACCTAGGCAGATGCCTATGGCCCAAGAAACACCAGGGGCCTTGTTTCAGAACTAAAGCCAATACAATGCAAGAACAAGGGGGCCCCAAACGCCAGCCCTGCCCGGGGCCCAATTTGATCTTAATCCATCTTTGGGTAGGTCTCCTAATTCCAAAACGGAAAAAGAACATTACAAAAAAACAAAGGAAAATCAGAAATAGACAAATGCAGAATAAGGATAACACCATCTAAGACCAGCAATGATATGTGATTTCAACAAAGATGAAGTGAAAATCAAAAAATTATAAAAACACTGGTCTAATTACTTGAAGATAAAGATCTGATAGAAATAGTGGGGACCACCCCCAATATCATCTTTAAGAAACGAAACATATTATCCCCAAGTCTTTTACCAATGGATACCCCCCAATTGTTAGAGGATTATCAAGAAATACACTGAAAGGATGTTTAAATGTGGGATTGCATTGAATGTAAATACGTATCACTGAAAAGGGAAGATATAGTAACATACTAGTAACATAGTAATTAAGGTTGAATAAGACATTCGTCCATCAAGTCCAACCTATCTTTGTGGCTGTAAAAGATGTATAGATTGTTGATATTTCTTCCCAGTGTGGATAAGATGGCACTAAACTATGATGGAATAGAGCTGTCGAAAGACATAGGTTTACAGGGCAGAAGTGTAAAGAGGATCAGTCTTAATGCTGAGCTACATGATCGGCCCACTATTGAACTATATATCATAATAATGGGGAGGATATTCTGGGATCCAGAACGGACAAGAAATCGTACAAAAATATAACAAAAGGTAATTAAGAAAAGGACCAATGAAACTGGAACTGGGGTCCATTTAGCAACCGTGTAAGGTGGGTGTCACTATCTGACGAAGCTCTGAGGAGCGAAACGCGTCATAGTGACAGACACCGGAAGTAGGAGGTGGTCTAACGCCAGCAAGATTGGAATTTAAACTTGAACTACACACCACCACGAGTTTCCAGCATCCGACGGCATACGGAACACAGTACCCACTTAGGATCTGCTTAAAATCCCGAATGCAATCAGGCTGCGGACATCTCAAGCATACCAGTGTCCGGGGGATCACAGGATCGATTCAGCGGGGGAATAGCATCTCGTGAGGAGCGGTGATATATACCATAATCTTGTAATGACTATACCACCTCATTGAATCTAAGTGTGCACACTTATTCTACTTTTATATTGTTATACAGACTTCCAAGAAGCAATTAGGATCCACTGTTTCCTATCTATCCCAGGACGGGCCGATCAGAAGTATAATTGCTGCTTGAAACTAGCTCAACTCCAGTGACTGCTCTTTACTTGCGCTGTATCTAAGTGTGTTATTTTAGACCCATTTCTAGACGGGCCTTCATTTGAGTAGTTCCCATTATAATTACCGGTGTAGATATTTTATGTATAGGTGGAGTAATGTTTAGCTGGCCAGCTATATATATTTTTATGTGTATTTTATTGATAATAAACTGTATTTTATGTTTTTAGCTACAAGCGTATGTTGTGGTGTACACAAGTTGCATCCTTTTTATTGTATGAAATCTAATAATAATTATAAGCAATGCGAGCAATGTGGGAGGGCAAGTTTATAAATTCCCGGGGAAACGAGTTAAAAATGCAATCAAACCACAAAAATATGTCAAAACTGGCACATGTCACATTGCCAGGAGGGATTCGCACGGTGACAAAGATTAGATATACGAGGTGGGACAGAAACCTACATAGCGATGAGTTAAAAAACAACTAACTTCCCCCTTTGGATATGAGTCATTGGTGGAGATTTACCCAGAGATATTGTCGTTCTGGGTAAATCTCCCTTCCGCAATTCAACATTTTCTCTCTTTTATTGTGTTTTTACATATTTGTGGCATGGCCTGGGTTATCCCATTCAAGCCCCCCTTGGATGCTTCCTGGTGGAAGCTGGGAGACAGCGGTGTAACTGCAGGGGCCAAGGAACCCCCCCCCCCCCCGCAAAATTGGAGGCCAGGGCCCCTGAGCCACCCCCCCTCCACGATCAACTGTTTTTAACGTACCTCGTGCTCTCTAGAAAAAATAACAAAAAAACAAGAGTGAGATATAACCTGAGTCAAATCTAGAGTCATTTAATCTGCTCCATTCAGCAATGCAAGTACCTACATGCAAATCTAGAATTATTCCTGCATGAAACAGAAAGGTCACCCGGCTGTGGACAATGAATGTGGATTCAGAAAGGATAATGATATGTACACACTACTGTCGCCAAAACGACCACCAAATGTCTGATTTGAGCAACAATCTAGTATGTGTGGATGCTCCTGTAGTGATCCGTCCTGTGGGGAGTCGTGGGGGGTTTCTGCTCCCCCCCCCCCACCAGATAGCAGAACAGGCTCTTAAAATGAGCTCCAGTTTACTTCTCTGAGTGCAGACGTTCAGAAGGTGCACAAAAAGTTAATGCTAAACTGGAACGGAATCTCTGTTTGATGTATAATGCTACTCAGTGTTTCTCAACCCTTTTATGTGTGGGGACCCCCTTGTGTCTCAGGGAACCCCTACATAAAATAATGATTATATATTATTTATCTTTCCCAGTCATGAAATCATTTATACAAATATAAATGATATGTAATAGAAATAAAGATATTTTATAGGTCTAATTCGTACAGGACATTGATAAATATAGAAAATATATCTGTATTCATCACAATGGGGGATCCATACATTTTCTGTCAATCTCTTGAGGACCCCCATGCAACCTCCCAGGGACCCCTGGTTGAGAAAAGCTGTGCTACAACACCATCAGTTTGTAGAGAGTTTAATATTTTTTTGTTTATTTAGACAATTAGAAAACTTTGACATCATAAATCTGCAGTTTCTTGTGATCCATTGTGGTTGGTGATGACAGTCTCATTAAATCCAAGGGGCTGTGTGGCAAATGGATCTGGCCAGTTGGACTGTATTACTAGCAGCAGAACAACAAGACAGGCCCCAGTCTCTGTTGTTACTAAATGGCGAGTTTTGTTCCGTTTTCAAATTCAAATGGAGAAAAAAAGTTCTGATTGAATTTAAGGCGTAAACAGTAATAGTAATTTAGTGTAATGGGTTAGGGACCAGGGATATGGTCTGGGAACAGGTACCAAAACTTCTTTTCTGACTTCTATCACATAGTCTGTTGTATTCAGTTAGATCAACTTGGTAAAGGCTATTCCACCCAAAATAAAAATTATGATTCTTGCTCCCCCATGTCCCCCAGCCCCTAACCGCTTCTTTAGTTTTTTTAAAAGCCCCCACTCTTAACTTACCTCCCCTCGATCCTCCGCCGCACTGCCGGCCCTCTGCTTGCGAGAATAGAATGCAAGCAGAGGGCGGGACGGCAGTCGCGTCTGTGATTGGCTGGCGGCAGCCAATCACTACTTCGCTGCCGGACAGTGGCTCATTGACAGCGGAGGAAATCTAGGAGATCAGTAGAGTTTGGGTAGCTTTTAAAAAAAAAAACATGCGGTTGGGGCTGGGGGACCTGGGGAGCACAATATTAAGGGGGATTTTCGCTAGGTGAGGGATAGTAGAATGGGATGGGAAGGGAGGGAGAGGGAGGGGGGAGAGGAGGGGGGGAAGGGCTGCAGCACGCATGGGCAGGAATCTCCGGGAGGCCAGTGTAGCAGGCAGTGTCCTATATGGACCTGCTAGCCTTGGTGTTCATTTTTTGGCTTGGGGGGGACTACAGGTAGAACACCTATTGATCTGGGATGTGGCGTTAGGATTAAACTACTCTATCTGGTGGGGCCAGTAGTTGGGGGATTATATTTTTGGGGGTGGACATGCCCTTTAAAAGTTTATTCTTGAAGACGTCTCGGTTATTATCAGACGTCTTTTCTTTCCACATTTTGGAGGGTTACCGAAATGAACTCCCATATCTGGGGTAGCGATATCGTGATTTACGTGGGTTACCAAAATTGACTTGCATATTCAAGGATCAAAATCAAAAATTTGAATTCGAGGGTTAGCGAAATCACAATAAATTATCTGAATTACAGGGTTAGCGAAATCATAAATTCCTGAATTCAAGGGTTACCGAAATTAAAATTTTTCATTTGAATTCAGAAACATGTTTTGTTGGAAAAACCTCGACTTCATATTCAAAACCAGGTTCTGTTGAACCCACACCACATCTAGTTTGCTGTCTGTAGGGTGTTCACAAGGGCATGAAGGTGTACCATGTTTTAATTACATTCATACATCCTTCACGCTCCGCCGCTCTTAGATCATGAAAGAGAGTGGCAGTAATATCTATTACTCGCTATCTGAGATTCAAGAAAGTACAAGGAGTCATCGAAGAAATTACTGCTTGCATCTATTAACTCTATCAGTAGTAATGGATAATTTGGTTACTGTGCGCTGTGTTATTTTACGTTTTATACTGGTCCGTGTCATAAAATACAGGTAACATTATTTTACGGCGATGCTTAAATACATGCATCCGTATAGATTAATACTGGTATTACAATATCTGTCTTCAAGTTTGCGCTTACACGCCTGGAAATCACAGGCGCTGCGTTACTTATGGAGGTAAAGTTGCACCAACGATTCTATCGTTAGTGCGCTCATAGATGGATTATCAAATTGGGCCCCGGCAGGCTGGCGTTTGGGCCCCCCTTGTTCTTGCTTGTTTTAGATTCTGAAACAAGGCCCTGGTGTTTCTTGGGCCATAGCATCTGCCAGTAGCCTAATGGTAATCCTCTCTGGTGCGGCTTTTACCCTTCAAATCCAATATGGGATTTGCTCTTGTTTTGATCACCTATGGGGAACGGAGGAAGGAGATCTACCCAGAGGCTATGAAACTCCCTACATTGCATTCCATTGGAGATTGCAGGAACGCTAATGACATCCACACCTCGAGCTACCATATTTGGTTCTCATTTAGATTTCCATAGAGAGATGCCCCATAAACATCTGAATTGCACTTTACGGATCTCGAGTTCTTTTCCGCTAACAATGCGCTTTGACTTGGATATCTATTATAGAGGCAAACCAATCTCCATTTCTCATGGAGAGATCTTGGCACTGGGGAGAATGAGAGAGGCGAAGGAAACAGTGGTACTATTGTGCGATGCTGGGCGGAATGGTCCGGCAGTAACACTCACCACTTCACAGACTGAATAATCGCTGCAAGAGCAGAAAAAGATATCAGATCATACCCTGTTTCCGGAGAGTTACTGAGAATTTCAATTCCGCAAAACGACAAAAAGCGATTATACTTAAACAGCATGAAAAACCCTAATGGTTTAACCATGAGAGGCCTGACCGACCCGCACCTCCACCACTACTCCCACAATACACTCCAGCACACACGCACACACCACTCCAGCACAACATACACATCCACCCAGCCACACACGCACTCCACACATCACACTTCCACACACACGCACTCCAGCACAATCACACTCCAGCACACACGCATCTTCAGCACAAACTCCACAACAATCCCAGACCACACTCCAGCACATCACACTCCAGGACACACGCAACTCCAGCACACATGCACTCCAGCACAATCACACCCATCCACATGCACTCCAGCACACACGCAACTTCAGCACACACGTACCAGCACAATCACACTCCAGGACAACACCGGCACTCCAGCACACACATGCACTCCAGCACAATCACACTCCAGCACAGCTAGCAACCGCACTTCAGCACACACTACTCCAGCACACACCACTCCAGGACACACGCCTCCTAGCACACAGCACTCCAGCACACATCACACTCCAGCACACAGCACACCCACAACTCACTCGCACACACGCTCCAGCACAATCCACCCCCGGACACGCACTCTGCACAACCACTCCGACACCACTCCGCACACACCTCACCGCACGTCGCACACTCCACCATCACATCACACCACTCAGCACCGCACTCCAGCACACAACGCCTCAACACTCCAGCACAAACTACCCTCAGCACCCATGTTAATTATGGGGCTACCTCAATACTTAATACAGTGGATAATGCACCCCCACTGTAAAATTATAAGAATATTAGAAGTCACCGAGGAGTTCCGTGACCATATAAAAGCACGAGGCCGCAGGCCGAGTCCTTTTATACAGGGCAAGGAACTCCAAGGTGACTAATATCCCTTTAATTTACGTTGAAGGTGCATTATTTATTATAACCTACCCCTTTGTTGGCTTCTGGTTTCCTTCTCCTGGAACTGTAAGATTATAAGGCTATAGTCCGTACAGTTCCTCCCATCAATCCACAACAGGGTAGGTTTAAACCTCATTACTACAATTACAAACCCCTGGACCTGGACTCCAGTGTTAGATAGAGATCAGTGGTGCCAGTGTCAAGTAGGCCTGATGGAAGGGCAGACTCAGGTTTAGGAGATTCTATAGTAACCTCCAAAGATATCACCAGCCGCAGTTGAGTAAGGATGGTAAAAGATGGACTATTAATCGGTAAATATGGACGGTTATAACATTCCTAGGGCAACACAGGTATACTTTGACATTTGGGGGTCAAGTTTTTTTGGGGTTATTACCATATGAAAATCGCGCAAGTAGCATTGTCCAATGGAAATTAACACTGATGTGTTTTCTGATCTCTATCATGTCCTCCTTTATTTTTTACTTGATGGGTCCTAGTTTCCCCTTCCTGGCTGTTTGTGTATAGTTCTATAATGTGGTACTTGGCCATGAGTGGGGAGACAGTAATAATTCATCATTTTTGTTGAACAGGTATTTGAACTATTTTTCTTGTTCTTCGCGGCAGTAATCCTCAATACCAAGAAAACATAATTCAACCAAAGAGAGACAAAAAGCGTTCAGCTCACACCTACTGCACAATGATTTCGTCTGTAGGAAAGTCCAAACATTGTGTGTGTGAAGGGAACAACGTGTCCAATAAAACCTTTTACGGATTATTGGTGCTTTATGGAAGGGCGAAATATACCCTCTTTAAAAGCAATTCACCTTCCATACATTGACCTTTCCACAAAATAAACAGTACAAGGGGAGGATTTTCTGCATTATTTGTCACATTGTTCTACAAATCCTCCAACATAGCAGGTTTCCTGTCCTGGCTGGGACACACGGGAGATTGTTCCGACGACGTTCGCTGCAAGAGAGTGCTCGGCGGGACAATGACGATTGTCCGGCAATAGTGGCTGCAGCCAACAGTCGTGCGACAATTGAATTATCTAGCACCTGTAAGACTGGAAACACATGGAGGGATTTTTTTGGGCCAGACCGACCATTCACCACTACGAGCTGTGTGAGTCGTGGACGTAATCACTGTCAGTTGTGGTGAAGTTGCAGTTCACCACACACGATTGTGTGGCCCATAGGAGACAGTACTACCCACTATGTTTTGATTATTCATTCAGATATGCTCTTTCGGCGAAGCGCGACTGACCCCTCAGGTTTTAGGCCCACTGATTGGTATTGGAAATATCATTTGATTGGGCCAAAAAATCTGCTTGTAGTACCCGCCTTAAACCGCCATATGCACGTTTCTAGTAGTTCACACCCGTCAAGACATCTGGCTCTCTCCTTGCTATTTATTGTGGTTAATCATGTCTATTAGCTTTGATCCCCAATATGGTGTGAGGCATTATTACGCATTATTATTACGCTTCATTATGGAGGAAACTGTGTCTGAAGGTAAAACCTGAAAAATGAATTATTCTATGAAATAAATAAACAAGGATTTAAAAAAAAAACAATATCTCTGTGTGCAAGGAACGATCCCAAACTAGCAAGTTCACCTCAGAATTTTTCTCCACCAAAGTGTCTTTTTCTTCAGGGTTTTTAAACTCTCCCCTGCCCTGGCCCTTGTATATCAGGTCTCTCAGCATTATCTGTTTGTCTGCATCCAGCTTTTTCTTAAGATACCAGCACGTTTTTTTTTTTTTGTGCTTCTTTACTAGGATCTCATTATGACCACATATAGGGGACACTTTACACTCACAACATGAATAAAGCCATTGTGAAACCCGCCCACAGCTTATCTATTACTAGACCATTAGACCATTAAATCCTAATAACAGTTTCCCCTACACTGTAATCCACTGGGTAGTAGAACAGGGCCGTCTAGCCATTTGGGTGCCCTAGCGTGATCAGAACGCAATCCCGTCGCGCTTAAAAGTGCAGTAGCGTGGCCTATCCCTCCAAGAGTATGGCATTACCATTTTAGTGCCAGCACTTCCCTAGCGTATTGCTATTAACCCTTCAGTGCCAGCAGAGTATTGCTATTAACCCTTCAGTGCCAGCAGAGTATTACATTTAACCCTTCGTGCCAGCACTTTCCTACTAGTAATTTCAGTGCCAGCACTTTCCCCAAATTATTGCATTAAACCCTTAGTGCCCAGCATTTCCCAAAGTTATGGCTATAGCACTTTCAGTGCATGCAGAGTATTGCCATTTAACCCTTCAGTGCCAGCACCTTTCTTACTTATAATTTCAGTGCCAGCACTTTCCCAGAGTATTGCCATTAACCTTTCTGTGCCAACATTTTCCCAGAGTATTGCTATTAACCTTAGTGCCAGCACTTTCCAAGTATTGCTATTACACTTTCAGTGCCAGCTAGATATTACCTTTCGCTGCCAGCATTGACAGTTATTCAGTATGTACCTGCCTCCTCCCCATTGAATTGTTCATTCCTCACCACTCTAAAGCAGGGTACACACAGTACGATTTCTGTAAGATGACAACAGGATCTGCAAGATCTGTCAACACACAGTCCCCGAGCGTTCTCCTTATGAATATCATAGGGAGAACGCTCGGACTGTGTGGTTCCAATTCCATCAGCCGATGGAATAGCACGGCGATGGAAATTTTTGGTCTTTCCCGAACGAGCGTTCGGGCCGACCAGATTGTTCGGCGGCCGCCGCGCGCTCCTTCGGGAAATGAAGGTCCACACATAACGATAAGCCCCGATACGTCAGATCGATGGTATTGGGGCTTTATCGTTACTGTGTGTACCCAGCTTTAGTTCTAATTGTTCTCTACACTTGATAAAGGGGCTTGTTTGCTCGAAATATGTTGTGTGTTTTGTGCAGTTTTGTTGAATAACACAATATTTTTCACAGCTTACCTGGCTGTTGGGTTCATCACATCTAGCACAATGAGCGGTGTATTATACCGATATAATGTATTAATATCTATATAAGAGCAAACCAGGGAGGAAGTCTGAATATAAAGGGCCATATTCTGACCAGTGGCAAATTTATCATCGTCATTCATATTCCATGGATTGTACATACAAAAATCTGAATCTACCTCCATTAGGACAAACATTGTGTAGGCTAGGTACCACACGATCCAAAATTTGGCCCGACCGACCGCATTTCACTGTTTCGGTCGTTCGAACCGGATTATTTTATGGCTGATTTTTGTTGGGCCGCCACCGATCGGCAATTGTTCATTTGTCCGAACCGTCCGAACAACGATGGGGCAGGTCGGAAAATAACAACCGAGCGTGCGGTCTTCTATGGAACCACACGATCGGACGAGCCTAACTGTCAGACACGGCTGCTTTTTGCCGCAACCTGGCATCCTTCTTCCTGGCTGACCGGTCAAAGCCCCAGTTGGTCAGGAGGAAGGATTGTATAGTGTGTACCTAACTTTAGGCTGGGTACAACCATGGTAAGATATGTGCTGTGTGTGTGGGGTGGCTGCGTGGAAATCACGCCCCGACCGGTGCGGTTCCTTAAGGGCCCTTTTTTTTTTTTTTTTTTTAACCCTACCTAACAGTTGATCCAGAGGAAGGCAAAAAACCCCAGCTAAAAAAGGGGGGAAAAAATTCCTTCCTGACTCCAAACGGCAATCGGAAAGTATCCCTGGATCAACCAGATCTATATGCATTAATACCAGTAATTCTCAATATTTTTTAGTTTTAGAAACTTATCCAGGCCTTTTTTAAAGTTATTCAATGAACTTGCCATTACCACCTCCGCTGGAAGACAGTTCCACAGTTTCACCGTTCTCACTGTAAAGAAACCTCTCCTAACCTGAAGATGAAACTTCTTTTCTTCCAACCTTAAAGGATGTCCACGAGTCCTCTGATATGACCTATTAGTGAACAATGCACCAGAGAGTTCACTGTATGGGCCATTAATATATTTGTATAAGGTTATCATGTCCCCACGCAACCGCCGCTTCTCCAATGTAAACAGCCCTAACTTGTCTAATCTGCCTGCATATTCAAGCCCCTCCATTCCCCTTATTAATTTAGTTGCCCTTCTCTGAACTGCCTCAATTTCCAAGATGTCCCTTTTGTATATGGGATTCCAAAACTGCACCGCATATTCCAAATGTGGCCTTACCAGTGCCTTGTAAAGAGGGAGAATAATATTTTTCTCTCTTGATTCCATTCCCCTCTTTATACAAGACAATATCTTGCTAGCTCTAGCTGTTGCTACCTGGCATTGTTTGCTACCTCTAAGTCTGTTATCTACCAGAACCCCCAAATCTTTTTCCATTTCAGATGCACTTAACACAGAGTTATTTATGGTGTAGGTGGCACAGGGATTATTAAATCCCAAATGCATCACCTTACATTTATCAACATTGAATCTCATCTGCCATTCTGCTGCCCATTTTGATAATCTATCTAGGTCTGCTTGCAGCACTTGCACATCATTGGAAGTTTCCAAAGCTCTGCATAATTTAGTGTCATCAGCAAACACAGAGACCTTGCTCTCAATGCCCCCTTCTAAGTCATTTATAAACAGATTAAACAGAAGCGGCCCCAGTACAGAACCCTGAGGAACTCCGCTTAGAACTTTAGCCCACATAGATGTAGCTCCATTAACCACCACTCTCTGTTTGCGGTCCAATAACCAGTTCTCTATCCATGAACAAATGTTTTCTTCAAGGCCAACAGTCCTCAGTTTATACATTAGTCGCCTATGTGGCACAGTATCAAAGGCTTTTGCAAAATCCAAATATACCACATCCACAGCTGTGCCTGAATCTAACTTCTTACTCACTTCTTCATAAAAACCAATTAAATTTGTCTGGCATGATCTATTTCTCATAAATCCATGCTGACTACTACTAATAAGATGATCTCTGGAGACAAAGTCAAGGATATGATCCCTTAACAAAGTTTCCATCACCTTCCCTACCACTGATGTTAGGCTTACAGGTCTATAGTTACCAGGCTGTGAACGACTACCTTTTTTGAATATTGGTATTACATTGGCTTTTTTCCAATCCAGCGGCACATCCCCAGACAAAAGCGAATCTGAAAATATGAGACACAGTGGTCTTGCTAGAACTGAACTAAGCTCTTTTAAAATCCTAGGATGCAATCCATCTGGTCCTGGCGCTTTATTGATATTAACTTTGTCTAATTGATTCCGTACCATATCCTCTGTTATCCAATGTGAAGACTCTTCATTTCCTCCCTGCACATTGTTACAATCCCTACTGTAAGGATTCTCAACAGTAAAAACCGATGTAAAAAAACGGTTTAGCAGATTAGCCTTTTCGGCATCCTCTACAACCACCTCAGCTCCATTATTTAATGGTCCCACATTCTCAGTCCTCATTTTTTTACCATTTATATACTTAAAAAACATCTTGGGGTTGGACTTGCTTTGTTCGGCAATCCGTATTTCATTTTCTATTTTAGCTAGTTTAATTGCTTTCTTGCACTCTTTATTACAACTTTTGAAGTCCCTGTAAGCCTGTTCTGTGCCTTCTGCTTTCAAAATTTTAAAAGCCCTTTTCTTTTTTTTCCATTTCCCTTTTTACCTGAGCATTAAGCCATGCAGGAGTGGACCTAATTTTTTTACACTTGTTTCCTAAAGGTACCGATTTGGAAATGTTATAGTTTAATATCCCTTTAAAAGTGGTCCACATCTGCTCAGTATCTTTACCTAGAAACAGTTCCCCCCAGTCTATGAGCAGGAGCGATTCCTTTAAAAGCATAAAATTAGCTTTCCTAAAGTTAAAAGTTTTTGTTAAGCCAGTGCACTTTAGTTTTCTGCAACCTATATTAAATGACACTATATCATGGTCACTATTCCCTAAGCTTCCCATTACCTTCATCTCCAAAATGAGCTCTGGGTTATTAGATATCACCAGATCCAACAACGCATTCTTTCTAGTAGGAACTTCTACCATCTGTGAAAGAAAATGCTCATATAGGAAATTTAAGAACTTTATACCTTTTGAGGTGCTGGCAGTTCCATTACTCCAATCTATTTCAGGGTAGTTAAAATCCCCCATAACCAGAACATGCCCCATACCAGCAGCCTTCGCCAACTGCATATGGAGATTCATTTCCACCTCTTCCCCGGCATTTGGCGGCTTATAACACACTCCAACAATTAATTTACCCACCTTCTTGCTTCCTGTACACAGTTCCACCCATAATGTTTCTGCCGCATCGTTTTCTCCCCCATCTATTCCATCTATTCCTGTTTAACATACATACATACTCCTCCTCCTTTCTTATTAACTCGGTCATGTCTAAATAAGGAGTACCCTTCAATATTTACTGTCCAGTCGTGTGAATCATTAAGCCATGATTCTGCTATACCAATTACATCATACCTTTCCTTTAACGCTATTAATTCAAGTTCGCCGGTTTTTCCAGCCAGACTCCTTGCATTTGTAAACATACATTTTAGATTATCAATTGATTTATTTCCATACATGGTCGTACATGCCTCCTTATCCTCTATGCTCCCCCCTCCTCCTTCTCCTCCCTCCGTTGTGTTACTAGCCCCCAGATCCCTAACTTCTCTATCTACCCCTGTGTAGTTAAACGTTCCCTCCCCCCCCATACCTAGTTTAAAATCTCCTCCAACCCCCTAGCCATCTTCTCCCCCAAAACAGTTGCACCATCACCATTGAGGTGCAATCCGTCACTACTAAAGAGCCTGTAGCCAACAGAAAAGTCAGCCCAGTTCTCTAAAAACCCAAACCCCATCTCCTTACACCACTCTCTTAGCCACGCATTTATACTCCTGAGCTCCCGTTGCCTCCCTAGCGTAGCACGTGGCTGCGGTAGTATTTCTGAAATCACTACCCTGGAGGTCCTTGCTTTTAACTTTTTAAATATGATAATTAATGATCACACACACAGGTGGCAGAATTTCTAGAACTGTAAGTCTAAGGGGGTGGTATATGGGGTAAAATGTAGGTGGGAATTATGGTATATTGGGAAAACTAAGAGAAAGTTACATGTGAGAAGAGCGATTATAAAAACTAAACAAGGGTGGAAGGAGGAATCCCAACACTGCCCATATTTTTTGCTTTGAGGGGAGCACTTTTGTGGCGTTGGGGGGGTTAAATTATAAGACTATAATGAGAGGTGGGGATCTAGATAGGGAACTCCTTAAAATGGAGCAGAGATATATTTTCGAGTATGAGATTATGAAACCAAATGGTCTAAATGACCAGATAGAATCGGCTGCATTCCTTTAATATGTCTACTTCCCCTTTTATATTAGATGCAAGAACTTAATGTAATGGAGCATGAGGTACACTTTGGGGTATAAGAGCATGAAATCAAAAGGGTCCAACAGACCAAAGAAAAACTCCTGTTATTTAGAGGTATATTGACCTTCCCACAAAATATATTTCCAAAGTAATTCAGAAAGTAGAAGATATAAATGATAGTAAATGGGGGGTTAACTTAAGAAGAATAAAAGGTAAGGATGATGTAAGTAAATGGTTAATAGTGGATACAACAAGAAGTTCTAAATTTGGTTGTCATAATTACCGGAGGGGATTGTTTAATTGTGTCATCAAATAAAATAGGATTGTTTTAATTGAACTGTAGATATGTATAGAATTGTTGATATTTTCTTCCCAGTGTGGATAAGATGGCACTAAACTATGATGGAATAGAGCTGTCGAAAGACATAGGTTTACAGGGCAGAAGTGTTAAAGAGGATCAGTCTTAATGCTGAGCTACATGATCGGCCCCACTATTGAATTATATATCATAATGATGGGGAGGATATTCTGGGATCCAAAACGGACAAGAAATCGTACAAAGAATATAACAGAAAGGTAATTAAGAAAAGGACCAATAAGAACTGGAACTGGGGTCCATTTAAGCGACCGGTGTAAGGTGGGTGTCACTATCTGACGAAGCTCTGAGGAGCGAAACGCGTCATAGTGACAGACACCGGAAGTAGGAGGTGGTCTAACGCCAGCAAGATTGGAATTTAAACTTGAACTACACACCACCACGAGTTTCCAGCATCCGACGGCATACGGAACACAGTACCCACTTAGGATCCGCTTAAAATCCCGAATGCAATCAGGCTGCGGACATCTCAAGCATACCAGTGTCCGGGGGATCACAGGATCGCTATAGTGTGGGGAATAGCATCTCGTGAGGAGTGGTGATGTATACCATAATCTTGTAATGACTATACCACCTCATTGAATCTAAGTGTGCACACTTATTCTACTTTTATATTGTTATACAGACTTCCAAGAAGCAATTAGGATCCACTGTTTCCTATCTATCCCAGGACGGGCCGATCAAGAAGTATAATTGCTGTTTGAAACTAGCTCATACTCCAGTGACTGCTCTTTACTTGCGCTGTATCTAAGTGTGTTATTTTAGACCCATTTCTAGACGGTGCCTTCATTTGAGTAGTTCCATTATAATTACCGGGGTAGATATTTTATGTATCAGGTAGGAGTAATGTTGTAGCTGGCCAGCTATATATATTGTTTATGTGTATTTTATTGATAATAAACTGTATTTTATGTTTTTAGCTACAGCGTATGTTGTGGTGTACACAAGTTGCATCCTTTTTATTGTATGAAATCTAATAATAATTATAAGCAATGCGAGCAATGTGGGAGGGCAAGTTTATAAATTCCCGGGGGAAACGAGTTAAAAATGCAATCAAACCACAAAAATATGTCAAGAAACTGGCACATGTCACATTGCCAGGAGGGATTCGCACGGTGACAAAGATTAGATATACGAGGTGGGACAGAAACCTACATAGCGATGAGTTAAAAACATAACTTCCCCTTTGGATATGAGTCATTGGTGGAGATTTACCCAGAGATATTGTCGTTCTGGGTAAATCTCCCTTCCGCAATTCAACATTTTCTCTCTTTTATTGTGTTTTTACATATTTGTGGCATGGCCTGGGTTATCCCATTCAAGCCCCCCTTGGATGCTTCCTGGTGGAAGCTGGGAGACAGCGGTGTAACTGCAGGGGCCAAGGAACCCCCCCCCCCCCGCAAAATTGGAGGCCAGGGCCCCTGAGCCACCCCCCTCCACGATCAACTGTTTTTAACGTACCTCGTGCTCTCTAGAAAAAAATAACAAAAAAACAAGAGTGAGATATAACCTGAGTCAAATCTAGAGTCATTTAATCTGCTCCATTCAGCAATGCAAGTACCTACATGCAAATCTAGAATTATTCCTGCATGAAAACAGAAAGGTCACCCGGCTGTGGACAATGGAATGTGGATTCAGAAAGGATAATGATATGTACACACTACTGTCGCCAAAACGACCACCAAATGTCTGATTTGAGCAACAATCTAGTATGTGTGGATGCTCCTGTAGTGATCCGTCCTGTTGGGGAGTCGTGGGGGGTTTCTGGCTCCCCCCCCCCCACCAGATAGCAGAACAGGCTCTTAAAATGAGCTCCAGTTTACTTCTCTGAGTGCAGACGTTCAGAAGGTGCACAAAAAGTTAATGCTAAACTGGAACGGAATCTCTGTTTGATTGATATAATGCTACTCAGTGTTTCTCAACCCTTTTATGTGTGGGGACCCCTTGTGTCTCAGGGAACCCCTACATAAAATAATGATTATATATTATTTATCTTTCCCAGTCATGAAATCATTTATACAAATATAAATGATATGTAATAGAAATAAAGATATATTTATAGGTCTAATTCGTACAGGACATTGATAAATATAGAAAATATATCTGTATTCATCACAATGGGGGATCCATACATTTTCTGTCAATCTCTTGAGGACCCCCATGCAACCTCCCAGGGACCCCTGGTTGAGAAAAGCTGTGCTACACCATCAGTTGTAGAGAGTTTAATATTTTTTGTTTATTTAGACAATTAGAAAACTTGACATCATAAATCTGCAGTTTCTTGTGATCCATTGTGGTTGGTGATGACAGTCTCATTAAATCCAAGGGGCTGGTGGCAAATGGATCTGGCCAGTTGGACTGTATTACTAGCAGCAGAACAACAAGACAGGCCCCAGTCTCTGTTGTTACTAAATGGCGAGTTTTGTTCCGTTTTCAAATTCAAATGGGAGAAAAAAAGTTCTGATTGAATTTAAGGCGTAAACAGTAATAGTAATTTAGTGTAAATGGGTTAGGGACCAGGGATATGGTCTGGGGAACAGGTACCAAAACTTCTTTTCTGACTTCTATCACATAGTCTGTTGTATTCAGTTAGATCAACTTGGACTTAAAAGTTTAGTTCTTGAAGACGTCTCGGTAGTTATCAGACTGGCTTTTTCTTTCACAATTTTGGAGGGTTACCGAAATGAACTCCCAGATTCTAGGGTTAGCGATATCGTGATTTCGTGGGTTACCAAAATTGACTTGCATATTCAAGGATTCAAAATCAAAAATTCTGAATTCGAGGGTTAGCGAAATCATAAATTCTGAATTCAAGGGTTAGCGAAATCATAAATTCTGAATTCAAGGGTTAGCGAAATCATAAATTCTAAATTCAAGGGTTACCGAAATTAAAATTTTTCATTTTGAATTCAGAAAATGTTTTGTTGGAAAAACCCTCAGCTTCAATTCAAAACCAGGTTCTGTTTGAACCCACACCACATCTCTAGTTTGCTGTCTGTAGGGTGTTCACAAGGGCATAAGGTGTAGCCATGTTGAAGGAGACATAGCGTTCTCCGAAACGTTGTGTGTTTGTGTGATGCAATAAAACAGAATTTTCTGACAAACGGTGTGCGCTTCCATCAACCCTTGTTTGCTTGTGCTATAGCCATGTTAATTAACATTAATTAACATCCTTCAATCTCCGCCGCTCCTTAGGATCAATGAAAAGGAGAGTGGCAGTAATAATCTATTACTCTCTATCATGCAGAGTCATCAGAAAGTACAAGGAGGCAGTGTAAAGAAATTACTGCTGGCATCTATTACACTCTATCAGTAAAGGATTGATATTTGGTTACTGTGCGCTGTGTTATTTTACGTTTTATACATGGCCGTTGTCATAAAATACAGGTAACATTATTTTACGGCGATGCTTAAATTACACTGCATCCGGTAATAGGATTAATATTGGTAATTACCAATATCTGTCCTTTACAAAGTTTTGCGCTTACACGGCCTGGAAATCACAGGCGCTGCGTTACTTATTGGAGGTAAAGTTGCACCAGACGATTCAATATCAGTTAGTGCGGCTCAGAGATGGATTAAGATCAAATTGGGCCCCGGGCAGGGCTGGCGTTTGGGGCCCCCTTGTTCTTGCATTGTATTTGCTTTAGTTCTGAAACAAGGCCCCTGGTGTTTCTTGGGCCATAGGCATCTGCCTAGGTAGCCTTAATGGATAATCCTGCTCTGGTGCGGCTTTAACCCCTTCAAATCCAATATGGGATTTGCTCTTGTTTTAGATCACCTATTGAACGGAGGAAGGAAGATCTACCCAGAAGGCTATGAAATCTCCCTACATATGCCATTCCAGGTGGAGATTGCAGGAACGCTAATGACATCACACCTCGAGTGCTACCATATTTGGTTCTCATTTAAGATTTCCATAGGAGAGATGCCCCATAAACATTCGAATTGCACTTTACGGATCTCTGAGTTCTTTTCCGCTAACAATGCAGCTTTGACTTGGATATCTATTATAGAGGCAAACCAATCTCCCATTTCTCATGGAGAGATCTTGGCACTGGGGAGAATGAGAGAGGCGAAGGAACAGTGGTACTATTGTGCGATGCTGGGCCGGAATGGTCCGGGCAGGTAACACTCACCACTTCACAGACTGAATAATCAGCTGCAAGAGCAGAAAGAAGATATCAGATCATCATGTTTCGGGAAGAGTTACTGAGAATTTCAATTCCGCAAAACGACAAAAAGCAGATTATACTTAAACAGCATGAAAAAAACCCTAATGGTTTAACCATGAGAGGCCTGACCGATCCCGCACTCCAGCACACACGTACTCCAGCACAATCACACTCCAGCACACACGCACTCCAGCACAATCACACTCCAGCACACACGCACTCCAGCACAATCACACTCCAGCACACACGCACTCCAGCACAATCACACTCCAGCACACACGCACTCCAGCACAATCACACTCCAGGACACACGCACTCCAGCACACATGCACTCCAGCACAATCACACTCCAGCACACATGCACTCCAGCACACACGCACTTCAGCACACACGTACTCCAGCACAATCACACTCCAGGACACACGCACACCGGCACACACGCACTTCAGCACACACGCACTCCAGCACAATCACACTCCGGCACACACGCACTCCGGCACAATCGCACTCCGGGACACGCACTCCGGCACACACGCACTCCGGCACACTCGCACTCCAGCACACACGCACTCCAGCACACTCGCACTCCAGCACACACGCACTCCAGCACAATCACACTCCAGCACAAACAGACCCTCAGCACCTGCATTTAATTATGGGGCTACCTCAATACTTAATACAGTGGATAATGCACCCCCAACTGTAAATTATAAGGATGTTAGAAGTCACCGAGGAGTTCCGTGACCATATGAAAGCACGAGGCCGCAGGCCGAGTGCCTTTTATACAGGGCATAGAACTCCAAGGTGACTAATATCCTTTTAATTTACAGTTGAAGGTGCATTATTTATTATAACCTACCCCTTTGTGGCTTCTGGTTTCCTTCTCCTGGAACTGTAAGATTATAAGGCTATAGTCGTACAGTTCCTCCCATCAAAATCCACAACAGGGGTAGGTTATAACCTCATTACTACATTACAAACCCCTGGACCTGGACATCCAGTTTAGATAGGAGATACAGTGGTGCCAGTGTCAAGTAGGCCTGATGGAAGGGCAGACTCAGGTTTAGGAGATTCTATAGTAACCTCCAAAGATATCACCAGCCGCAGTTGAGTAAGGATGGTAGAAGATGGACTATTAATACGGTAACATATGGACGGTTATACATTCCTAGGGCAACACAGGTATACTTTGACATTTGTGGTCAAGTTTTTTTGGGGTTATTACCATATGAAAATCGCTGCAGTAGCAGTGTCCAATGGAAATTAACACTGATGTGTTTTCTGATCTCTATCATGTCTCCTTTATTTTTTACTTGATCGTGTCCTAGTTTCCCTTCCTGGCTGTTTGTGTAATAGTTCTATAATGTGGTGACAATTGGCCATGAGTGGGGAGACAGTAATAATTCAGCATTTTTGTTGAACAGGTATTTGAACTATTTTTCTTGTTCTTCGCGGCAGTAATCCTCAATACCAAGAAAACATAATTCACCAAAGAGAAAGACAAAAAGCGTTCAGCTCACACCTACTGCACAATGATGTCCGTCTGTAGGAAGTCAAACATTGTGTGTGTGAAGGGAACAACGTGTCCATAAAAGACCTTTTTACGGATTATTGGTGCTTATGGAAGGGCGAAATATACCCTCTTTAAAAGCAATTCACCTTCCATACATTGACCTTTCACAAAATAAACAGTACAAGGGGAGGGATTTCTGCATTTATTGTCACATTGTTCTACAAATCCTCCAACATAGCAGGTTTCCTGTCCTGGCTGGGGACACAACGACCGAGCGTTCGCTGCAAGAGAGTGCTCGGCGGGACAATGACGGATGGTCGCGGCAATAGTGGCTGCAGCCAACAGTGCGTGCGACAATTGTAATTATCTAGCACCTGTAAGACTGGAAACACATGGAGGGATTTTTTTGGGCCAGACCGACCATTCACCACTAACGAGCTGTGAGCCGGGACGTATCACTGTCAGTTGTGGTGAAAGTTGCAGTTCACCACGACCGATTGTGTGGCCCATAGGAGACAGTGACTACCACTATGTTTGATTATTCATTCAGATATGCTCTTTCGAGCGAAGCCGCGACTGACCCCTCAGGGTTTTAGGCCCAACTGATTGGTATTGGAAATATCATTTGATTGGGCCAAAAAATCTGCTTGTGAGTACCCGGCCTTAAACCGCCATATGCACGTTCTTAGTAGTTCACACCCGTCAAGACATCTGGCTCTCTCCTTGCTATTTATTGTGTGTAATCATGTCTATTAGCTTTGATCCCCAATATGGTGTGAGGCATTATTACGCATTATTATTACGCTTCATTATGGAAGGAAACTGTGTCTGAAGGTAAAAACCTGAAAAAATGAATTATTCTATGAAATAAATAAACAAGGATTTAAAAAAAAAACAATATTCTCTTGTGCAAGGAACGATCCCAAACTAGCAAGTTCACCATCAGAATTTTTCTCCACCAAAGTGTCTTTTCTTCAGGGTTTTAAACTCTCCCCTGCCCTGGCCCTTGTATATCAGGTCTATCAGCATTATCTGTTTGTCTGCATTCCAGCTTTTCTTTAAGATACCAGCACGTTTTTTTTTTTTGTGCTTCTTTACTAGGAATCTCAATTATGACCACATATAGGGACACTTACACCAACATGAATAAAGCCATTGTGAAAACCGGCCCACAGCTTATCTATTACTAGACCATTAGACCATTAAATCCTAATAACAAGTTTCCCCTACACTGTAATCCACTGGGTAGTAGACACAGGGCCGTCTAGCCATTTTGGTGCCCTAGCGTGATCAGAACGCAATCCCGTCGCGCTTAAAAGTGCAGTAGCGTGGCCTATCCCTCCAAGAGTATTGGCATTACCATTTTTAGTGCCAGCACTTCCCTAGCGTATTGCTATTAACCCTTCAGTGCCAGCAGAGTATTGCTATTAACCCTTCAGTGCCAGCAGAGTATTACATTTAACCCTTCAGTGCCAGCACTTTCCTACTAGTAATTTCAGTGCCAGCACTTTCCCAAATTATTGCCATTAAACCCTTAGTGCCAGCACTTTCCCAAAGTATTGCTATTAGCACTTTCAGTGCATGCAGAGTATTGCCATTAACCCTTCAGTGCCAGCAGCCTTTCTTACTTATAATTTCAGTGCCAGCACTTTCCCAGAGTATTGCCATTAACCTTTCTGTGCCAACAATTTCCCAGAGTATTGCTATTAACCCTTAGTGCCAGCACTTTCCCAAGTATTGCTATTAGCACTTTCAGTGCCAGCAGAGTATTACCTTTCAGCTGCCAGCATTGACAGTTATTCAGTATGTACCTGCCTCCTCCATTGAATTGTTCATTCCTCACCTACTCTAAAGCAGGGTACACACAGTACAGATTTCTGTAAGATGACAGACAGGATCTGCAAGATCTGCATACACACAGTCCCGAGCGTTCTCCTTATGAATATCATAGGGAGAACGCTCGGGACTGTGTGGTTCCAATTCCATCAGCCGATGGAAATAGCACGGCAGATGGAAATTTTTGGTCTTTCCCGAACGAGCGTTCGGCCGACCAGATTGTTCGGCGGCCGCGCGCTCCTTCGGGAAATGAAGGTACACACATAACGATAAAGCCCCGATACGTCAGATCCGATGGTATTGGGGCTTTATCGTTACTGTGTGTACCCAGCTTTAGTTCTAATTGTTCTCTACACTTGATAAAGGGAGCTTGTTGCTCGAAATATGTTGTGTGTTTGTGCAGTTTGTTGAATAAACACAATATTTTTCACAGCTTAGCCTGTGCTGTTTGGGTTCATCACATCTAGCACAATGAGCGGTGTTATTAACGATATAATGTAATTAATATCTATATAAGAGCAAACCCAGGGAAGGAAGTCTGAATATAAAGGGCCAATATTCTGACCAAGTGCAAATTTATCATCGTCATTCATATTTTCCATGGATTGTACATACAAAAATCTGAATCTACCTCCATTAGGACAAACATTGTGTAGGCTAGGTACACACGATCCAAAAATTTGGCCCGACCGACCGGCATTTCACTGTTTCGGTCGTTCGAACCGGATTATTTTATGGCTGATTTTTGTGGCCGCCACCGATCGGCAATTGTTCATTTGTCCGAACCGGTCGAACGAACGATCGGGCAGGTCGGAAAATCACAACCGAGCGTGCGGTCTTCTATGGAACACACGATCGGACGAGCCTAACTGTCAGACACGGCTGCTTTTGCCGCAACCTGCAATCCTTCTTCCTGGCTGACCGGTCAAAAGCCCCAGTTGGTCAGGAGGAAGGATTGTATAGTGTGTACCTAACTTTAGGCTGGGTACACATGGTAAGATATAGTGCTGTGTGTGTGGGGTGGCTGCGTGGAAAATCACGCCCCGACCGTGCGGTTCCTTAAGGGACCGCACATAATATCCCCGTGTGTACCCAGCCTAAGTAACCAAGGGTGAAATCAAGCAACACTAATCTAATTCCAAGACTACAATTAACAATTTCCCATTCAGTGAAAATGACTGGGTGTATAATTAGTGCTACGATTGTTTTAGAGATTCCTTGCGTGTGCGGGGGGTGGTAGAGTCAAACCTTACAGATTGTGGTGAGAAGTCAACATGTAAAATTAAGGTTATAATGCAGAATATAACTGAACTATGTAATTAGGAAAAATGGCAGCCCGAAGCTTTGTACAAGCATGTGATTGCAGGGGCCCGATCCGACGAATCATCAACAATGCCCAACCATACACCAGTTCGGCCCCTGCGATCGCACGTGTGTACAGACCTTTCTGCTTTTATGTGATCACGGAACTTCTCAATATCTTCTAATACACTTACAATTTACCTTAGGGGTTGCATTATATATTTTAGAATATCCCGTAATTTATATGCTTATAACTGGTACTGAGCTATGTCATCAGTTATAGTAGATGAAAGGTGTTTTACCCTTTCGTTTGGTTCGGTAGTGTGAACATAGCCCATATGGAATGAATTACCAACAGGTCAAAACCTATAAAAAATACATTTAAAAAAGCAGGGATGATGCCATAATGTCTTATATACGGCCATGTTGCATGTGCTTTATTAGACCGCTATAGACTCAGGAGTACATGTCTCTCCCACACTAGACAGGAATCTTTAGATAACACACCCGCAGACCTCTGTGTCTTGTGATTTCTTTAAATTATTTGCTGGGTGCTGCCGGTCCACCATGGCTAGTGGTATACGTAACTGTATGAAGAAATTCACCAACGCACACCAGTCTTGAATTCAAAGGTGTTTAATCACACACATGACGTTTCGGTGCCTTCACTGCACCTTCATCAGACGTAACACTAGTAACCTATCTATGACGTTCCCCGAACCAGATTCCCCGATGCACTTTACAACCGACGTTACAGCTGTATTGTGGTCGAGAAATGTCACAGGTAAGAACCACTGCAGAGGAAGATGTTAAAAGGAAACTGGTTTATGCCAGAAAAAATAGTCTGTGTTGTTACAAAATGGAGTCCCGCACTCCCGTTTTAATACAGTGCCAGTGTTCAATGGCGATCACCATCAAGATTCTAAAATATAAAACAATATATAATAAAAAGCCCACCCTAGACAGATGCTTCTAATGATACCGGCAGTTACATATTTTCTCTTGCATTTATTTTTTTTCAACCACCCATCCCATTTAGTTTAATAGTTAGAATAAGTGCTTGCCCTAGTGTGCCTACAGCTAGGAGTGCCAGGGTAGGGATTACATCACACAGGGTGACATGTGATAACAGCCTTGCTAGATTACAGGATAGGCTACAATATATGTGTAGGCACATGGGAGCAAGATTTTACTTGCATGGCAATCAGTCATAGTATATTGCTATAAAAATGTGTTTAATCATCTGTTATTTCTGGCATCATAAACACTAATAAGTTCTTATCCTTAAAAATGGTGCTAATTTTGCCCCATCCAATCAGATGTTAGCTTTCAAATGGTAAATAAGATCTGATCAGTTGGGGCAAAAAAGAAAA
This sequence comes from Hymenochirus boettgeri, assembly GCA_019447015.1. Taxonomy (NCBI): domain Eukaryota; kingdom Metazoa; phylum Chordata; class Amphibia; order Anura; family Pipidae; genus Hymenochirus; species Hymenochirus boettgeri. The sequence continues at coordinate 308,590,451 of CM033470.1, read as the reverse complement.
AGTACAAACGTTTGCCTGTGAGATTAATGCCTCAACCAATCAGATATTAGATTTGTACTGGTCTACTGCAGCTAGATAACATGATTTGCGCCTGCAGGTTAATACACCTTTAATTAAACAAGCCCTTAAGCGATTACAAAGCTGTAAGGTGCACATATTTATTTATCTAGTAAATGCTGCTGATAAAGTCCAAATAAGAAATGAATATGGTTTATTGTCAATGGCTGCCATATGACAATATGATCCCTTTAAGAAATAGGGTGCAGTGAATTTACTGAGATGATATGGTTCTATGAACTCTTTAGCTGCCCATACAATAGGCAGACATTACATAGATTAGAAATTTGTCTGTAGACAAACATCTATTAAATGTCTAAAGCCCCGTACACATGTACGATGTTGAAGTCGGCAAATGACCCAGAACGCTTGCATCGGCTGATAATTGCATGTGTGTATGTGTTTGCCCAATGAACGACCCCCGACTGAACATGTCATATACGCACACGCGATTATCGTCCGAAGCCTCCGTTCATTGCCCATGTACGTCATGGTTTTTTGGGTTCAACATTGTACGTGTGTACGAGGCTTAATGGACGATTAAAATAATCCAACCTGGCCCATTGATTTTGTGATCTCAAGTTGATTGCAGAAAAGAACTGGCTAGGCGGTTCTTAGACAGATTAGACATATATCTATAGATGAATGTCTATTGTAGTGTATGGGCACCTTTACAGCCATACACTTACCCTCTGAACTTCCCGCAATGCCAGAACAAACAACTGCCCCAATCTTATTTGCAATCCCAAAATGCTGTGTTGTGTGCTCGATGTCACAATAAATCTTGCAAGGCTGAATAGTACAAGGCTCCTTGTGACATCACTTTAGCAAACACAGACAAACATTGGCCTGATATTCCAAATCCAGACACCCCCATTTGAGAATTAAAGCAGTACGCTTGATATTTCCACATGACCAACTATGCAGCCAATTGAAGGCTGTGCAGCAGATAAAATCTACTTGCATGTCCGATCTTCTGTTTGACTGAAATGTTTAAAATATGATAAGCCACACAGTAAATTTCAGCTGATTTTGAGCCCAAAATATTGGGATGGTTGGTCAATCAGGCCAAAATTACAAGGCCAAGCCATGTGTACCAGACCTTAAAGGGTGATTATAAAGAAAGTGTGTGAAAGACCCATGGAGTTTTTTTTTTCCAAGTCTTTACACTGGGTCGTACATAACTTTTTAATTATTGACCTCAGATTTCTAACCCAATAATATTAGGTAAGAATAGACATAGATATAACTTTAACACACAGCTTAAAGATTGTTAAAAACCTGTTTTTATACGTAATAAGAGAGGTGTTTTTTTTATTGATGTAAAACTGACTAATATTAATAAACTGCGTGAGCATGTTATGAGCATGGCCAGCAGGGTATTGTCTTGTATAAAGAGAGGTATGGATTCAAGGGAGGAAAATGTTATTCTCCCTCTTTACAAAGCATTGGTAAGGCCTCATTTGGTATGCAGTGCAATTTTGGAATCCTGTGTACAAAAAGGTATCTTGAAAGGGAAGGGTTCAGAGAAGGGCAACTAAATTAATAAGGGGATTGGGGAGCTTGAATATGAAGAGACTGGAAAAGTTACAATTATGTACGCTGGAGAAAAGGCCTTGCGTGGGGATATGATTACGGTATAAATACATTAACGGGCCATACAATAAACTATCTGGGCATTGTTCACCAATAGAACATGTCAAAGACACGAGTACATCCCTTAAGACTTGAAGAAAAAGGTTTAGGTCTCAAGCTCGGAAAGGGTTTTTCACTGTGAGAACGGTAAAGCTATGGAACTGTCTTCCAGTGGACGTTGTTATGGCAGTTTCATTGGTCAGTTTAATAAAAGCTGGATGAGTTTCTGCAAACAAGATGTTACAAGTTACTGGTATTGATACATAAAGTAGAGTTGATCCAGGGAAATTTCCGATGGCCACTTGGAGTCTGGAAGGAATTCCCCCTATATAGTATATTATATTATATACATGTACTGTATACTGCATAAAGGAGTGTTGATGAATTGGGCAGTGCAGTCTGAGGGTGACAGTTAATGGCGGTCTGGCACAGCAGTTTCTGCACAAGCGATTAACAGATTTATTTCCGGAAGGTGATAATTGTGGAGGTTCTTAAATTTATTGCATAAAAAACCAGAGTTACAAGAAACTGAGCTGCGCCATGTGAGTAATAGGAAGTATAAAACAGAGTAGGGACTGCAAACAGGATGGAACTTCTACAAAGATAAACGATATACACTTTCCTAAATGTGGAATATTATCTATTTACATGGGAAATATCCCTGGAGGGACATTATACTGGTACAGTTACTGACGTTCAAAAATGTCCTCAATATTTCAGCCCGATGAACCAAAATATTGCGCCTAATACTGCGCCTAATATAGGATTTTATATATATCTGAGGTTAGGACCTTGACCTTCCTCCAACGTGTCTCTATGGTTAGAGGATGATGGATACCTTTATCAGACCATGCACTAAAGGTGCCCATACACCTATAAGATTTTACTTACCCGACCGAGCGCTCACGCGATGTTCCTTCGATCCTGCCGGAACCGCTTCTCCCGATCTTACATTCGACCGACATGCGATCGCAAATAATGGGATTTTGCGATCGCATGTCATCGAATGTATATCGGTAGAAGGGGTTCTGGCAGCATCGATGAACATTTTTGTCCCGAATGGGAGTTTGCTACTAGCAAGCACTCGCAGAGAAAATGACTGTGAGTGCGGCAATAGCGGGACGGACGACGGTTTGCATGACCAATTGTGCAGTCCCATAAGGAACACACGTTTGTTCGATACGGATGAACAGGTGACAGAGCTCGGTCCTCGGCCGACCGACCACTACTCATCACTACGATCAGTCAGTATTTATATATTTATGTACTGAACTATCATGTATTATCCCCCTTGTGTGACTTTATTGTACATAGTTACTGTACAGCGCTGCGTCCCCAAGTGGTGCTAATATAATAAACTATACATATTACACATAGGGAGGACGCTTGTGACGAATCTTACAGTTGTTACGTGTGTACCCAGCTTATTGATATCCCAAAGTTCATTTGAAAACTCCACTCATCGGTTACAAGTAAACGTTTGTCGTTGATTTTGTGTTGGTCCTGCTATCCTGACAATGGTCTCAGGCCTGTAAAGAGATTAATTGATCACTGGGCGCTGATAAGGATATTGGCAAGAAAACAAAATGAACAATAGAAAATTGTATACACATGTCTAGCTATTGCAAAGTGTACCTAGCAAGTTAACTTTAATTGGTATTATTTACACGGTTTTCCAGCCTTAAGGAAATGAATCTTTGTATTTAATAGTAAACAACAAAAATGTCTCTAGGGCCGTTCAGGTGGGTTCCCTGTAGCTGGGCACAGAAGGCAAGAAAAAGACATAGCGCACAAAAATGCGTCTTACAAAATGTTGTTTTATCTGTGCACATAGAAATATATCCGCACAACAGACAATAACGAGTTCGCCCCCATCGAACGGGGAAAACAATTACATGCTTTTGTACAGCCCACAACCGGTGTCCGAATGTTCATTCGCCCGACTGACAAATGGGCGATCAGAAGTGCAACTTTTACTAAAGAACGGGAGGTAAAACATTGTGCATTTTTCCTACCATTCTATAGTTAAAGAGGAACTGTGGTCCAAAAATGACTTTAGGTAAATTGATAGGAATTTCTCTCCTGAGAATTTTTCCAATTTATTTTCATTGTTTATTTTGCATAGTTTTGAAGATATTTCATTTTGTGGTGTGATATGGCAGCAGCATCACCAGGTCCCCTGCACTTCCTGCTCTGAAACCTGTCGTCAATCTGCCCTGTGTCTCCTCCCCTTTGCAGCCCCCCTGGTCCCTCCCACTCATGGAGCTCATGGTCCCTCCAGTTGCCGGCCCGCCTTGGCCCATTCCATTACAGCCCCATGTGGCCCCGCCCACTCACGGGTGCCTAAGCCCGCCAACTTGCGGTACCTAAGCCCCACCCACTCACAGTGCTGTGGCCACTCTGACAACCCCCCTACCCCCCCCCCCTGAAAACTCGGTGGAAACAGCCTTTTCAGGCAAATGAATCTCTGACTGAAAAGGCTTTTTTTACATATTGAGAGAGAAGGGCTGTAGATTCCCTTACCTTCTCTGCAGCTGCAGGTCCTTCACACAGCAGAGAGGGGGGCTTCCTGTCTCCTCTCCCACACTGAGGGAGTCTGAGACTGTGCTAGCCAGCGGCATTGTGCAGGAAGAAGCCTTAGGAATGTCACATGTCAGCCTCCCCCCATAACTTTCTGTCAGTCATTTCTTTATATCTTGGGCTGTGGAGCACGTAGAGGTGGTTGATGGCTCGTTTAAAGGTAGGAAACTGGCCTTTCATTTAAACTTAACATGTTTGGAGACCACAGTTCCCCTTTAAACAGGAAAAAATTTATTGACCGGTCTCTGCGTTAAACATAGTTTTATTGGTTTAAACTACTTTCCATCCGTCAGTCCATCAGTTATCAGGTGACCAAAAGATCTATCCATCTATGAGTCTACCTAAAGCTGCCCATACACTAGCACTTACCTGCATACATTCCCACTACGTTCTGGACAACCGTCTGGGCAACTTTAATATGTTAATATTATTTATATTAACAATATTGGCAGTTCAGTCATGTCACTCAGTACTTCCCTACAGCTCTGACAGCAGGAAAGGAGGGGCTCAAAAAAACCAACTGAGCATCACTGAGCATGTGTGACTGGTCTGTGTCTGAAATCCAGAAACCAGCATAATTAATAGTCCTTACAGGAAAACCCCACACAAAAACGACTCATTAATGGTGACCTAAACATCTGTATTTAAAAACCTTAAATGTAATTAACTGAGAACCATTTATAGATGCTGCTTGTCCACAGTCTCCTCTGCTGCAGGAACACCCACTTCTGCAGATGTGGTCTGTTTAGATTTTAAAGGTTTGCTGTGCTCCTGTGCATTGTGGTGAAACGTGAATGCTGGGATTTGTAGTTTACAGTGGCATGTGTCATTAATGCATTGGGTTTAAAAAACAGCCACAGACTATGACGCAAGGTGTACACAGCCTTCCTTCATTAGAAAAGTCTATAGCTTCATCAAAAGGAATACGGAACTTTACAACCGATGTTCCAGGTTAGCCGGGGAACATCACTGGAATGTCGCAGGTAAGGAGCGCCCCGGTGTTACATGCTCTTCCTGATCCCTAATATAATGATGTTCGAGGCAAGGAAATGGCTGAAATTTACCGACATGTCCGATTGTCCAATTTTTCTGCTCGCATTAAGAACACTGCCAATATTTCAGCCCAACCAAGTATCAGTCGCTTGCTCTGGAATATCAGCCCGTGTGTCCAAGCCAAACATTTAAGGATTCTATGAAATCAGGTGCTATTTAGTCTGCAGCAGATTTATCCAGTGAACATATTAGACATATCAGGGTTATTCAATAGAATATATTGTTAAAAATGGTGCTAATTTTGCCCCAACCAATCAGATCTTATTTAACATATGAAAGCTAACATCCAATCAGTTGGGGCAAAATTAGCACTTTTTTCATAAGAACTTGATACCCTGATATGTCTGTTCACATAATGCATATTGACAGTATATCTCACTGTCACCATAGCTAGGCATTACCATCTACCTGTAAAGTTTAATGGAGAACCAAATATAAAAACCCACTTTTGACCAAAAATGAAGTTAAAGGGGAACTAACTTTGGAGTAAGGGCGCAATGTCAGTAGTGTCGCACTTTATTACCCACCTACCCTAGTGTGGGGCAACCTGATCCCCTTGCATCCCTTGCTACGATTAATGGAGGGGCAGGTTTTCCTCTGATGTCACTTCTGCCCCTCTGTGCACGGGCGGGCACAAAATGAAGATAGCAACTTACCACATATCAACTTTATGTGGCTGTATTTCCATACCCGCTAATGTTTCCTTTAAACAGGTTCACTGATGAAAGATAAATTGCTCGGAGCTGTGCCGAGATCATGTTCACTTCATTATCCTTCCTTCTTGCTGCTTTGCGCCACGTTATACCTATTTGTGTGTACAAGTTTTTAATTGAAACAATCGGCTATTCGGCTGTGTCACCTGTCATGGCTGATCTTTGTCTGATCCGACCAAAGTGTCAGGCCGGGCTGATAAAACTTCTTAATAAATTTTAAATAAGTATTAGGTAATGAAGGCTTCCTAGTAAAATGTAATGTTTACTAAGGTCAGATCCCTGGTAATTAAATGGAAATGTAAATAACTAGAAGTGGCAGAATGAAGAAACTCTGGGAAACGAAGGGTTAAACAATCTGGTACAAACAGTTCTTGGCTCCCTTAAAGAATCCACGAAAAGCCAACATGTTCCTTTAATCTCTCACTGATCACATTCAGTCTGCAGCAGATTTATCCAGTTATGGAGATCACATCAATCATCATCTGTCCGAGATGAGCTAGCCTGGTAGTGTGATTGTCTCCCCTGCATTGTGCAAGGACTGCCTCCTGCCCATCTGGTCTAACGTCTAGCCCTCACAAGCAATGCACTGGCCAGTGAAGCAAAGAATTTCTCTCTTGAAACCCTCAAACGTTGTTGAACGCAGGTGCTTGCAAAGGCAATTAGGAAATGCAGAGTTGCAATTTACCGACAACATTCCTTAAGAACTCCATTTTGCACATGAAAGGTATGACTTGCATAGACGTATGACCACACACCGCTCCCCCGTCCAGCATTCTAGTTTATCCTATTGATGGGTCCTCCCATTATCTCATAAGGCTCTGTGGGTATGATAGTTGAGGTGCTGACTGGTGCCCCGACCTGAGTAATAAAAATGAATAAAACCATTCTTACTGTCTGTCGGCTTCTTAAAGTTGTAATTTAAGGCAACTTCACCCCAACAACAAAATTCATAAAAGCATATTGATGCAAATAAAATTATATATAAGTAAATCCCCCAAAACCTGCAATAGTTAGAAATCGAGAGATATAAGGCTAACCTCAAATGCTGAAAAATGTTCACCCCTCTTTCTGAATACTATTCCCCTACCTGCATCCTCTGACAGTTGCAAGCTTGTAAATAGCTTGCAAAGGGAAAACAATTTGAGAGGCTAAGGGAATTGGAGAAGAATATTTTGCTGCATAAGAAGTTAGTCCTACATCTGTCAACTTACCGTATTCCCTTCAGTCCTTCTTCTACCTTCCCCTCTCCTTTGAGCCTACAAATTCTATTACAAACTCGCACACACATAGATACTTTAAGCACTGTCCATGTAGTCTGCTTAAATGGATTAGTGTTTATATTGGCAGTTCAGTTTTGTCATTCAGTAATTCCTGACAGCTCTGACTGGGGAGAGGAAGGGGCTTAATAAACCACTGAGCATGTGTGACTGGTCTGTGACCCACCCAGGAAAAGCCAGAAACCGGCAAATTAATGTCCTTACGGAAACCCAACACAAAAACACTCACTAACGGTGACCTAAACATCTGTTTAAATACCTTACATTTAACTGAGAACATTTGTAGATCCTGCCTGTCCACTATACCCAGTCTCCTCTGCTGCAGGAACACCACTTCTGCAGTCGGTGGTCTGTTAGTTTTTAGGTTTGCTGTGCTCCTGTGCATTGTGGTGAAAGGAGAATGCTGGGATTGTAGTTTACAGTGGCATGTGTCATTAATGCATGGGGTTTAAAAAACAGCCATAGACTAAAACGTTTTGCCCGACTTCTGATACCTGGTGCCAACCCTGGCATATACCTTACACCAGCATCCATAAGTATTATTACTATGATGCAAGGTGCACACGGGCCTTCCTTCAGTACTCACTATAACTTTCATTTTCATGGAAACACCAATCTCCAGGACCGTTCTACCAATTAACCGATGGAAAACATTGTCAGAAAGTCTAATGCTTCATTAAAGAGAATAAAAGTCTATAGTCAATTCCCCATGACCTTATCTGCTAGATTTTTTTCATTTTTTAGGAAACCCTCCCCTTACAGCGCCACTAGTACCACAGCCCTGGGTTTTCTGCAGTTTTTGCCCTTCAAAGGCCGATTTGTTGGGCCAGTATAGCTCTGCCCCCTGCAGGTTAACCCGATAGTCCAGGAGATGTCCTGGTTTCCTCTAAGGTGCTGTCACTAACAGGTGTTTTTGGTGGCCTCATTTAGGGAAACTAAAAGCCATGGGGTGAAGACCCAGTGGTTTAGGACCCTAACCTAGAAACTATTGTAGCAATTAGGGTGGTGATTACCGGTGCCCAGAACCCCCCCCCCCCCCCTTTCTGTTGGTTTATAATTATTTCAGTTCTGGCATATGGAGGTCATGAAAAAATACAAAGAATGTCAGTGTTAAAGGGGATTAAAACAATAGGAGCCAAAATAACAACATGAAGAGGGTTAATTGTTTGGGCGTGTGTAACGCTGGGTACACATGGAGGACTCAGCGGGACAATGTCCATCGCTTGCGGCAAATTCGGCCGTGGACGAATTTGAAAACGATCGACCGCGCTGTCCCGTAGAGAACCGCACAATCGATCTGGATTTTCCGACACGTCTGATTGACCATTCGTTCGGTTCTGGACGTTCAAGGTCGTCGCAGCCAGCCGCCCACCACCAGGAGATTATCGCCCGACTCGACCGAAAGTGCTGTGATCGGTCAGTCGGCCAAAAATATCTTCTGGTTGTACCCACCAAAGTGATCACAACGACAGAGGCCACATAATTAGACAAATGGGAATTTCATCCTTTGCTTATTGTCATGGTACCAATATTACCATGAACTGGATTACTGTAATGAGGTTACACCTGTAACAAAGGGTAGAGCAATGTTTACATACCTCGTACTGTTACTGGTCATGGGACTCCTGTGGACTTCTAATTACTTCTATTTTATAAGATAGAATTATACAGGAAGCAAAAATCTAGGGGAAGGAAATTATAAAAGATACTTTAATATTGGTGTGGCCTTTAAAAAGGGGGATGTTTTAAATGGTGGTGCTATGTGCTCACTGCTGCCCATGATAACCCTTTCAGGAATCCCTAACTACAAATCCTGTGTTTGCCCCTGTGAGTGGGTATTGTTGTCCTTTAAAACCCTTCCAATCACTATTGCTCCTTTCTTTTTGTTTCCAATGTATTTATGTATTATGTATAATTTTATTTATAAAGCGCCCCTTGGGTACGCGCGCTGTACATTATAAATACAGAGTATACAAACAAGGGGATAAGTGCCATTATACAGATAAAAATTAAATCAAATACAATTTCATGCATCGGTTAAGAAAGCATATTATAAATTATGTATAATGGATATAAGTGCACAAGCCTCCACACATTAGGAATGAGATCCCTGCCCGGAGAGCTTACAATCTAAGTGGGAGGGACAACATACAGGTACAAGTGAGGGGGATGGGTAACAAAGTACTTAAAAGGGGTCCAATGGTCCTTTCTGTCTGCTGATGTAAGCCCCATTAACAAGGCTGGTACCAAATCAACATTTGGCTTAGAGGGAGTTACCAAAAGCCGAGGAGCTTGGGAAGAAGCGCAGCAAACACAGTTTTCAGAACTCTAATAGCATTTTAACGATTAGAATATAACAATAAATCTCCTGATTATAATGAGAAAACCTGATCCTCATTTATAATTAGACATTCATTCTCCTTTAAGGAGAAATCCATTAACATCTCTAGCTGGTATACGGTAACGCAATAAGGATCCATGTTGCACATGTTGTTTTTCAGGGAGTGGATGGGATTTTGACTTTCCTTTCTTGACTCACTTCCTGCTTTGTTTTCCAGGCAGAAACACTGTAACTGGTGAAATTTCGATTTCCATATTTACATTTTATAGCGAACTCATCGCATAAGGTTAAATATCAGTTCTGTGATCATCTAATAACCGTATCTCGCTCTGCACAAGTGGGTTTGGTTTAGCGGAGTAGGGGCCTCTGTCTTGTTATGGAGGAAGAAAAAACGCACCTTAGTTATTCACTGTATTCTACAGGAATATTTATTGTGCAGCCAATTGGCTGGTTTGGACTACAGATCCCACCATCTCTAGAAAGCAGCAGATATAGTAGTTCAAAGCACCAAGCTTAGGGCTGAAGGATGAAATTGACTAAAATACACTTTTCATCCAAAGGCTCATACACAAGTATGATTTACCACCAATGGCCGAATGTCTGTTTTGGACCAGTAATCACATGTGTGTAGCTGTTCAATTGGGCGTCGTTTGTGTTGATCTGTCGAGTTGTACCTATGACACCCGACCAATAGACCACCACATGATTATCTGGCAAAACAGCTGTTCAGCGCCCTCTTTTTCAAATTGCCCTTAATGACACATACATCTAATAAACTGATATAATGTTAATAGGGTATTGCTGCATTGCAATATCTCAGTGAAATGGCTAAACATTGGGTGTTAGATGGAAATTATATGGATATTAAATGTTAACACTTGAGATTCCCTTTCAAGGAAATTAAGTGCCACACACTTAGTTACGATCAGATCAAGTCGACATACAATTTAATACCGGCCAGAGCATCAGAATTACTTATTATAACCAAATGTTCTCCATTCTGCACCATTTATTGAAAAAAGGGCATAAAATTATTGTCTCAGACAGTGGTGCTACGATGGGAAGCATTTTGCTCCATTTATGTGTGTGTTCCCACGCATTGAAGCGCACCATCATTAAGTTGTATTGACAGGGGTGCTGGTGCCCTGAAATAATTTCTCAAATTGCCTCAAAAACAGCATCTCTACCCTCTACTGAGGGGGTTGCTGGAATTTTTCAGAAACGTCGGGATTTACTTTGCATAGTGTATAAGTGGTCCGTTAATAATATGGGGGAGGGTAGTCCATATAATAATGGGTGAGGGAGTGTCCATTAATAATAGGGGAAGGGGTCCATTATAATAATGGGGGAGGGGTGGACTATTAATATAATAATAATAATAATGGGGGGGGGGGTACTCCATTAATATAATGGTGAGGGAGTGCCATTATTAATAATGGGGGAAGGGGTCCATTAATAATAATATTATATATCTAATAGAGCCACACAGTAAATTTCAGCTGATTTTGAGCCCAAAATATTGGGATGGTTGGTCAATCAGGCCAAAATTACAAGGCCAAGCCATGTGTACCAGACCTTAAAGGGATAATTATAGAAGAAAGTGTGTGAAAGACCCATGGAGTTTCATTTTTTCCAAGTCTTTACACTGGGTCGTACAATAACTTTTTAATTATTGACCTCAGATTTCTAACCCAATATAATTATGTAAGAATAGACATAGATATACATTTTAACACACAGCTTAAAGGGATTGTTTAAAAACCTGTTTTTATACGTAATAAGAGGAGGTGTTTTTTTTATTGATGTAAAAACTGACATAATATTAATAAACTGCGTGAGCATGTTATTGAGCATGGCCAGCAGGGTATTGTCTTGTATAAAGAGAGGTATGGATTCAAGGGAGGAAAATGTTATTCTCCCTCTTTACAAAGCATTGGTAAGGCCTCATTTGGAATATGCAGTGCAATTTTGGAATCCTGTGTACAAAAAGGTATCTTTGAAATGGAAAGGGTTCAGAGAGGGCAACTAAATTAATAAGGGGATTGGGGGAGCTGAATATGAAGAGAGACTGGAAAAGTTACAATTATGTACGCTGGAGAAAAGGCCTTGCGTGGGGATATGATTACGGTGTATAAATACATTAACGGGCCATACAATAAACTATCTGGGGCATTGTTCACCAATGAACATGTCAAAGGACACGAGACATCCCTTAAGACTTGAAGAAAAAAGGTTTAGGCTTCAAGCCGGAAGGGTTTTTCACTGTGAGAACGGTAAGCTATGGAACTGTCTTCCAGTGGACGTTGTTATGGCAGGTTCATGGTCAGTTTAATAAAAAAGCTGGATGGTTTCTGAAACAAGGAATGTTACAGTAATGGTATTGATACATAAAGTAGAGTTGATCCAGGGAAATTTCCGATGGCCACTTGGAGTCTGGAAGGAATTCCCCCTATATAGTATATTATATTATATACATGTACTGTATACTGCAATAAAGGAGTGTTGATGAATTGGGCAGTGCAGTCTGAGGGTGACAGTTAAATGGCGGTCTGGCACAGCAGTTTCTGCACAAGCAGATTAACAGATTTATTTCCGGAAGGTGATAATTGTCTGGGAGGTTCTCTAAATTTATTGCATAAAAAAACCAGAGTTACAAGAAACTGAGCTGCGCCATGTGAGTAATAGGAAGTATAAAACAGAGTAGGGACTGCAGAACAGGATGGAACTTCTACAAAAAGATAAACAGGATATACACTTTCCTAAATGTGGAATATATATCTATTTACATTGGGAAATATCCCTGGAGGGATATTATACTGGTACAGTTACTGACAGTTCAAAAATGTCCTCAATATTTCAGCCCGATGAACCAAAATATTGCGCCTAATATTGCGCCTAATATAGGATTTTATATATATCTGAGGTTAGGACCTTGACCTTCCTCCAACGTGTCTCTATGGTTAGAGGATGATGGATACCTTTATCAGACCATGCACTAAAGGTGCCCATACACCTATAAGATTTTACTTACCTGACCGAGCGCTCACGCGATGTTCCTTCGATCCTGCCGGAACCGCTTCTCCCGATCTTACATTCGACCGACATGCGATCGCAAAATGAATGGGATTTTGCGATCGCATGTCAGTCGAATGTAATATCGGTAGAAGGGGTTCTGGCAGCATCGATGAACATTTTTGTCCCGAATGGGAGTTTGCTACTAGCAAGCACTCGGGCAGGAGAAATGACTGTGAGTGGCGGCAATAGCGGGGACGGACGACGGTTTGCATGACCAATTGTGCAGTCCCATAAGGAACACCCATTTGTTCGATACGGATGAACAGGTGACAGAGCTCGGTCCGGCCGACCGACCACTACTCATCACTATCGATCAGTCAGTATATTTATATATTTATGTACTGAACTATCTATGTATTTATCCCCCTTGTGTGACTTTATTGTATTTTGTTACTGTACAGCGCTGCGTCCCCAAGTGGTGCTATATAAATAAACTATACATATATACACATAGGGAGGACGCTTGTGACTGAATCTTACAGATTGTTACTGTGTGTACCCAGCTTATTGATATCCCAAAGTTCATTTGAAAACTCCACTCATCGGTTACAAGTAAACGTTTGTCGTTGATTTTGTGTTGGTCCTGCTATCCTGACAATGGTCTCAGGCCTGTAAAGAGATTAAATTGATTACTGGGCGCTGATAAGGATATTTGGCAAGAAAACAAAATGAACAATAGAAAATTGTATACAAAAGCTTCTAGCTATTGCAAAGTGTACCTAGCAAGTTAACTTTAATTGGTATTATTTACACGGTTTTCCAGCCTTAAGGAAATGAATCTTTGTATTTAATAGTAAACAACAAAAAACGGCTCTAGGGCAGGGTCAGGTGGGTTCCCTGTAAGCTGGGCACAGAAGGCAGAAAAAGACATAGCGCACAAAATGTGTCTTACAAAATGTTGTTTTATCTGTGCACAAGAAATATATCCGCACACACAGACAATAACAGAGTTCGCCCCCATCGAACGGGGAAAACAAATTACATGCTTTTGTGACAGCCCACAACCGGTGTCCAAATGTTCATTCGCCCAACTGACAAATGGGCGATCAAGTGCAACTTTTACTAAAGAACGGGAGGTAAAACATTGTGCATTTTCCTACCATTCTATAGTTAAAGAGGAACTGTGGTCCAAAAATGACTTTAGGTAAATTGAGGTAAATTGATAGGAATTTCTCTCCTGAGAATTTTTGCAATTTATTTTTCATTGTTTATTTTGCATAGTTTTGAAGATATTTACATTTTTGTGTGTGATATGGCAGCAGCATCACCAGGTCCCCTGCACTTCCTGCTCTGAAACTTGTCAGTCAATCTGCCCTGTGTCTCCTCCCCTTTGCAGCCCCCCTGGTCCCTCCCACTCATGGACCTCATGGTCCCTCCAGTTGCCGGCCCCCCTTGGCCCATTCCATTACAGCCCCATGTAGCCCCGCCCACTCACGGGTGCCTAAGCCCGCCAACTTGCGGGTACCTAAGCCCCACCCACTCACAGGTGCTGTGGGCCACTCTGACAACCCCCCCCCCCCCCCCCCCTGAAAACTCTGTGGAAACAGCCTTTTCAGGCAGAATGAGATCTCTGACTGAAAAGGCTTTTTTTACATATTGAGAGAGAAGGGCTGTAGATTCCCTTACCTTCTCTGCAGCTGCAGGTCCTTCACACAGCAGAGAGGGGGGGACTTCCTGTCTCCTTCACACACTGAGGGAGTCTGAGACTGTGCTAGCCAGCGGCATTGTGCAGGAAGAAGCCTTAGGAATGTCACATGTCAGCCTCCCACCCATTAACTTTCTGGTCAGTCATTTCTTTATATCTTGGGCTGTGGAGCACGTAGAGGTGGTTGATGGCTCGTTTTAAAGGTAGGAAACTGGCCTTTCATTTAAACTTAACATGTTTGGAGACCACAGTTCCCCTTTAAACAGGAAAAAAGTTATTCACCGGTCTCTGCGTTAAACATAGTTTATTGGTTTAAACTACTTTCCATCCGTCAGTCCATCAGTTATACAGGTGACCAAAAGATCTATCCATCTATGATGTCTACCTAAAGCTGCCCATACACTAGCACTTACCTGCATACATTCCCACTACGTTCTGGACAACCGTCTGGGCCAACTTTAATATGTTAATATTATTTATATTAACAATATTGGCAGTTCAGTCATGTCACTCAGTAATTCCCTGACAGCTCTGACAGCAGGAGAGGGAGGGGCTCAAAAAAACAACTGAGCATCACTGAGCATGTGTGACTGGTCTGTGTCTGAAATCCAGAAACCAGCATAATTAATAGTCCTTACAGGAAAACCCCACACAAAAACGACTCATTAATGGTGACCTAAACATCTGTATTTAAAAACCTTAAATGTAATTAACTGAGAACCATTTATAGATGCTGCTTGTCCACAGTCTCCTCTGCTGCAGGAACACCCACTTCTGCAGATGTGGTCTGTTTAGATTTTAAAGGTTTGCTGTGCTCCTGTGCATTGTGGTGAAAGGTGAATGCTGGGATTTGTAGTTTACAGTGGCATGTGTCATTAATGCATTGGGTTTAAAAAACAGCCATATACTATGACGCAAGGTGTACACAGGCCTTCCTTCATTAGAAAAGTCTATAGCTTCATCAAAGAGAATACGGAACTTTACAACCGATGTTCCAGGTTAGCCGGGGAACATCACTGGAATGTCGCAGGTAAGGAGCGCCCCGGTGTTACATGCTCTTCCTGATCCCTAATATAATGATGTTCGAGGCAAGGAAATAGCTGAACTTTACCGACATGTCCGATTGTCCGAATTTTCTGCTCGCATTAAGAACACTGCCAATATTTCAGCCCAACCAAAGTATCAGTCGCTTGCTCTGGAATATCAGCCCGTGTGTACATAGCCAAACATTTAAGGATTCTATGAAATCAGGTGCTATTTAGTCTGCAGCAGATTTATCCAGTGAACATATTAAGCTAGGTACACACTGTACAGATTTCTGAAAGATGACAGACAGGATCTGCAAGATCCTGTCTGCCATCTTTCAAAGATCTGCAAACACACAGTCCCGAGCGTTCTCCTATGTGAGAACGCTCGGGACTGTGTGTTACCATCGGCCGCGCTAGACTCCTCTATAGGGAGTCTAGCGCGGCCGATGGAAATTTTCGGCCTTTCCCGAACGTTTGGCGGCCGCGCGCTCATTCGGGAAACGAACGTACACACGTAACGATTAAGCCCCGATACCGTCGGATCCGACGGTATCGGGGCTTAATCGTTAATGTGTGTACCCAGCTTTAGACATATCAGGGTTATTCAATAGAAGATATTGCCCCAACCAATCAGATCTTATTTAACATATGAAAGCTAACATCCAATCAGTTGGGGCAAAATTAGCACTTGAATAACCCTGATATGTCTGTTCACAGATAAGTGCATATTGACAGTATATCTCACTGTCACCATAGGCATTACCATCTACCTGTAAAGTTTAATGGAGAACCAAATATAAAAACCCACTTTTTGACCAAAAATGAAGTTAAAGGGGAACTAACTTTGGAGTAAGGGCGCGATGTCAGTAGGTGTCGCACTTTATTTACCATCTACCCTGAGTGTGGGCAGACCTGATCCCTCTTGCATCCCTTGCTAAAGGATTAATGGAGGGGCAGGTTTTCTGCTGATGTCACTTCTGCCCCTCTGTGCACGGGCGGGCAGCAAAATGAAGATAAGCAACTTACCACATATCAACTTTATGTGGCTGTATTTCCATACCCGCTAATGTTTCTCTTTAAACAGGTTCACTGATGAAAGATAAATTGCTCGGAGCTGTGCCGAGATCATGTTCACTTCATTATCCTTCCCTTGCTGCTTTGCGCCACGTTATACCTATTTGTGTGTACAAAGTGTTTAATTGAAACAATCGGCTATTCGGCTGTGTCTACCTGTCATGGCTGATCTTTGTCTGATCCGACCAAAGTGTCAGGCCGGGCTGATAAAACTTCTTAATAAAATTTTAAATAAGTATTAGGTAATGAAGGCTTCCTAGTAAAATGTAATGTTTACTAAGGTCAGATCCCTGGTAATTAAATGGAAATGTAAATAACTAGAAGTGGCAGGAATGAAGAAACTCTGGGGAACGAAGGGTTAAACAATCTGGTACAAACAGTTCTTGGCTCCCTTAAAGAATCCACGAAAAGCCAACACGTTCCTTTAAATCTCTCACTGGATCACATTCAGTCTGCAGCAGATTTATCCAGTTATGGAGATCACATCAATCATCATCTGTCCAGGGATGAGCATAGCCTGGTAGTGTGATTGTCTCCCCCTGCATTGTGCAAGGACTGCCTCCTGCCCATCTGGTCTAACGTCTAGCCCTCACAAGCAATGCACTGGCCAGTGAAGCAAAGAATTTCTCTCTTGAAACCCTCAAAACGTTGTTGAACCGCAGGTGCTTGCAAAGGCAATTAGGAAATGCAGAGTTGCAATTTACCGACAACATTTCCTTAAGAACTCCAGTTTGCACATGAAAGGTATGACTTGCAATAGACGTATGATCCACACACATCGCTCCCCCGTCCAGCATTCTAGTTTATCCTATTGATGTGGTCCATCCCATTATCTCATAAGGCTCTGTGGGTTATGATAGTTGAGGTGCTGACTGGGTGCCCCGACCTGAGTAATAAAAATGAATAAAACCATTCTTACTGTCTGTCGGCTTCTTAAAGTTGTAATTTAAAGGCAACTTCACCCCAACACAAAAATTCATATAAAGCATATTGATGCAAAATAAAATTATATATAAGTAAATCCCCCAAAACCTGCAATAGTTAGAAATCTGAGAGATATAAGACTAACCTCAAATGCTGTAAAAATGTTACCCCTCTTTCTGAATACTATTCCCCTACCTGCATCCTCTGAGCATGTGCAAGCTTGTAAATAGCTTGCAAAGGAGAAAACCATTTGAGAGGCTAAGGGAATTGGGAGAAGAATATTTTGCTGCATAAGAAGTTAGTCCTACATCTGTCAACTTACCGTATTCCCTTCAGTCCTCTTCTTCCTACCTGTCTCCTCCTTTGAGCCTACAAATTCTATTACAAACTCGCACACACATAGAATAACTTTAAGCACTGTCCATGTAGTCTGCTTTATATGGATTTAGTGTTTATATTGGCAGTTCAGTTTTGTCACTCAGTAATTCCCTGACAGCTCTGACTGGGGGAGAGGAAGGGGCTTAATAAACCACTGAGCATGTGTGACTGGTCTGTGACCCACCCAGGAAAAGCCAGAAACCGGCATAATTAATAGTCCTTACAGGAAAACCCAACACAAAAACGACTCACTAACGGTGACCTAAACATCTGTATTTAAATACCTTACATTTAACTGAGAAACATTTGTAGATGCTGCCTGTCCACTATTACCCAGTCTCCTCTGCTGCAGGAACACCCACTTCTGCAGTCGGTGGTCTGTTTAGTTTTTAGGTTTGCTGTGCTCCTGTGCATTGTGGTGAAAGGAGAATGCTGGGATTTGTAGTTTACAGTGGCATGTGTCATTAATGCATTGGGTTTAAAAAACAGCCATAGACTAAAACCGTTTTGCCCGACTTCTGATACCTGGTGCCAAACCCTGCGATATACCTTACACCAGGCATCCAATAAGTATTATTACTATGATGCAAGGTGCACACGGGCCTTCCTTCAGTACATCACTATAACGTTCATTTTCATGGAAACACCAATCTCCAGGACCGTTCT
Source organism: Hymenochirus boettgeri (assembly GCA_019447015.1). NCBI lineage: Eukaryota > Metazoa > Chordata > Amphibia > Anura > Pipidae > Hymenochirus > Hymenochirus boettgeri. The sequence continues at coordinate 308,572,005 of CM033470.1, read as the reverse complement.
ACCAATTAACCGATGGAAAACATTGTCAGAAAGTCTATAGCTTCATTAAAGAGAATAAAAGTCTAATAGTCAATTCCCCATGACCTTATCTGCTAGATTTTTTTCATTTTTTAGGAAACCCTCCCCTTACAGCGCCACTAGTACCACAGCCCTGGGTTTTCTGCAGTTTGCCCATTCAAAGGCCGATTTGTTGGGCCAGTATAGCTCTGCCCCCTGCAGGTTAACACCGGATAGTCCAGGAGATGTCCTGGTTTCCTCTAAGGTGCTGTCACTAACAGGTGTTTTTGGTGGCCTCATTTAGGGAAACTAAAGGAAGCCATGGGGTGAAGACCCAGTGGTTTAGGACCTCAACCTAGAAACTATTGTAGCAAGTAGGGTAGGTAGATTACCGGTGCCCAGAACCACCCCCCCCCCCTTTCTGTTGGTTTATAATTATTTTCAGTTCTGGCATATTGAGGTCATGAAAAAATACAAAGAATGTCAGTGTTAAAGGGGATTAAAACAATAGGAGCCAAAATAACAACATGAAGAGGGTTAATTGTTTGGGCGTGTGTAACGCTGGGTACACATGGAGGGACTCAAATGTCCATCGCTTGCGGCAAATTCGGCCGTGGACGAATTTGAAAACGATCGACCGCGCTGTCCCGTAGAGAACCGCACAATCGATCTGGATTTTCCGACACGTCTGATTGACCATTCGTTCGGTCTGGACGTTCAAGGTCGGTCGCAGCCAGCCGCCCCACACCAGGAGATTATCGCCCGACCGACCGAAAGTGCTGTGAATCGGTCAGTCGGCCAAAAATATCTTCTGGTGTGTACCCAGCCAAAGTGATCACAACGACAGAGGCCACATAATTAGACAAATGGGAATTTCATCCTTATGCTTATTGTCATGGTACCAATATTACCATGAACTGGATTTACTGTAATGAGGTTACACCTGTAACAAAGGGTAGAGCAATGTTTACATACCTCGTACTGTTACATGGTCATGGGACTCCTTGGTGACTTCTAATATACTTCTATTTTATAAAGATAAGAATTATACAGGAAGCAAAAATCTAGGGGAAGGGAAATTATAAAAGATACTTTAATATTGGTGTGGCCTTTAAAAAGGGGGATGTTTTAAATGGTGGTGCTATGTGCTCACTGCTGCCCATGATAACCCTTTCAGGAATCCCTAACATACAAATCCTGTGTTTGCCCCTGTGAGTGGGTATTGTTGTCCTTTAAAACCCTTCCAATCACTATTGCTCCATTTCTTTTTGTTTCCAATGTATTTATGTATGTATGTATAATTTTATTTATAAAGCGCCCCTTGGGTACGCAGCGCTGTACATTATAAAATACAGAGTATACAAACAAGGGGATAAGTGCCATTATACAGATAAAAAAAATTAAATCAAATACAATTTCATGCATCGGTTAAGAAAGCATATGTATTAATTATGTATAAATGGATATAAGTGCAACAAGCCTCCACACATTAGGAATGAGATCCCTGCCCGGAAGAGCTTACAATCTAAGTGGGAGGGACAACATACAGGTACAAGTGAGGGGGATGGGTACAAAGTACTTAAAAGGGGTCCAATGGTCCTTTCCTGCTGCTGATGTAAGCCCCATTAACAAGGCTGGTACCAAATCAACATTTGGCTTAGAGGGAGTTACCAAAAGCCGAGGAGCTTGGGAAGAAGCGCAGCAAACACAGTTTTCAGAACTCTAATAGCATTTTTACGATTAAGAATATAACAATAAATCTCCTGATTATAATGAGAATAACCTGATCCTCATTTATAATTAGACATTCATTCTCCTTTAAGGAGAAATCCATTAACATCTCTAGCTGGTATACGGTAACGCAATAAGGATCCAGTGTTGCACATGTTGTTTTTAGCAGGGAGTGGATGGGATTTTGACTTTCCTTTCTTGACTCACTTCCTGCTTTGTTTTCCAGGCAGAAACACTGTAACTGGTGAAATTTCGATTTCCATATTTACATATTTATAGCGAACTCATCGCATAAGGTTAAATATCAGTTCTGTGATCATCTAATAGACCGTATCTCGCTCTGCACAAGTGGGTTTGGTTTAGCGGAGGTAGGGGCCTCTGTCTTGTTATGGGAGGAAGAAAAAACGCACCTTATTAGTATTCACTGTATTCTACAGGAATATTTATTGTGCAGCCAATTGGCTGGTTTGGACTACAGATCCCACCATCTCTAGAAAAGCAGCAGATATAGGTAGTTCAAAGCACCAAGCTTAGGGCTGAAGGATGAAATTGACTAAAATACACTTTTCATCCAAAGGCTCATACACAAGTATGATTTACCACCCAATGGCCGAATGTCTGTTTTGGACCAGTAATCACATGTGTGTAGCTGTTCAATTGGGCGTCGTTTGTTGATCTGTCGAGTTGTACCTATGACACCCGACCAATAGACCCCACACATGATTATCTGGCAAAACAGCTGTTCAGCGCCCTCTTTTTCAAATTGCCCTTAATGACACATACATCTAATAAACTGATATAATGTTAATAGGGTATTAGCTGCATTGCAATATCTCAGTGAAATTGCTAAACATTGGGTGTTAGATGGAAATTATATGGATATTAAAATGTTAACACTTGAGATTCCCTTTCAAGGAAATTAAGTGGCCACACACTTAGTTACAATCAGATCAAGTCGACATACAATTTAATACCGGCCAGAGCATCAGAATTACTTATTATAACCAAATGTTCTCCATTCTGCACCATTTATTGAAAAAAGGGCATAAAATTATTGTCTCAGACAGTGGTGCTACGATGGGAAGCATTTTGCTCCATTTATGTGTGTGTTCCCACGCATTGAAGCGCGCCATCATTAAGTTGTATTGACAGGGGTGCTGGTGCCCTGAAATAATTTCTCACATTGCCTCAAATAAACAGCATCTCTACCCTCTACTGAGGGGGTTGCTGGAATTTTTCAGAAACGTCGGGAGTTACTTTGCATAGTGTATAAGTGGTCGTTTATAATAATGGGGGGGAGGGGTGGACTATTAATAATAATAGGGGAAAGGGGTCCATTAATAATAATGGCTGAAGGGGTCCATTAATAACAATGGGGGGAGGGGTCCATTAATAATAATGGGGAGGGAGGTCCATAAATAATAATAGAGAGGGGTTCTCCATTAATAATAATAATGGGGGAGGGGTAGTCCATTAATAATAATGGAGGAGGGATAGTCTATTAATAATAATGGGGGGAAGGTCAATTAATAATAATGGGGAGGGAGGTCCATAAATAATAATAGGGAGGGGTGGTCCATTAATAATAATAATGGGGGGAGGGGTAGTCCATTAATAATAATGGGTGAGGGAGTGCCATTATTAATAATAGGGGAAGGGGTCCATTAATAATAATGGGGGGAGGGGTGGACTATTAATAATAATATTAATAATAATAATGGGGGGGAGGGGTAATCCATTAATAATAATGGGTGAGGGAGTGCCATTATTAATAATGGGGGAAGGGGTCCATTAATAATAATGGGGGAGGGGTGGACTATTAATAATAATGGGGAGGGAGGTCCATAAAAAATAATAGGGAGGTCAATTAATATTAATGGGGAGGTGAGGTAAATTAATAATAATGGGGAGGTGAGGTCAATAAATAATAATGGGGGAGGGGAGATCAATTAATAATGGGGAGGTCAATTAATAATAATGGGGAGGTGATGTCAATTAATAATGAGGTGGTGATGGTTCATTAATAATAATGGGGAGGGGTGGTCAATTATTAATAATTGGGGAGGGGTAGTCCATTAACAATAATGGGGGAGGGGTAATCCATTAATAATAATGGTGAAGGGGTAGTCCATTAATAATAATGGGGTAGGGGTGGTCCATTAATAAGTGGACGTACTTTCCTAAACCCACGAACCTTTTTACCATCGACCGTGTTAGTTTTTATCACCATTATGGTAAAATAATGGCTGTGGCATTTAGTTATTCATCAATATTCTCAATATACTGCAAAACTGGCGTCAAAGATACTGCAATACTATTGATATCTTTGATCGTAGTAAAGGGTTTTTATCGCTATTACTGAGGAATATCCTACGGCCCCAATGTGCAATATAGAGTAAGGCATTTCAAGAATGGTTTTTGCCACTTATTTCAACTGACTTCCGGCCTTTATTAGAACTGATGTTGGCTGTGATAGATTAAATAATGTATTAGATTTTTTTGCGAATGCAGGAGAAGGGATTTGCAAGGGCAGACACAGTTTATAAACGCTGCTTCCAAAAAGAATGCTGCAGCAGACACATTCCGAGAGTGAATAGTTACAAGACCCGATGAAATATAGAAAGAGACCGAAGTTTACCCTTAAATAATAAAACTTTCTTGCGTAGCTTAACAATTGTCGTGTCAATGTTAATAACACCTTTTGTTGAAAAAAAGGGGGAACCATAAACTAGTTTCGGTCCTTTTCAGAAGTCAACAGAACCAAAAACACAACATAAACAAATTTTTTTTATATTTCGTTTGTTTGGCATGAAAAGCGTATGGCAACTGCCACCCAAGATACCTTCCATTACTATACTACTGCTCTTGGACAACCCTAAAATACGTGCGATTTCTCACTGCCTACAACTGTGTTTGAGGTTAATGTATTTAGTTAAATCTAACCAGTTTTAGCCATGTCTGACAGAGACACCTAGTCCCTTGCTGATCGTCAGAAGTCGAAAGTGCTGAATTGAGGGTAAATTGTGCCAGAGCAACGGATGCCTTATAGCAGCCTACAGACAGTACCTGATTACTAAACCCCTCTATTCATTTCTAACCCCTGTCTGTTTCTCTCTTCTCTACCATGTGGATTTCTTCACACAATGTGAGGAGCCCCAAGGGTTCATCACAGTTTAATTAAACACATTTTTTAACGTTAGTTGATGGCCCATCCTTCATTAGGAACTAGAAGGGTGCGGAAGGGAAAAATCGAAACCCTTGAAGAAAAAGAAAAAATCCAAAATTCGGTTTAAAATGAGGTATAATATCAATAGTGGACCTTACTGCTGTAATGGACCTGGGAAATGAGGAACACTTTCAAAGGCCAAAATCTGAAAAAGCACGCCCATTACTGGAAACTTTCCTGTGCTTGTTTTGGCTTTCGCGTAGTATTTTGAACTTCTAGGAATTTTGTAAATTTTACATTTGTTAGAGATGGGTATCAAAGATTTTGAACTTTTTTAAATTCGATCTTAATCGAAAATTTCCCGTGTTTGAAAATCCCAAATGTCGGATCTGTAAATCCAGTTTTTCGGAAACGCGTTCGTCAACCTCTATTATGAACATCATTGATGTGCTACAACACAAGGTTTAATATATATTTGGTATATCCTGATACAGTTGTACACAGAGACATAAATGCAAATGGTGTATATGCACTGTTAATTTGGGTCCAGGAGTACTTGCAATCTAGTTATTGATTATTAATTATTTGAATTCACTATAAACTGCTGCCTTGTCTGTACTACAAATCTACAATTGGTCACTTAATCAAAACATCTATTTCCCATAATCTACTACCTATTTAACTAATACTAACTATATCACCGCTATCACGAGTTTCTCTAGGTGCTACCAGGAGTCCTTCCAGAATATCAACTGCTAAGTGGCTGTCCCTGATTACCTAACGGGTTTTGGTCATAACCTTGCCCAGTCCAGAGATAACCTGTAAGTCACCAGCACTAAGATACCTGAGCCTGAAGCCCTAATCAATGAAATTTGGTTCCTCTGCTAATGGATCTGCCTTAAGGATCCAATTGGTGTGTCGTTTTCGTATAGTTTAAAAGTCTTCAGGATATGGTCTATGGGATTGGGAAGGGAGGCAGACATGCCGTAACAGGAACAAGCAATGCTTATTAGTCTATATTGTATTACATCTCCATTCTGTAACATATCATCAACCAATGGATGGTATCACTGGATATAAAATGTATGTGGAGATCTTTGGCACAGCAATTTCCCAATAAGCCCCCGCCAAATGCCCCTCCCAACGTATCAAACACCTCTCATTAGCCAATAATCACTGTATTTGGATGACTGCGCCTATGCTTATGAGAGCTGCATTTACTATACCAGTTATTCAATAATCCTTGATTTAAACTCGTTGATTCTCCACGACTTTAAAGCACCCAATTAAAGATGTGTTCACAAAGTAGTTTAGCATATATGTGTTCCTATACACTTCATTGATATGATCCCACTCCTATTACATACAGCTCTGTGAACAGCCTTAAATACTAGTAAAACCGATCATTTAGAAGACATGTCAAGTTGGTGCATGTCTAGAAAATTCAGGAAGCGCTGACGCTATCCAATTCCATTTACCATACAAGCACCAACATCCAGTGGTCCCTTTAACTACAACCCCACATCCAATGTACGGACACCGATAAAATGCAACCTTTGAGGGTTTAAATTTACTCTAATTTTCTATTTTCTATTTTTAAACTGTGAATTGCTAATTTAGTAAACAAAACACAATGAAGGGTGCCTGTCTATAGGTCCACCTGTCTGATGTTGAGGTTTTAATCTGATTTGTAAATATATCTCATCATTCAACCACCTGTTGGCCATTTCATTCTAATTAAGTAAAACAGGAGGCCAAAATTGACTATGTATCACATGGGACAAAGTTAATACTGATGGGCGCAGAAACCTAAACCCTGAACATTAGCCAGAGAGCCAATATTATCGCCCTATTGAGTCATTGTGTCCAGAACGATCTGGAAATGTTTAACTATTTTTAACCTAAGTGACCCAGTCCTGCCTACATCACATGTCTGCCAACAACAATCCCATGACAAAGCCTGCAGACAAAGCACTGACCCCACATGAGGGTCTCGGTAGTATTGCGAATTGAGATGGGGATCAATGGACTCCCTAATCCACTTGACTCACTCCAGCACCAACCTATCACCCGCTACATTGTTAATATAGTAGTGCCAGCGTGTTGCGGAAATGATTCATTGTTTCCTGTTCCAACCCCAAGTCCCCAAGTTTGTATAACTTCTAAAAGAAGAAGGCCACGAGCTGAACATCTTTTTTTCTAATTGGTAAAGTCTACAAGTCAAATGCCAACTCTTCCCACCGTAACACTTCACACTTTCACCAAAGTTCTGAGGGTTTCTTACCAAAACCTTGTGCATGGACCCATCCTCTCGCTCATAGATCCTACCTTTCTCAGCATTTAAGGGTCAGCCGTTATAAGACCCCAGGAATCAGCTGTAGTTCTTAATGTTCAGGCTGGGTTTCCATAGAGTCCCACAGTCCCCTCTCCCTTCATCTCTGCTGTCACATTTCTGTGGCCACACATGAGGAAAACCCATCAAGTATATACGCAGCTAGCTGGCTGGACTAATGCCCGGCCTTCCATACCCCTCACTAGGGAGGGAGGGGGATGAGACCATGTCCCAGTACAATCAACTTTCAGGTCAGGGTGGGATCTAATTGTCCATCTCCTCCTACCATCGACTCATACAGTGTGGTTTGCTGCTAAACAGTTTAGTGCCTTTTGCTCCTATATTAGGTATGTAGACAAAACCCACCTCTACTTTACCGATGAAGCTCTTTTTATGTTGAACCTTCTGCCCAATCAATTCTTTATACGAAATAATTCACATACTTATACAGATGTGTGGCTTTATCTTTATTTTATGGCAGTATTCCCTTTAAATTGTAGATTGGTCTTGTTGCCAGATTCATTAACTGTGCACGACAGAACCTAGACGCTCTGGTCTATTTATATAGGTGCAATATGTAAAGAGAGATTCCTGCCTCAAGTTCCATATACCAAAATATAAATCCAATGGTGCTACCAGGCGTGGTTAGTGTTCCATATTCCACACCCGTATACTGATGATGACGGCCTGGGGCGCGTATGAAATGTGTAATCAATGAGATTGTTTGGTGTTTCTACCCGTGTGCCGACGGAGATTTCTTTTATAGGTGCAGTAACCTTATGGCGCACCCTATATTTTTCACCCGAATTTAAACCTGTGCTTCACACCTTCCATAGATCCTGACGACTTTTTTGAGCGTCCGATCGAAATTTATGATTGCTCAGTTTAACATATCGAAAGGCCAGTAGTAGCATGCCAGTCCGGAACATTTTCAGCTGACCCATCTTTAGTTCGCATCTTTCCTCCTTCTCGTGTTTCAAGTGGAAATCCTGAGTAAAGGTTGGCGCCTCAAGAGGGAACTTCGAGCAGTTCTCCTTATTGGATAAACTCACCCGGAAAATCCGATTGGAAGAATGTCGCCCGTGTAGACCCGAGAAGATTGTTTACCCTTGTTCTTTTTATTTTAGAGGGCAGTTTCACTGTTTTTACGACTGCGACCATACAAGACTATCCCATAAAAACGGGTTTTAAAATTTGGCCCTTTGTGAGCTTTCCGTATTCCTTCCTTCATTTTCCTATTTATGATGAATGAAGGTGGTCGTTAATGAATTCTCTCTCTCAGACTATACAAATGTAAATAAAAAACATTTTATTTAACCTATAAAACTGACTCCAAAAAGTGGAATCTTTTTATCATACAGAGCCTCCACCTAGTGACCTATTACATGTAAGCACACTACGATTCAGTCTGCCTGCGAGGGTGGAATCGCTGTTATTCTATTATAGAAGGTGCTAGTATACGGTAGGGATCCAAGTTTTTTTTTTCTCTAGTGCTGGTCAATTCGTTCGTTTAGAGCGCAGAAGGCGAATCAGCGTGCTAAACCCTGATGAACAGTCATTACTCACCTCCTGTTCAAACACAAGACCCCTAAGGCAATAAGCATTTTATTCTAGAAACATCGAATCCCTCAACCTTTAATTCCTCTAGTTTCAAGACTTACAGATAAGGAAGGACTTGCTTTTGGTCACAAACTTAACCTTCTGGCAAAACGACCTACCATACAATACACGGCCGTTTTACCAACCATCAAAACGCTTCAAATGTCATGTTTACCTGTCGCCAATAAATTTTACATTAGTTTGTTTACTCCTAATGTTAAATAGAACTAAACCCGATCCTCAGTGTATAAAGGCAGATGTTTTGGAAATGATCATATATTTGGAGTGTTGAACCTAAATGTACTAGAGTTGAAAAAATGCCCAGGTACAATTTTTTTACGGCAAAAATGGACTTAATCCAATTGAAAATGGACATTATTAAACCACAATTCTACAGAAATGGTATCTGTGTGCTAGCCTGCGATTCCGGGGTGTTTGAAACTTTAGGGATTAATAAGTTCCCAGAGCCCCCTGGAGGGCCAACCATCTTACCAACCACTACCAACCATTACAAAAGATTCTTTCCCAGACAATGTTCAAACTTTAATGTTGGCATATACTTGCTAGTATCAATATATAAACGCATGTCCTGCCAACTTTAAATGTCTTAACTGGTAAAAACAGGTGCTGCAGTCAATAACCTATTGGGTACAAATTATTAAATTGAGATTGTTTCTTGATGGGTCTAGGCATTGATTGGTTCTTGAATGGTCTAGGCCTGGAGTGTTGCTTGAGATGGTTCCTAGGCATTGAGTGTTTCTTGAGTGGTCTAGGCATTGAGTTGTTTTTTGATTCCTCATCTTCGCCTGGGACCCAGGTAGCTGTGCCCTACATTAAAAACAGGACCTCACTATCCTACAACATATCCTACAACAGTCGGTTATTTTTTTTACACTTTTCGAAGTAATTTGATCATTATGATTGGCAATTGTTCATAATCAATTTATAAATCAACTAGGGTAAACAAAACGCAGCAAAAGATAAATACCCCAAAACAAACAATTACAATTAAATGTTCAAGTCCAGACATACATTATCCTTATTATCGCAAACCTGGGTACCTGTCCCTACCTGTAATAACAGTTTTAGTTGATACAACGAGCACTGTTGTATCCAAATAAGAGCATATATCAGCAATGTTAATAGATATTTACATGTCTGCAGAGCCCCTTATGAAACTTTTATGCAACAGGATTCATTTTACAAAAAGACAAGTGTGAGGATTTATATAACAATATTCTATTATAGTCTTTTGGGCATGATAGCCAAATGTTGGCTGGTATCATTTTTAGGTGCATCTAAAGGTTCTTCTTTACCAATATCTTCAGCCCCAAAGCCTTCAATTAAGTAATGCGCTAGACATAACCCTATAAGATATACACCTACAGACTTCCTGTTATACTTTTCGGTTTTAATGAGGTTCATAGTATCTCGCTGGAAGTCATAGGCCTCTTCATGAAGCCATAGGTATCATCCTGAAAGTCATTGGTCCTCTCAAGAAGCATAGGTTTATCTACTGAAATTCATAGGTATCACTGGAGTCCAATGGTATCTCCGGTGTCAAAGGTATCTACTGTAGTCATAGGTATCTCCTGGTAGTCAAAGGTATCTACTGGTATTCATAGGTAATCTCCCCTGTAGTTCAAAGGTACTACTGAAAGTCAAAGGTATCGTCCTGGTAGGCAAAGGTATCTACTGAAATTCATAGGTATCTCCTGGTAGTCATAGGTATCCCTGGTAGTCAAAAGGTTCTACTGTAGTCATATGTATCTCCTGGAAGTCAAAGGTATCCGCTCCCCCCCTGGTAGTCAAAAGGTATCTACAGGCAGTCATAGGTATCTCCTGAAGTCAAAGGAAGGTATCCTGGTAGTCAAAGGTATCCCCCCCTCTTACTGAAAGTCCATAGGTATCGTTCTACTGGTAGTCAACGGTAATCATACTGGTAGTCATAGGTATCTACGTGGTAGTCAACGGATATCTCTGTCGTCAAGGTATCTACTGAAGTCAGAGTATCTACTGGTGTCAAAGGTATCTACTGGTATTCATAGGTATCAACTGAAGTCGCTGGTAGCTACGTGTGGAAGTGCATAGGTATCTCCCTGGTTAGTCAAGACGGTATCGACAGGTAGTCTAGTATCCCCTGGAAGTCAGTACTCCTGGTAGTCAAAGGTCTCTACTAAAGTCATAGGTATCTCTGGTATTCATAAGGTTCTACTGAAAGTCAAGGTATCTCCTGAAAGTCCATAGGTCATCGACTGGTAGTTCATAGTATCTACTGAAAGCAAAGTATCTACGGAAGTCATGGTATCTACTGAAGTCATAGGTAATCTACTGGAAGTCAAAGGTATCGCACTGGACTCATAGGTATCAGCTAAGTCATAGGTATCTACTGGAAGTCATAGGTATCACTGTAAGTCCGTAGGTATCAGCTAGACTCCTAGGTATCTCCTGGATCATAGGTACTACTGGAAGTCATAGGTATCACTAGAAGTCATAGGTATCCTACTGGAATGAAGGTTTATACTTCTTTTCTATCCAAAAATCTGTGAGGCCTGAACCAAACAAAACTATAACACTGGCAGGTCTAACCAGAAACTAAAAGGCTGGCAATTAACCAAGACAAATGCACCAATAAAACACAGCAACATAATACCAATCATCTGACACCAGTGCCTGCACTAGGCATCTATAACAGCTATTTTTGTCTGGCCGCCTTGACTACCAGATCTATGGGCAACCCAACACTACAATAACATTAACACAGTTAAGGTAATCATCTGTCCTTGTTTTCTCAATTCTTTCTTTATGTATTAATAAACACATTATACATCCCTTTCGAAAGATATTCCAATGGTATAGTTTTTATACAGAAGAAACTAGCAGTGCCATGGGTTTTGTTCCTGCCTTCTCATTCATTTATATATTCTGCTTTTCTAATTTCTCCTTCCTGTGGGGCTGGCGGGGGAGGGGTGGGGTGTCTACATATCGGCGATTGGAAGTGTGGGTTTGCTTTTTGGACCTTGCTGCTTAGGCGCAGGCGGTGTATGTGAGCTATGGTAAAAAAAACAACATGTCCCACAACATGATCGGGGTGTGATTCCATGCGGGGGGGGGGGGGGATGAGAATGTCCAGACACAGAGGAAGCATAAATATATGTGAAACGTCGCCGGTTCTTTTCGGTTTGCCTGGAGAAAGGGGGGGGAACAGGGTCACAACGGTGGTAGGGGGGGGGGGTGCAAGAGCCAGTTGGGCGTGAATGCTGTGACAACCGCGTGCATGTATGGGAAGGTGCCGGTGGGGTGTCAATACAAGGACGGTCTGCGTCTGCGGGAAAGGTAACCTAAAGGCCGAGCTTCAAAGAGGACTCTAAACAAGATGCTGGGAGGTGTAGTCCCCACAGGGTTCCGACACTTATGGCCGAAATTTCGGACTTTCACTCTTGCCAAATTCTTATCCCCAGGTCAAGGGCATTTTCTGGTAACCTTTGTCGTGCATAGCTGTGCTGGGGTTTTCTCGTTTGGGGGGGCGTGTGTCTTAAATGGAGGGAGGGCTGCCACAATGCCGCGCCACAGAAGGGCCGGTCGTGGGGGACAAATAGTGATGCGTGAAGCGCCAAGGGGAGGGGGTGGGTAGCCGAGTGTGGGGGGGGAGGAAGGCGGGAAAGGTGGTGTCGATTGGGGTGGTTGGGGGGAGGAGCGGGGTCGAACGGGTGGTGTGTGTGGGGGTGGACATCCAGAGGGGTGGCTGGAAGTGTTACAGTTGAAGCGTCGGCTGTTTGATCTGAAACCCGACAGACAAAGAGGCGGTACTCTCTGGCCCACACAGACGTATCAATGCACTCGAATATGAGAAGAGGGACGGAAAAGAGCCGAGAAGGTATTCTTGCGGAGAGCGTGGATTTGGAATGAGTGGGTTCTGTATGTCGTATCGAGGGAGATCGGCCTGGATGGAGGCTTGGGACGGTATGCGACGTAGGGGGTGGGGGGGGTCGGGGTCGCGCGAATGCGGCGAGATTGGCGTTTGCCGTTGCGCTGTGGCGCCCCGGGTGGGGAAAAGGAGAATGACAAGGAAACAGGTGGGCCCGAAGGGGCTGGTGATGGGTGAATCAGCATTCAGTGCCCAAGGGAATCTGGGGCAGTGGCGAAGAAGGGTGCGCGGGGATAGCAGTGCTGGCTGGGTGTAAATGGGGGAGGGGAAGGAACTGGCAGGCAGCTGAGAAAGGTGTAAGTGTTTCAAAACAACCGAGCGATGGCTTGGCAATGCTGGGTACGATGAGGGGTGTGACACATGAGAGGCAGAGACGATGAATTAGAGGGGGTTGTAGACGTAGGAGGGCAAAGACGAGCAGAATGTGCGGGTAAACACAAACAAAAAAAAAAAAGATCAGAAAAAATGAAACAGTTTCACCAAATAAGAGGAAAGGGCGACCATGTGGGCGCGAAAATGAACCCGACTGGGGCCCAAGGAATGATCCTCGATCGCCAAGGCTGGTGTGACAAATTCGTAATGTAAACAGGGCCCTTTACTCTGGAAATAGATGTGCAGATGAGTAGAAAGATTTTTTAAAAGACATCTCAGGGACATTCAATAAAAGTTCTTATCGTTTAAAATGGGGCTAATTTTGCCCAAACCAATCAGATCTTAGTTAAATTTGAAAGTTACATCTATTGGTTGGGCAAAAAATTGCCCATTTTAAAGAAAAAGAACTGTTTGGAATAACCCTTGCGTTGTGTTTATATTTGTTTTTTCTTATAGTTTTTAATTATTATCCTAGTGTTGACAAAAAATTATGCTTATAAGGACAGTGATTAATACCATGACTGACTGATAACAAAGGACATCGATCATGTTACCCAAGGGTTCAGTGTATCTGTCATTATTAATTCACGTATAAGATTCTGCTTATTTACTTGTTACTTGTCACTTTGCATCCCTGTATCGTTTCTATTCCACTTAGCGGGGAGTATCCCAACAGAAAGATAGTGAAGGGTTGAATTGATGGGTCAAGAGAGCATGGGGGCTATTGCATTTTTAATTAAGCAGGACTTGCATGACTGCACAGTTGATGGCATTTTATTAGCAGGATTGCATGACTGCACAGTGATGTGATTTATTAGCAGGATTTCACTGACTGCAAGTGATTGCATTTATTAGCAGATTTCACTGGACTGCACAGTGATGCAATTTATTAGCTGATTGCCCTACTGCACAGTGATTTCATTTTATTAGCAGAATTGCACTGACTGCCAGTGAATTGCATATGATTAGGCAGGATTGCCGTGCCTTGCCACAGTGATTGCATTTTATCAGCCGTATCAGACGATATTGCACTGTACTGCACAGTGGATTGCATATATTAGCAGGATTGGGCACTATGCACATTGTATAGCCTTCATTTGCATTAACTCTAGGACTAGCACTTGCTGCATGTGTGATTCTTCCCCGACAGTCGGAATTTTCACAGAGGATCCTTACACTACTAACTGCTCATTGTATTTTAGCATTTCGGAGAGTGTTTTTCGTTGGGTGACCACTGGGGTGGTGCTATTTAATCAAAGCCAACTTTAGCATAGAATGGATCCACCTATCTCTCTTCTATAGATTTGTTTACATTCATTTGCACTCATTGTACCAATATTTCCACCTAAGTTATATGTTCATTCCCAAATATTGCAAATTACAAACTTGTGCATTGTCCATTCCCAGACTATCCACGTGCCCTAGGTGCAGTAACACCCTTAGACAGAAAATCTAAGCTCCTTACAGAGATTGGCAGGGAAGAATGTGTAACACGCCAATCAGTAAACACACACCCCTGGCATAAACACATGAAAAGGCCCAAATTACATATGTGAAGTACGTTATGATTAAATAATGCTTATAATTATCATGGCTAAATCGCATCTGGATAAAGCCGGAACAAACAATAGCATCACGCCTACCAATATAAGTAACTTTAATTAAATTAATATGGATCGACCGTCACCAGACTACGAAAGTTCTGTGAATTTTTAGTGTTGGAACACTTAAAGGAGAAGTTCTCCAAAAGCAGATTTCACCTGTGACACTTTGTTTCAATCTTTATTAGCTGTTTAATCTAAAGTTTATATGAAAATGTACTTTCTCTCCTTGTGTAGTATTTATGTATGATGTATGTATGTATGTAGGTATTTATTATGGTATGCATGTAGGTTATGTATGTATATATGTATGTTAGGTATGTGTGTATGTATGCATGTAGGTATGTATGTATGTATGTAGGTCTCGATTAGGTATGTATGTATAGATGTATGGATATGTAGGTATGTATGATCTGTATGTTGTATGTATGTCAGCATGTAGGTATGTATGTATATATTATGTATGTAGGATGATGTATGTATGTGTATCTATGTTGTATAGTTTATTTTAAGCGCCACTTGGGGACGCGCACTGTACAGTATTAAAATACAATAAGTCATAATACATAGATAGTTCAGTACTAAATATATAAATTACATAAATAGAAGTGCTAGACTTTGCCACAAAAGGAAAGGATAGGTCCCAAGCACTCCCTCGACGAGCGCTCGGGCCAGGACAATGTCTCTCAGTCGCAGCAAAGAGCGGCCATGGTCGACAGTTCCTGCAACCGATTTTGTGGTCCCATAAGGAACCGCACGATGGGCCGTGATTTACCGACATGTCCGATTGTACGTTCTGATGTACGGTCAGACGCTTGAAAATAGTGTGGTATATTTGCGGCTGCTGTGACTGATGGACTTGGTTACGGCTAACTGTCCGCCATGGCTCATTTGCCACAACCAACAGTGATTTGTCCCAGCCGAACACTCACTAGTAGCGAAGGGTCTGTCAGATCAAAATTTGTGGTGTGTTACTTAGGTTGAGCAAACACGTATTGCTGCAAACCGGCAAATCCATTATCGAGCTTCTATGGTAGTATGTGGACCCCCCATATGACATGCCCTGTGATTCTCACATGCTAAGGATCACAAGCATGAGAAAATGCGTCAGTGTGGCCTAGCCATTATCCCAATCAAATCAATCAGCCAAGTCTTCCATGATTGCCAGGTCTATGGGACAGCCTTTATAGCTTGTGACTCTTAATTTGGGTTTGCATGTACACTGTATTTATTGTACTAATGTCAATGGTGTTACCCAGCACACCCACTGAGCCGTTCCTTGCCAAACATGAACTGTCTTCCCTTACGTTAACAGCTGTATACAGCAAGTACAATGAGAACAGTTTAACTATTGTCATTGTATTTCGTATTATGTACAGATTGTCACAAGTTGCAGGTGCTGTTAATCTGCAACCACCAACCAGATGTTAGCTACTAAGCTCTACACACGTCCCGACCTCAACGCACGATGTGTACATGAACATTTCGGACCGATAATCGCCCCGTGTGTGGCGTTTATATCACCGAAACAGTCGTTCCTTTGGGGATCGTTGAACCCCACTTGGCTTGGCGGATCTCCGAACGAACGACATTTCGGCCCTATAAAGCGCCTACACACGGGCCGATTATCGGCCGAAACGTTCATTCGTACACATCGTGTGTCGGGGCGAACCTGCGATCGCACTTGTGTATGAGCCTTTAGTGGTCTTCTTCATAAGATGACATTTGATTGGTTTCTGGGATTAATCAACCCTTTTGTATTTAAAAATCTATAGCATGTACATTACTTTGAATTAGAAGATGCGAGGAAGAACAAGCGCTTACGATCGTGTTTTCGATCCGGTAGGCAGTGGAAAAAGGCTAAACCAATACGGGTGGCCACACACGTTTCCGGAGAACATGCATCACCATTTTGCTAATCGCATGTACTACGACAATGGGATACTGGCAGAATTACAGCGCAAAATTATTGTATTTCACTTGTGCATTTTATGCACGTTACCGTACATTGTAGTGGGGCAGCAGACTGAGGCCCCACTACAACGCACCATAGCGCATGGGATTCTGTGCGTTGCCGGTGGTTGTTCCATTTTGCGTTTGCGGTTTTGCAATTTTGGAATTATAGAAACACAAGAGTTTGTGCAAAAAAATGGTGATCGCAAAACAGAAACAGATGTTTGCATTTCGGTGATTTCCATTCTAACCAAAATCACATGCGCAATCGCAAGCAAACACTTTCTGCACTCAGATTTGGGAGATGCTCGGTGAACACTGACAGGACTGTTTCCTCCAGGTCTCGGACATTGTAGCAGATCACCTCCATAGTACAGAAGTTTTCAAACGGTCACTGCAACTGATGCAATAACCAATAGTTGCCACTAATAATTATTATGGCACAATGGTTAGTGGATCGGAAATATACAGATGGCTTCTATTGCTTCCAAGGTACAGTTACACGTTTTATACCTTTCTACCTCCAAATACCTTTATCTCCGTTCATTTTACTTTGCAGGTGTGATCATTGGTTATTTGGTCAGTTGTGGGTCCCACGAAAACAGAAACCTGAACCTGCCAGACTCCATCTTTTAAAAAAAGGAAATCTAAGCTAAATGACATTGTAATGGACGTATACCTGAAGCTGGTGATAAAAACCATGTATTGTTGTTCTGATAACCTGTTGGCTTTCAGGTATTGACTAATGCTGTCCATACACTGTCACCATCTCAGGTCCAACATGGCCGTATCATTGGCTCATCTATCAAAATTCCCTAGCCTCATCAATTATTATTCAAACAATTGGCCCAGGCAATCTTTGGAACTGCTTCAGCTGACTGACCCATCAAAACATAGGATTGTTGCGCCGCAAATGGTTGTTTGTCGTCTGTCTGACATGTGGACTTAGTGTTTGGAATTATTTGTAATTTACCAACAGATTCACAGCTACAGGTTATGAGTACAAACTAGCAGTCACAAATCTGACGGTAAAGTGCAATATCAGAGTTAAGCTGGTCTGGTGAGTTTTAACCAGACACATGATATATGATAATATATCCTTACCTGTTATAATGTTATGTTGTTTTTTATTAGAGGTACCTTAACAAGTTTAGCATCAGAGTACATAGTAACATTCTGTCTAATGATTTAGTGTACAGTCCAAATCTATAAGTGGGGTACGAGGGGCATATTTATAAAGCAGGGTATTGTAAATAAGGAGCACTAATGACACTACCATTTGGTATTCCTATAACTGGGTACGAGGGGCATATTATAAAGCAGGGGTATTGTAAATAAGGAGCACTAAATGATAAGTCCCATATCCAACATGGGTATCAGAGTTTTGTATACAGTCCCATATCCTACAGTGGGTATCAGAGTGTTTGTATTACAGTCCCAATTCCTACAGTGGGTATCAGTTCGTATACAGTCCATCTCCAACAGTGGTATCAGAGTGCTGTATTACAGTCTCTATCAACAGTAGGTATCAGAGTGCTGTATTACAGTCCCATATCCTACTGTAGGTATCAGAGTGCTGTATTACAGTCCCATATCCAACAGTGGGGTATCAAGAGTGCTGTATTACAGTCCCATATCAACAGTGGGTATCAGATTGCTGTATTACAGTCCCATATCCTAACTGTAGGTATCAGAGTGTTTGTATTACATGTCCCATATCCAACAGTGGGTTCAGAGTGCTGATTACAGTCCCATATCCACAGTGGGTATGAGAGTGCTGTATTACAGTCCCATATCCAACAGTGGGTATCAGAGTGCTGTATTACAGTCCCATATCCTACTGTAGGTATCAGAGTGCTGTATTACAGTCCCATATCCAACAGTGGGTATCAGAGTGCTGTATTACAGTCCCATATCCAACAGTGGGTATCAGAGTGTTGTATTACAGTCCCATTCCAACAGTGGGTATCAGAGTGCTGTATTAAAGTCCCATATCCAACAGGTGGGTATCAGAGTGCTGTATTACAGTCCCATATCCAACAGTGGGTATCAAGTGCTGTATTACAGTCCCATATCCAACAGTGGGTCAGAGTGCTGTATTACAGTCCCATATCCAACAGTGGGTATCAGAGTGCTGTATTACAGTCCCATATCCTACTGTAGGTATCAGAGTGTTGTATTACATTCCCATATCCAACAGTGGTATCAGATTGCTGTATTACAGTCCCATATCCAACAGTGGGTATCAGAGTGCTGTATTACAGTCCCATACCAACAGTGGGTATCAGAGTGCTGTATTACGTCCCCATCCTACTGAGTATCAAGTGTTGTAATTACAGTCCCATATCCAACAGTGGGTATCAGAGTGCTGTATTACAGTCCCATATCCAACAGTGGGTATCAGAGTGCTGTATTACAGTCCCATATCCAACAGTGGGTATCAGAGTGCTGTATTACAGTCCCTATCACTGGGTATTAAGAGTCTGTATTACAGTCCCATCCCAACAGTGGGTATCAGAGTGCTGTATTACAGTCTCATATCCAACAGTGGGTATCAGAGTGCTGTATACAGTCCATATCCTACTGTATGTATCAGAGTGCTGTATTACGTCCCATATCCAACAGTGGGTATCAGAGTGCTGTATTACAGTCCAATCCAACAGTGGTATCAGAGTGCTGTATTACAGTCCCATCCAACAGTGGGTATCAGAGTGCTGTATTACGTCCCATATCCAACAGTGGTATCAGAGTGCTGTATTACAGTCCCATATCCAACGTGTTATAAGAGTGCTTATTACAGTCCCATATCCACAGTGGGTATCAATTCGTATTAACAGTCCATATCCTATTGTAGGTATCAGAGTGCTGTATTACAGTCCCATATCCACAGTGGGTATCAGAGTGCTGTATTACAATCCCATATACTACACTGGGTATCAGAGTGCTGTATTACAGTCCCATATCCAACAGTGGGTATCGAGTGCGTATTACAGTCCATGTCCTACTGTATCAGAGTGTTTATTACAGTCCCATATCCAACAGTGGGTATCAGAGTGTTGTATTACAGTCCCATATCCTACAGTGGGTATTAGAGTGCTGTATTACAATCCCATATCCACAGTGGGTATCAGTGCTGTATTACAGTCCATATCCTACTGTAGGTATCAGAGTGCTGTATTACAGTCCCTATCCAACAGTGGGTATCAGAGTGCTGTATTACATTCCCATATCCAACAGTGGGTATCAGAGTACTGTATTACAGTCCCATATCCAACAGTGGGTATCAGAGTGCTGTATTACGTCCCATATCCAACAGTGGGTATCAGAGTGCTGTATTACAGTCCCATATCCAACAGTGGGTATCAGAGTGCTGTATTACAGTTCCCCCTATCCAACAGTGGGTATCGAGTGCTGTATTACAGTCCCATATCCAACAGTGGGTATCAAGTGCTTTATTACAGTCCCATATCCAACAATGGGTATCAGAGTGTTGTATTACAGTCCCATATCCAAATGGGTATCAGATGCTGTATTACAGTCCATATCCAACTGGGTATCAGAGTGCTGTATTACAGTCCCATATCCAACGTGGGTATCAGTGTTGTATTACAGTCCCATATCCAACAATGGGTATCAGAGTGCTGTATTACAGTCCCATATCCAACAGTGGGTATCAGAGTGCTGTATTACAGTCCCAATCCAACAGTGGGTATCAGATTGCTGATTACAGTCCATATCCAACAATGGGTATCAGAGTGTGTATTACAGTCCCATACCATCCAACATGGTATCAGAGTGCTGTATTACAGTCCCATATCCAACAGTGGGTACAGAGTGCTGAATTACAGTCCATATCCAACAGTGGGTATCAGAGTGCTGTATTACAGTCCATATCCACAGTGGGTATCAGATGCTGTATTACAGTCCCATGTCCAACAATGGGTATCAGAGTGCTGTATTACAGTCCCATATCCAACAGTGGGTATCAGAGTGCTGTATTACAGTCCCATTCCAACTGGGATCAGAGTGCTGTATTACAGTCTCATATCCAACAATGGGTATCAGAGTGCTGTATTACAGTCCCATATCCTACTTATGTATCAGAGTGCTGTATTACATCCATATCCACAGGGGTATCAGAGTGCTGTATTACAGTCCCATATCCAACAGTGGGTATCAGAGTGCTGTATTACAGTCTCATATCCAACAGTGGGTATCAGAGTGCTGTATTACAGTCCCATATCCAACAATGGGTATCAGAGTGCTGTATTACAGTCCCATATCCAACAGTGGTATCAGAGTGCTGTATTACAGTCCCATATACAACAGTGGGTATCAGAGTGCTGTTATTACAGTCTCATATCCCAGTGGGTATCAGAGTGCTGTATTACAGTCCCATATCCACAGTGGGTATCAGAGTGCTGTATTACGTCTCATATCCAACAATGGGTTCAGAGTGCTGTATACAGTCCCATATCCAACAATGGGTATCAGAGTGCTGTATTACAGTCTCATATCCAACAGTGGGTATCAGAGTGCTGTATTACAGTCCTCATATCCAACAATGGGTATCAGAGTGCTGTATTACAGTCCCATATCCAACAATGGGATCAGAGTGCTTATTACCGTCCTATCCCAATACCAACGTGGTATCAGAGTGCTGTATTACAGTCCATATCCAACAATGGGTATCAGAGTGCTGTATTACAGTCCCATATCCAACAATGGGTATCAGAGTGCTGTATTACAGTCCATATCCAACAGTGGGTTCAAGGTGCTGTATTACAGTCCCATATCCAACCAGTGGGTATCAGAGTGCTGTATTACAGTCCCATATCCAACAATGGGTATCAGAGTGCTGTATTACAGTCCATATCCAACGTGGGTATCAGAGTGTTGTATTACAGTCTCATATCCCACGTGGGTATCAGAGTGCTGTATTACAGTCTCATATCCAACAGTGGGTATCAGTAGTGTTGTATTACAGTCCCATATCCAACAGTGGGTATCAGAGTTTGTATACAGTCTCATATCCAACAGTGGGTATCAGAGTGTTTGTATTACAGTCCTCAATCCAACATGGTATCAGAGTGCTGTATTCAGTCTCATATCCAACAGTGGGTATCAGTGTTGTATTACAGCCATATCCACAATTGTATCAGAGTGCTGTATTACCAGTCCCATATCCAACAATGGGTTCAATAGTGCTGTATTACAGTCCCATACCAACATGGGTATCAGAGTGCTGTATTACGTCCCATATCCTACACTGGGTATCAGATTGCTGTATTACAGTCCCATATCCTACAGTGGGTATCAGAGTGCTGTATTACAGTCCCATATCCACAATGGGTATCAGAGTGCTGTATTACAGTCCCATATCCAACAGTGGGTATCAGAGTGTTGTATTACAGTCCTACACAGTCTATATAAAGGTGACAATACACATTGATTTCCACAACATGTGTGCTGACAGATCACATTGGTATCTATCAGCACATATGCTGTGGAACTGCACATACAGACCTGACGATCCCCATACACGGTACAGGGATCAGTTGGCCGTGTGACCATAAACAGTACGATTGGATATCTACCAACGGAAATTTCTGTCATTCCTGACTACGGTCGTTCAGGACACCCCTACACACTGACAATAATGGGTAATACCGTTCTTCCCAATAGATTTATGGTACCCATTATCGTTGTGTGTTATGGCCAAGAGTTAAGAGTGCTATATTAGGGTTAGATCTCACTTGCGAGATTCCAGTGATTTTGTGCTCTAATTGCTTGCAATGTTCCTGGAGTGTTCCCACTATGCGCTCTGTGGTCCAATCTGTAATTGGAACAAACACTGCATGACTTTTGTGAAACTACCTAACCAATGTATCCTACTAGAGTGGACTACATTGGTACCAATTTATCCTACCAGAGTGGAACTATTTATAATACCAATGTATCAACAAGATGGAACTACCTTAATACCAATGTATCCTACCAGAGTGGAACTATTATATACCAATGTATCATCCAAGAGTGGAACTACCTTAATACCAATGTATCCTACCAGAGCGATCTACCTGAATCCCAATGTATCCTAACAGAGTGGACTACCTAAATACCATTCCTAACAGAGTGGAACTACTTAACTCAAGCCCAGAATTCCAGAGAGTAGTACTTACAGACCCACCAGCACTATGGGCGGACAGGACACCACCCTATGGGCGGGACAGGACACCCACCAGCCCTATGGGGAGGTCAGACACCACCCCTATGGGGAGGTTAGGACACCAGCCCTATGAGGCAGACAGACACCAGCCCTATGGGGAGGTCAGGACACCACCCTATGGGGGGTCAGGACACCAGCCCTATAGTGAGGTCAGGACACCAGCACTATGAGGTAAGACTGGACACCGCCCTATGGCAGACAGACACCAAGCCCTATGAGGGCAGACAGGACACCAGCCCTATGAGGCAGACAGACACCAGCCCTATGGGCGGACGGACCCAGCCCTATGGGCGGACAGGTCACCAGCCCTATGGGGCGGACAGGTCACCAGCCCTATGGGGAGTCAGGACACCAGCCCTATGGGGCAGACAGGACACCACCCCTATAGGACGGACAGGAAGCAAAGGTAATGTCCTAGAGGTGTAGGTTGCTCCTGTCATTGGGCTGTGATGTGAGTCAGTGGATTCCTATGTACACAGCCTACCAGCCATTCAATGGATCTGTCACCATGTGGAATCTCCGTCCCAGTTATTGGCAGGTAAACCCGTAGATGGGGGAGTTTCCTTCTCCAACAGCCTGAAGTCCCAGGCAGCAGCTTCACACCGACCCTCCCCCAGGACAGATCCTTCAATTGGAACCCAGTGGAACTGACCCCCAACCCAGGCAGGGGACTCCCTGTCAACCTACCTGTGGGCGCTGTCTGTAGCTGTGACGGTAGTAGGTGGTAGGTCCCTGTGCCCTGGAAGTCTCTCTCAGTCCAGCACGCGCTGTTCACTCAGTCCCTGAGCTTCTCTCGCTGGTCTCAACTTTCCTGGCTCATCAAGGGACATTAAACAGGAGGGGGCGTGGCTGTGTGGGAGTTGGGAAATGGGCGGGGCTTCACCTTGTGTCCCCAGCGATGCAGATTGAGGGAAGCGAAACGTTCTATGGGGATCGCTGGGAATTCCCCCCCGTACAGCGTCAGTGTGTGGGATCCAGGGATTCTGATTGTTCCCTATTGGAAAAGGGAGTTGGGGTCATTGGTGATTTGTAAACGATAATTGTTCAAAATAACATCACACTTGCAGGGCAGAATAGCTATTATTATTATTGTTACTATTATTATTATTATTATTATTATTACTACTATTATTGTTATTATTGTTATTATTATATCACTATTATTGTTATTATTATTATTGCTATTATTATTGTTATTATATTATTATTTTAATTCCACCTTCCCATTATTATTATTACTATTATTTCTATTATGTTGTTATTATTATTATTAATTCGCCTCCCCATTATTATTAATGGACCACCCCTCCCCCATTATTATTAATTGACTACCCCTCCCCTTATTATTCATTGACTACCCCTCCCCATTATTATTAATGGACCACCCCTCCCCCATTTATTAATTGCCCACCCCTCTCCATTATTATTCATTGACTACCCCTTCCCCAATTATTATGGACCACCCCTCCCCCATTATTATACATAGACTACCCCCCCCCATTATTATTATGGAACCACCCTCCCCATTATTATTCATTGACTACCCCTCCCTCCATTATTATTAATGGACCACCCCTCCCCCATTATTATTAATTGACTTCCCCTCCCCATTATTATCATGGACTTCCCCTCCTTCATTATTATTAATGGACCACCCCTACCCCATTATTATTAATGGACTACCCCTCCCCTATTATTATTAATGATTACCCCTCCCTATTATTATTCATTGACTTCCCTACCCCCATTATTATTAATGGACACCGCTGTAGTTCTGGTTGGTACAGGGATACTAATAATATGAATTACTGGTATTAATATATACTGTAGTTTCGGGTTGGTACAATGGGATACTATATCAATATTGAGAATTACTGGTATTAATACATATACGTAGTCTTGGTTGTACAGGATACTATAATTTTGAGAATTACAGTATTAATTCTATACGTAGTTCTGGTTGGTACGGGGATACTATATAATATTGAGAATACTGGTATTAATACATATCTGTAGTTTGGTTGGTACAGGGATACTTTATATTTGAGAATTACTGGTATTAATATAATACTGTAGTCTGGTGGTACAAGATGAATTAACATTAAGAATTACTGTATTAATACATATACTGTAGTTTCTGGTTGGTATGGGATACTATATAATATTAAATGACGTAATTAATACATATACTGTAGTTCTGGTTGGTATGGGGATACTATATAATATTGAAAATGACTTTATTAATACTAATATACTGTAGTTCTGGTTGGTGGGGAATACTATATAATATTGAGAATTGCTGGATTAATACATTACTGTAGTTCTTGTTGTACAGGGATACTATATATATTTGAGAATTACTGGTATTATACATTACTGTAGTTCTGGTTGGTACAGGGATACTTATATATATTGAGAATTACTGGTATTAATATATATACTAGTTTCTGGTTGGTAGGGGATACTATATAATATTGAGAATTACTGGTATTATACATATACTGTAGTATCTGGTTGGTACAGGGGATACTATATAATTTTGAGATTACTGGTATTATCATATACTGTAGTTCTGGGTTGGTACGATACTATATAATATTGAGAATTACTGTTATTAATACATAATTCTGTAGTTTGTGGTTGGTACAGGGATACTTAATATTGAGATTACTGGTATTAATATATATACTAGCTCTGGTTGGTACAAGAATACTATATAACATTAAGAATTATGGTATTAATCATATACTTTAGTTCTGGTTGGTAGGGATACTTATAAATATTAAGAATGAAGGTATAATACATATACGTAGTTCTGGTTGGTACGGGATACTATATAAATATTGAAAATGATATATTAATAACATATACTGTAGTTCTGGTTGGTGGGGGGGACTTATATAATATTGAGAATTACTGGTATTAATACATATACTGTAGTTCTGGTGGTATGGGTATATTATCAAAATATTAAGAATGAATGGTATAATAACATATACGTAGTTCTGGTTGGTATGGGATACTTATAATATTGAAAATGACTTATATTATACATATACTGTAGTTCTGGTTGGTACGGGGATACTATATAATATTGAATTTACTGGTATTAAAATCATATACTGTAGTTCGGTTGGTAAGGGGATATTATATATATTGAGAATTACTGGTATTAATACATATACTTATTTCTGGTTGTACAGGGAAACTATTAATATTGAGAATTACTGGTATTAAAACATATACTGTAGTTCTGGTTGGTACAAGAATACTATATAATAGTAAGAATTCTGGTATTAATACATATACTGTAGTTCTGGTTGTATGGGGATATTATAAAATATTAAGATGAATGGTACTAATACATATACCATAGTTCTGGTTGGTACGGGATACTATATAATATTGAAAATGACTTTATTAATACATATACTGTGTTCTGGTTGGTGGGGATACTAATAAATTGAGAATTACGGTATAATACATATACTGTAGTTCTGTTGGTAGGGATACTATATAATATTGAGAATTACTGGTATTAACACATATCCGTAGTTCTGGTTGGTACAGGGATACTATATAATATTGAGAATTACTGGTATTAATACATTAACTATATTTTTCTGGTTGGTAAGGGATACTATATATATAATATACTGGTATTAATACAATACTGTATTTCTGGTGGTAAGGGGATACTATATAATATTGAGATTACTGGTATTTAATATATACTGCAGTTCTGGTTGGTAAAGTAATACTATATATATTGAGAATACGTATTATTACATATACTGTAGTTCTGGTGGTAAGGGGATACTATATAATATTGAGAATTACTGTATTAATACATATACTGTAGTTCTGGTTGGTAGGGGATACTATATAATATTGAGAATTACTGGTATTAATATATATACTGTATTGTCTGGTTGGTTAGGGGATACTATATAATATGAGAATTACTGGTATTAATATAAATACTGCAGTTTCTGGTTGGTACAGGGATACTATAAATATTGAGAATTACTGGTATAATACATATACTGTAGTTCTGTTGGTAAGGGATACTATATAATATTAGATTTACTGTATTAATACATATACTGTAGTTCTGGTTGGTAAGGGGATACTATAATTGAGAATACTGGTATTAATATATACTGTAGTTCTGTTGGTACAGGGATACTATATAATTTTGAGAATTACTGGTATTAATACATATACTGTAGTTCTGGTTGGTACAGGGATACTTATAATATTGAGAATTACTGGTATTACATATACTGGTGACTGGTTGGTAACAGGGAACTATATATTGAAATTACTGGTATTAATACATATACTGTAGTTCTGGTTGGTACAGGGAACTATATAATATTAGAATTATGGTATTAAACTATACTTAGTTCTGGTTGGTAAGGGATACTATATAATATTGAGAATTACTGGTATTAATACATATCCTATAGTTCTGGTTGGACGGGGATACTATTAATTTAAGAATTAACTGGTATTAATACATATACTGTAGTTCTGGTCGTACAGGGATACTATAAATATTGAGAATTACTGGTATTAATACATATACTGCAGTTCTGGTTGGTACAGGGATACTATATAATTTGAGAATTACTGGTATTAATTACTATACTGTAGTTCTTGTGGTAAGGGGATACTATATAATATTGAGAATTACTGGTATTAATACATATACTGTATTCTGGTTGGTAAGGGATACTATAACTAATATTGAGAATTACTGGATTAATATATATACTGTATTTCTGGTTGGTAAGGGGATACTATATAATTTGAGAATTACTGGTATTAATATATATACTGTCAGTTCTGGTTGGTACAGGGATACTATATAATATTAGAATTACTGTTATTAATACTATACTTAGTTCTGGTTGGTACAGGGATACTATATAATTGAGAATTCTGGTATTACATATACTGTAGATCTGGTTGGTACAGGGACACTATATAATATTGAGATTACTGGTTTAATACAATACTGTGTTCTGGTTGGTACAGGGATACTATATAATATTGAGAATTACTGGTATTAAAACATATACTGATTCATCTGGTTGGTACAAGAATACTTATATATTAAGAATTACCGGTATTAATACTATACTGTAGTTCTGGTTGGTATGGGGATTTATAAAATATTAAGAATGAAGGTACTAATACATATACCGTAGTTCTGGTTGGTACGGGATACTATATAATATGGAAAATGACTTATTGAATACATATACTATAGTTCTGGTTGGTAGTTGGTACAGGGATACTATATAATATTGAGAATTACTGGTATTAATATATATACTGTAGTTCTGGTTGGTATGGGGATACTATATAATATTGAGAATTACTGGTATTAATACATATACTGTAGATCTGGTTGGTACAGGGATACTATATAATTTTGAGAATTACAGGTATTAATTCATATACTGTAGTTCTGGTTGGTACGGGGATACTATATAATATTGAGAATTACTGGTATTAATACATATGCTGTAGTTGTGGTTGGTACAGGGATACTTTATAATATTGAGAATTACTGGTATTAATATATATACTATAGCTCTGGTTGGTACAAGAATACTATATAACATTAAGAATTACTGGTATTAATACAATATACGTAGTTTCGAGGTGGGTGGGAATACTATATAATATTAAGAATGATGGTATTATAACATATACTGTAGTTCGGTTGGTATGGGGATACCTATAATATTGAAATGACTTATATTAATCATATCTGTAGTTCTGGTTGGTGGGGATACTCTATAATATGAGAATTGCTGGTATTAATACATATACTGTAGTTCTTGTTGTACAGGGATACTATAATATTGAGAATTACTGGTATTAAATATATACTGTAGTTTGGTTGGTACAGGGGTACTAATATAATGAGAATTACTGGTATTAATTATATACTGTAGTTCTGGTTGGTAGGGGATACATTATAATATTGAGAATTACTGGTATTAATACATATACTGTAGATATGGTGTTACAGGGATACTATATATTTGAGAATTACAGGTTAATTCATATACTGTAGTTTTGGTTGGTACGGGGATACATAATAATTGAGAATTACTGGTATTAATACATATGCTGTAGTTGTGTTGGTACAGGGATACTTATAATATTGAGAATTACTGGTATTAATATATAATATAGCTACTGGTTGGTACAAGATACTATATAACATTAGAATTACTGGTATAATAACATATACTGTAGTTCTGGTTGGTATGGGATACTATATAAATATAAGAATGAATGGTATAAATACATATACCGTAGTTCTGGTTGGTAGGGATACATATAATATTGAAAATAGACTTAATAATACAATATACTGTAGTTCTGGTTGGTGGGGGATACTATATAATATTGAGAATTACTGGTATTAATACATATACTGTAGTTCTGGTGGTATGGGATATATAAAATATTAAGAATGAATGGTACTAATACATATACCGTAGTTCTGGTTGGTATGGGATACTATATAATATTGAAAATGACTTATATTAATACATATACTGTAGTTCTGGTTGGTAAGGGGATACTATATAATATTGAGATTTACTGGTATTAATACATATACTGTAGTTTGGTTGGTAAGGGGATATCTATTAATATTGAGAATTACTGGTATTAATACATATACTGTAGTTCTGTTGGTACAGGGATACTATATAATATTGAGATTACTGGTATTAACATTATACTGTAGTCTGGTTGGTACAAGGAATACTATTAATATTAAGAATTACTGGTATTAATACATATTACTGTAGTTCTGGTTGGTAGGGGATATATAAAAATTAAGAATGAATGGTACTAATACATATACCTAGTTCTGGTTGGTACGGGATACATATAATATTGAAAAATGACTTATATTAATACATATACTGTAGTTTGGTTGGTGGGGGATACTATATAATATGAGAATTACTGGTATTATACAACTATTTACTGTGTTCTGTTGACAGGATACTATATAATATTAGAAAATACTGTATACATATAACCGTAGTTTGGTTGGTACAGGGATACTATATAATATTGAGAATACTGGTATTAATACATATACTATAGTTCTGGTTGGTAGGGGATACTATATAATATTAGAATTACTTGTATATACATATACTGTAGTTCTGGTGGTACAGGGATACTATATATATTGAGAATTACTGGTATTTATCATATCTGAGTCTGGTTGGTACAGGGATACATATAATATTGAGAAATACTGGTTATTAATATACTGTAGTTCTGGTTGGTAAGGGGATACTATATAATATTGAGAATTACTGGTATTAATACATATACTGTAGTTCTGGTTGGTAAGGGGATATATATATATTGAGAATTCTGGTATTATATATTATATGTAGTTCTGGTTGGTTAGGGGATACTATATAATATGAGAATTACTGGTATAATATACTACTGAGTTCTGGTTGGTACAGATACTATATATATTGAGAATTACTGGTATTAATACATATACTGTAGTTCTGGTTGGTAAGGGGATACTATATAATATTGAGATTACTGGTATTAATACATATACGTAGTTCTGGTTGGTAAGGGGATACTATATAATATTGGAATTATGGTATTAATACATATACTGTAGTTCTGGTGGTACGGGATACTATATAATATTGAGAATTACTGGTATTATACTATACTGTAGTTTGTTGGTACAGGGATACTATAAATATTGAGAATTATGGTATTACATATACTGTAGTCTGGTTGGTACAGGGGAACTATATAATATTGAGAATTATGGTGATTAATACATATTACTGTAGTTCTGGTTGGTACAGGGAACTATAAATATTAAGAATTACTGGTATTAATAATATCTATAGTTCTTGGTTGTAAGGGAATCTATATAATTGAGATTACTGGTATTAATACATATACTATGAGTTCTGGTTGGTACGGGGAATAGATACATATATATTAGAGAATTAACTGGTATTAATACATATACGTAGGTCTGGTGGTACAGGGATACTATATATATGAGAATTACTGGTATTAATACATACTGAGTTCTGGTTGGTAAGGGATACTATATAATATTGAGAATTACTGGTGTATTATAATTACTGTAGTTCTGGTTGGTAAGGGGATACTATATAATATTGAGAATTACTGGTATTAATACATATACTGTAGTTCTTGGTTGTACAGGGATACTATATAATTGGAATTACTGGTATTACATATACGTAGTTCTGGTTGTAAGGGCATATAATAATTTGAGAATTATGGTATTAATATACTTGAGTTCTGGTTGGTACAGGTGATACTATAAATATTGAGAATTACTGGTATTAATACATATACTGTAGTTCTGGTGGTACAAGGGATACTATATAATATTGAGAATACTGGTATATACATATACTGTAGTCTGGTTGGTACAGGGAATATATAATATTGAGAATTACTGGATTAATACATATACTGTAGTTCTGGTTGGTACCGGGATACTATATATATTGAGAATTACTGGTATTAAAACATATACTGTAGTTCTGGTTGTACAGAACTTATATATATTAGAATTACGGTATTAATACATATACTGTAGTTCTGGTTGGTAGGGGATACTAATAATATAGAATGAACTGGTACTAATACATAACGTAGTTCTGGTTGGTACGGGATACTATATAATATTGAGAATACTGTATTAATAATATATACTATAGTTCTGGTTGGTACGGGGATACTAATAATATAGAATTACTGGTATTAATACATATACTGTAGTTCTGGTCGGTACAGGGATACTATATAATATTGGAATTAACTGGTATTAATAATTACTGTAGTTCTGGTTGGTACAGGGATACTATATAAAATTGGAGAATTACTGGATTTATACATATACTGTAGTTCTGGTTGTAAGGGGATGATACATATATATGAGAATAGACTTAGGTATTAAAATATACTGTAGTTCTGGTTGGTACAAGATACTATATAATTAGAAGTACTCGGTATTAATACATATACTGTAGTTCTGGTTGGTATGGGGATATTATAAAATATTAAGAATGAATGGTACTAATACATATACCGTAGTTCTGGTTGGTACGGGATACTATATAATATTGAGAATTACTGGTATTAATACATATACTGTAGTTCTGGTTGGTATGGGGGCAGTTTGGTGACTGCTGCATGAATATTGACTGGGAAACAGAAATCTCGGAGTATGATTTGATTTCCTGTTTTTTCCCAGGTCACCATGGCAGCATGTCCCCAAATGGGATATACAAAGCTAAATAATGCGGCGCACTATATATGTTCACACACAATGTTTTTTTATGTCGGCCAACACAGACTGCAGGACTTTATGTCCAAATTTTGCGTCCCCTGAGGCCATCACACGTCAAGTTTGTAGTGCCGTACAAAGGTTTTTATGGAGGACCACTTTGCCGTCTTACATAAGAGGTCCTTAGATCGCTTGCTTCCATTGCCCAGGAACAGGCTAATGCTCTGGTAGAATGTGCCTTCAAACCCTCAGGAATCTTTGCTTCTTATATCTGATTGCTCTACAGATAAAGTCACAATCCAGCTGCTGATTGTTTTCTTACTTGGAGCTTGCCCCTTCCTTAGCCACCAGGAACAACGAAAAGATGATCAGGCTTTCTTATCTTTTTTGTTCTGTTTATATAAATTTTTAGAGCTCTCCAATGTCTAAGGAGTGCCACTCTTTTCTACTTCGGACTTAGGCTTAGAATAAAACGAGGGTAAAGTCACTTCCAGATCTAAATGAAATTCTGACAATACTTTCGGTAAAAACTGAAACGCTGGTCTCAGTCTAACCCTATTATCAAAGAACTGAATATGAGGTTTCTTTGCGGATAATGCTCCAATTTCGCCTACTCGAATGCTGAGGTAATTGCACCAGAAAAATGACCTTGATTGTAAGAAGCCATAAGGATATTTTCTCTAATGGTTCAAATGTGCTTCTGTCAGTACCTGTAGCACCAACCGAAGATTCCATGGTGGAGGCCTTGAAAAGGATCTTGGGTTGATCCTTATCATTGCTGCAAAGAATCTTTTTACTATTGGTTCTAACGCCCAATTTTTTCCCATGATTGCTGAAAGGGCTGAGATTTGACCTTTTAAAGTACTACTACTCAGGTTCTTCTTAAATCCAGTAAACAAGAAACTTACAATATTAGCTATGGTTGATTGTTGCGGCCTCAGGCCTTGTTGGTATGAGAAATCTGCGAATGTTTCCATATCTTATAGTATTTATTGAATGTGGACGGCTTTTCTTGATTAAACAGAAAGTCTATCATTTCCTCCTGGCACCCTATGCTTCTTAGCCACTCCCTCTCAACCTCCAAGCCATCATTTTAGATTGGAATAGTCCTGATATAATATTGGACCCTGAGATAAGAGATTCGGTAGGTATTGCAATTGTACTGGTGGTTCGGCTGTCAGGGATAGCAACAGTGGGTACAAGGCCTTCTCGGCCAATCTGGTAATATTGCGATAACATTCGCTCACTGACTTTGAATTTTTTGCAGGACTCTCCAAATTAATGGTATTGGGGGAAATACATATAGAAGTCCCACACTCCAATCCTGCTGAAGCGCATCCACCGCCAAGGTCTCTGGACAACAAAACGGCTGTAGAACTGCTGACATTTTTTGTTTTGATGGTTTGCCAAAGATCTATTGTTGGCTGCCCCCTTTCTTTGTCAGATCCTTGAATCTTGAGGATGTAGGCTCCATTCCCCTGGATGTACTCCCTGGCGGCTCAGATAATCCGCCTGAATATTCTTTGCTCCGCCAGCTGTAGGCTGATAAGTGTACCAGATTTTTCTCCTGCCCTAAAAAGATCCCCCTCACCTCTTCGAGGAGAACTTTGCTTCTTGTACCTCCCTGCTTCCGTATATACGTCACCGTGGTCATATTGTCGCTTCTGATTAGCACGTGTTGGTTTTTCAGAGCACCCTGGAATTCCTCCAGAGCCATTCTTACTGCTCTTATTTCCAGCAGATTTGCAGACTCTCCCCTTCTCTGCCACTTTCCTTGGGCGAAGCGGTCCTGAAAGAGGGCCCCCCATCCAGTTGCGGATGCATGTGTTGTTATCGAGAGGAAGCTTGGTTGTTCCAATAGAAACCCCTTGTACAAGTTCCTCTGCTCGCACCACCATCTCAGATCTTTCCATATTGATGCTGGCACGAATAGTATTTTTGTTCATACTTTGGTGAGGTATTCTGACCCTGGACAGAAGAAAGTGCTGCAGTAATCTCATGTGCCATCTTGACCACCTTGTAAGAAAAACTGTTGCCGCCATAGACCCAACACCCTCATTATTGAGCGTACTGACGCTCAAGGATTTTGTATTAAATGTTGAACGGCCTGAATTATCTTGAGTTGTCTTTCTTTTGGTAGTTTTACCTCGTTCACCTGGGTTCAAAACAATGCCCTAGGTAGACTATTTCCTGGCTCGGTTCAAGATTGCTTTTCTCTCGATTGATGAGCCATCCGTGGTCCTGAAGAATTGTGGTTACGACCCTGGTTTGTTGTTCTGCCAGGGATTTTGACTTGGCTACTATTAGATAGTATATCGTCCAAGTAATGATGATCTTATGCCTTTCTTTCTGATCTCTGCGACTATGCTTTGAGAATCTTTGTAAATATCCTTGGAGACTGTGATAGCCCAATAGTAGGCTTGCAACTGATAGTGGTCTCCTTCTACCATGAAGCGTAGATATTTCCTGTAACTGTGATGAATTGGATATGCAAGTAGGCATCTTTTAATCGATACTGACCAACCATGACTGCCTATTCACTGCTTGTATGATGGAGGCCAGAGACTCCATTTTAAATCTCTGATTGTAACGTAACAATTCAGTTCCTGAGATCCAGCACTGGTCTCATTGATCCTGAAGCTTCTTTACTAGGAATGGGTTGAATAGAAGCCCTTTCGATGTTCTGTTACTGGCACAGGCTCGATGGCTTCTTTCTGTAAAAGCTGAGAGACATAATCTCTCATTAGTCTTAATCCTTCCTGGGTTGCCGGGGGCCTGAATGGGAGAAACAATGTCTTTCCGGTACCTCTTGGAACCGTATCTCTGTACCCTGCTTAATTATACTCAGCACCCGGAATCCGAAATCGTCAAGGCCCAGATCTTGAAGGACTCAATCTTCCTCCTACTTCTCCATCTGGACCAGCGTACCCCTATTGCTGGAGGACTGTGTTCCAAACGTCCCCTCTTTCGGGGCACCTGAAGGCTGCCTTCCTTTTTCCAGGCGGCTGGTCTGTTCTGTTCCCTCCCAGGCCTATAAAATTTTGAGTCCCGAAAGGACCTCTCTCGGTTAAATGCAGACTCAAACCTCGCTTCTTGCCTCTGCGATCCTGCGGTAGAAAAGCGCTCTTTCCACCCGCCTTACTAATAATAGAATCCAGCTTCTTGCCGAATAAGATCTCCATCAATGGGAGCAAACATAAATTTGTCTTTGAGCTTGTATCTGCAAACCATGACCTAAGCCACAGTGCTCTTCGAGCTGCCACTGACAAGGCCATTGACCTGGCTGATAGGCGCACCATATCCACTGAGGCTTCTGCGAAAAAGTCTGTCGCCTTTTTTGATCTCAGACAGCATTTCCACCACGCTTTGGGACGTTTGACATTTCCCCAATCACCTCTTCCATTTTCTGGACCCATAATTTTATCGCCCTGGATACTGAGGTCATGGCCATGGCCGGCCTACATGACGCCCCTGCAGCCCCATAAGCCTTCTTTAATGAGAACTCCATTCTGTTTTCCATGGGGTCCTTGAAAATTGCCACGTCCTCTCTACCGGTAGGGTAGTCCTGCGAGCTAATCTGGACACAGCTGCGTCCACTTTCGGGGAACATCCCAAAATTTTTGCGTCTCCCCTTCAAAAGGATACTTTTTAAGAAATCTTCCAGTTACTGCAAACTTTTTTATCTGTTTTCTTCCACTCTGCTTCCATTATCTCTCACATGGAAAATGTAGTGGAAAAGTAGCCGACTTCATCTTTATTGAGGGAAACAGCTTATCTGCAGTTAAAGATTTCGGGGGTCTCTACGTAAGCGATAGAGAACTCCTTACAGCCTTTATTAGTGGCTCAATAACTGAGGCGTCAAAGTTCGTCTCAATCTCTAATTCTTCCTCCTCTGAAAGATATGACGGCTCCTCCGATCTCTCATCCCGAGTATAGGCAATCTGAGTCTACTGATCTGGATTCCTGACTCCGTGTTCTTTTCTTTGAACTGGAAGCTTCCATCCCTTTCTCTACTGCTTGCTGAATACAGCGCATCAAAGTATCGAATGATTTATTTTCTGACGTAGAAGGCTTGACAGTAGACTCCCCTTCGTCTATAGCTTTACTGCTGTCAGACTTCTGCACAGGCTCCTGAGTAGAGGCTGTAAGACACAAAGAGAATACAGCCATAAATGGCTGTGCTACCATACTTCCCCACTCTCTACATACTTACCCCAGCCACACCTAGATCCCTTGGGGTGACTCTTGGCAGAGCTACCAGACTCCATGGCTTTAACTGCAATGAGATGCTGCAAGAAAAAAAAAAAGACAGGCAACCTGACTTTAACATTTGCCCTAATACTCCCCTCCACAGCCCTCCTTTCTACCTGCCTCGCAGGTATCCTACCTTTCAGACCAAAAATCGCTCCTGGCAAAGTGGAGAGAGCTTTCTACCCGGCTAGCCCCTCCCCGCCACCTCTCCGGACCTGATCATTGGAGATTCGGCGGCGGGGGGCCAAGGAGAGACGCACCCTCTAATGCTCCAATGGAGAGTACTTCTCACATGCGCTGCCTGACCAATCAGAGCGGTCGGCCCAAGTCTCGCGCGGCCGTGCCGGCTGATGAAGTAACGCCGCGGCCCCATCTTGGAAGGGGAACACATGCACCCGGACGTGCAAGACTGCCCCAGGCCCGTTCACCCTCGGGATTCTTTCCCCACAGGCTACTCCAGAAGAGGCGACACGGGGGAGCATCAGGCCTGCCAGAGAGTGGGGAGACACACAGGCCTGGAAAAAATCCGCAATGGAGGTGAGCTGGCAACGCTACTCCCTATGGTGTCCATGGACAGGAAAAGGAAAAAACAAGGTATAGTTGGGGAGGGTACCTTTATACCTTAAGCTTTTTAACTTCCTGTCCATAGGATCTATGGGGGATTAACCCATTTTGGGGACATGCTGCCATGGTGACCTGGGGAAAAGGTATGCGTCGACTTGGAATAGGCGACGACTACTTCATGTTGAGGAGCCATCCAAACTAGGTAAGCGCCTGGGAACATATGGTCACTTGATCCTGAGCCAGTTCAAAGACGAGAACTTAGAGAAGTATGGCATGAAAAAAATTCCTTGTAGGCGAAAAAGCGCTGCCTGACATACCATGACCTTGGTAAACACCCGAGGGGCGGAAGCTTTGCCGAATGGAAGAGCTTTAAATTTGAAGTGCCTTGGCCTGCATTGTTACATAAACTTGAGAGACTTAAGTCCAATACTGGATGATATAAAGCCGTCTTCTTGGGGACTAGGAACGATTATAGTAAAACCCTCCAAACCTCCTGTCCCGGGATTGGAACAATCACCTGTGTTTTTAGCAGGGACTGTATAATCCAATGCCCCTCGCCCACACCTCATCTCGTAAGTATAATGAATCACCCGTGGCTGAAGAAAATGTGCAGTACTTTTCTATAGTTTAACACCCACTATGGCCCCACTGTGAAAGGGCAACTGTTGTCTCAAATTCTTCCAAACTAGTAAGAAGTAATAAAAAGCTTTCCATCACACAATGTGACCAGCCTCAGTCTGCATTAATAGGCTCCCCTTGTAGGCTCAACTGTCATTTCCCCCCTAGGTACTTGCGTTTTCCCCCAGCTTATGTCTTAACTGAGCATGCTTCTCCCCCGGGGCAGAGGTCAGTTATGTCACTAACCTACTGGAAGCAGTAAGTTTGAACATTCACCCCAATGTAATGCCTCACATGCTCCAGCCAGAGATGTGATTGTCTTCTGATTTTGCAATTGAAGTTTAAAAAAATCCTTCATT
The DNA here is from genome assembly GCA_019447015.1 of Hymenochirus boettgeri. Lineage (NCBI taxonomy): Eukaryota > Metazoa > Chordata > Amphibia > Anura > Pipidae > Hymenochirus > Hymenochirus boettgeri. The sequence goes on along the minus strand of CM033470.1, from coordinate 308,533,950 downwards.
ACACCTCCGGGTGGTACTGTGACATGAAAGCGGAGCCCCCACCCCCCTCACCCCTCCGATCCCTCCATCCTGCCTCACCCCCTGCCTTTAACATTCATTTCTGTAGTGTGCAACCCTGCCTACCCCCCAACCGCCATGTTACATTACTAAAAAAGTAGCATTGCCGGCAGCTGCTGTCGTGATTGGCTGCCTCTCAGCTTCCGGCAAACAGAGCTGGGTCATAAAGGGTGAGTGAAAGAGTGCCTGAAATTGGCTGCGGCCCTGTGCTGTCCCAAAATAAAGTATAGGATCCATTTGAAGCACTCACAGAGGCTTAAACTTGCATTTAAACCTTTATTTGTAGTTCTTACGCGTTTCACCCACAGGCTGTCGTCGGGAACCAAAAGACACTAAAACACATTCACATTATATACCACCTACCCTACTCCTCCCCCAAGGTGCCACAAGTTTAACTTAAACAAAACGACTAACAAATAAACGTAACTTAAACTGCGCACTCACATAAAAAATACAACGGATACTAACAACATACACACACATTACACAAGTTATAAAAGTTCAAATACAAGACAATATAAAAATACAGAATAAACATAAAATAATAGTGCTCTGCTTAGGGACGATTATAATCTGCAGCATAAAAAGTGATAACATACAACGGATACCTGGTGAAGAGTACAACAAATGTTTTAGTATACAGTTGTTTTTATGGATAGTGTATCACTTTGGTGCATTACATGTTTGATGGTTTTTAGGTAAACTTTATAGTCCTCACTGTATATATTTTTATTTATTCTTGTATTTGATGCACTTTAAGGGGTTAAACTTTGCGCAATAGAGAAGTAACAAGAAAATGCTTTTCCTTCATATTCCGCTCTGTTATTTCACCTACTGCCACATTTTAAGCAATTTTTCTATGTTTAACCATCAAAGCAAAGTCATGAAAACAATGACTAAAATGTATAGACTGGGCAAGCAGCACTAATTCACAGAAACATTCTCTTTAGCCCTTCAAAAATAATAGTTAATCCCTTACCATCTGGAAGAATACTAGGCTGCCAATTTTTCATGATCTTGTGGAATTCTTCTCCAATGCCTCATAATCAGGATCAATAAATATATTATCATTCCTTTGGCAGAAGGATAGAAGCTGGTGGTGGAAAAAAAAAAAAAAAAAAAGAATAAACCTTATATATAGGTTAATGCACAAACTAGAACAAAGTACAAACCCTCTTAACCAGGGTGGTTAAAGGTTCACAATTTTTGTTATTCACTATCTTGGGTTATTGAAAAATAGCAGATGCTTATTTTAGGGATAAAGAACTTAAATACAACAATTTACGATATGTCACTGTGTATTGAAAGAATGTATACCTTCTTTATCTTCTAAGTTTTTTAAATATAATTGTATGCTCTGGTTTAGATTTCCCGGACTCTATAAAGGTTTAATGTTGTAATACTAATAGATCTCCACTCTTATTAATCTTCTATGCATTCTCAATCCAAAAAGCAGTCAACAAAACAGACCAATACTATAAAACTGCATAGTCTTATCCAGTAAAGAAAATTAATTGTCTGTTACACATGGTTACAAAGTAATCAGATTGAATTAAAACATACTTCACATACAAAGTTAAACCCTCACTTTTTTTTTTTGCATTCTCATTTTTTTTAAATGCTTGCAGCGGTGCTTTGTAAAATGCATACAACCATCTATATGAAAATAGGTATACCTAATACAGGTTTATTTTTGATTCTATATAATAACTTAAAGGGCACGTCCACCCTTATTTAAACTTTTGCTATATGATAGTACATGCTCCCCCAGCCCCAACCGCTAATAAAAAGTTTTAAGAAAGTGCCCCGATGTTTCTTTCCCTCTCCTCTCTCCTCGACGCCCGGCCTTCTGCTTGCAAGACACTGCAAGCAGGGAGCGGGACCAGCAGCCACGTCCGTGATTGGCTGAGAAGCAGCCAATCACGGCACGGTTGCCGGCTTCTCAGAATGCCGGTGGAGAGAGGGAAGTTAAGTACAGTTCTGGGTCTTTCTTAAAATTATTTTTATGCGGTTGGGGCTGGGAGAACCTATACTATTACAGGGCCAAGGGGTTTTTGGTAGGGGGAGGGATAGCAAAACGAGAGGGAGGAGGGGGAAAGGAGGGGAGGAAGGGGCTGCAGTAAGCGCCAAACTCTCTCGAGGCCAGGTAGGAGGCAGAGTCCATATGGACTCTGCTATCCTCCTGGTGGGCAGTTTTTGGACTTGGGGGGGGGGGGACTACAGGAGAACCTTATGGACGGGCCAGTAGTGGGGGGAATTAAGTTTTGGGGGTGCCCTTAACCCTCTCTAAACATAAAAACTGCCAACACCTTTTCTCGTCTGAAGATAAAATTTTCTTGAAACTAAAGAACATGTCCAAAATGAATAAGGATGAAAATGTATAAGGTGCTTAGTAAGTAATGTACCAGCAGATCTGGTAAAAAGCACATGCATTCTTAGAAGACCTTTTAGAAGCGGAGTATGGGAGTAGGGGGGGGGGGGGGAATCAACCCTGCCTATAAAATATATCACATACCGTATATACTCGAGTTATAAACGAGGTACCTAGTTTTAGGTTAAAAAGGAGGAAAACCACACTGATTCGAGTATAACCGAGGGGGTAGTATTTGCACTCAAGAGGTTTGGAAACTACAACTCCCAGCATGCTTTATTGCTGGGAGTTGTAGTTTTCAAACTCTTAAGTTGCATTTAAAATTCCGCAAAGGTTTGCAATATACCAAGCTGCTATCAGCATATTACATTGAAGGCGATTGCACTGGGAAGCTGTTCCTGGTGCATTGCCCATACTGCTTCAACATTCATTCTTTGAACTGCGATCTGGGTAGAAGCCAAGGGAGCTTGCTTTTTAATGGAGCTCAAATTCTACAGCATAACAAATGGCAAAGTGAGTGTTATCTGTAATAGTAATATAATAATTATACGCATTAAAAAGCCCATAAAAAGTTTGCTGCAACCAGCAAATTACATAGTCTGCAGTGGGTAGCTCTTTTGATACCAGCACAGCTGGTGCCAATCCCAGAGTAAAAGTTGGGCTAACTGATATACGGTAAATGTTTCTCTTACCTTGTCCGGGCGCCGTGCGATCCCTCCTTCTCCACAGCCTCTCGCATCCGAATGATGTCACTACCCGCGCGCCTCTCACTTTGCAGCCGGGTAGTGACATCATCCGGATGCGCAGAGGCTGTGGAGAAGGATGCATTGCGCGGCTGCCGGACAAGGTAAGGGAAACATTGACTCGAGTATAAAACCGAGGTAAGATTTTCAGGCTTTTTTAAACCTGAAAACCTCGGTTTTATACCGAGTATATACAGTAGATCTTCAAAACCTGACTTCAACGTGAGAAAACAGCAAAGAAGTAATAAACAAGGGTGAAGCAGGACAGTTTTGAGATCGGGGAAAATAGGGCAATCGTTCAGGGACCTAACTCTGAATAGTCAAGTGTTGGAAGGGATCCTATGTTAATGTTTTGCCCAAGGGTCCCCTACAGACTTACTAGAACCCTAGGTAGAGTACTTTAAAATAGAAAATTGCATTTTACCACAAAAGTTGTCAATAAATTGCTAAAAGACCAATGGGGGAAATGCCTGACTCACATCCATGAAAAACTCACAAAAAATAGATGATGTCAATTCAACCAAAAAGAGCCCATTTATATTTACAAGTTATTCATGGCCATGAGTGTACAACACAGAGCAGCATGATTGTTGGAAAAATGTAGTGCATTAACCAGAGAAAAGAGAGGAAAGAGCCAACATCATGTACTACTCCCAGACACGACCTCAGCGGGAGCATAACCAGAAGAGACCTCCAGATAAATTTAGGAAAGCTCTCAGGACAACAGACAGAAAAAAAACAGAAGTTTCTTAACTTTAAATATTTCTACACCAAAATGCATATGGAGGAAGCTACCCCTGTCCAAACACTGCTATTTGTGTCTGGGGGAAAAGTTGAATGGAAGTATTCATTTAATAAAAAGTTAAAAACATTTCAACACAATCCTAGTCTAAGCATTTCATACAAAGCTTACAGATGCAACTTAAGGGTATTCCACTGAGGAAAAAGCATTTTTTTTGGTTAATATGTTACAAACACCATCCTCCAACCCTCCCCCTACCTTTTCCCCCCCAGAATTCCCTTCGTTTGATTGCAGCAGCATGGGAAAGTTGTGCAGGTTCCTGGGGGTGTGTCTTCCCCCTGTGCTGGGAGTGCTGTCACTCAATGTACATCATCATGGTAGCAGACACACCCACTTGGCTGCAGTAAGAAATCCTTTCCTCCCTGACTCTCTAAGTAAATTTTTACAGCTGATCATGCAGAGAGAGGCGGGAGGAAAAGTTAAACCCCACTCCACAATAGTGTAACAAAGGCAGGGGGAACTTGTGTTTTGTTTTAATAAAGATTTCTTTGTGTCTAACTCTGAGAGGGGTGGTTGAAAAATGATCTAAGATTGATTTCATAGGGTATGTGCTGGGAATATGAGGCAATCTGGTATGGGAGGGGGTGAGAGAAAGAAAAAGGTAGTACCTGATTACTCCTCCATTAATTAGTGAAGTCAGCAAGCTGCTGTGATGGTCATTGTATTATTCCTCCATAATCAGTGAACTCAGTAGCTTGAAAAGTGTGTGTGTGTGTTTCGACCAACCAGTCGCATCACACAGACAGCAGTCCCGACAGATCCTCACACATTCTGCGCATGCACTAAAGGAACACGCGCGTCGGACATTTCCCAAGCAACAGTCACTGAAAGTGGGCGGACCTGCACCATCCACAGCGTTCATGGAGAAATTAATTGGATTTCTTCTAAATTACTGCTCAAAGACACAGGATACTGCAGGTACATATCCTTACACATATCTACCTTACAACCCAGGTCATTTTATCAGTGGAGATACCCTTTAAAGTTCAAAACGTATTCCTTTTAAACTATATTAATGGTGACCATAGACGCTTCGATCCTGTTCGTACAATATTGGGATATCCCGATACCATACGATCGTCGAAACGTGTATGGACAATCTTTCAATAATTTCCCCAATTAAAATGTTTTGGCCGACTGGCAATCCAATGTACAACCTGCGGATTGATGATTGGATTTTAGCATCTATACCATAATCAAAAAAAAAAATATATATATACGTATAACAGATCATAGTCACTATAAATACTACTCCATTTAACTTTTACATTTGCTACTTAGATTCTTTTACGGTTTAACCCTACTGATCAACATTTTACGAAACACAAAAGAAAGTACATACCTCCTGAATACCAAGACACAAGTAAAAATGCTGTCCGGTGCATAGCTTCACCATTTGGCCTACGGATCTCATTGACAAAACGTGCCAGTAGGACACTGAGCTCATTTGGCGAGTGTTGTAGAGATCCTCTTTTAAATTCCACAGACTTTTCAAGAACAAAAATGAAATTTCATAAGAAGGACTGAATACAAGTGCTAACGCCGCCCCCCCCATTAAAATGAGAGAATGTACTATTTACATGAATACATACCAAAACCTAATCCTCCTGGTAGCCTGGCCCCGTCTGTAAAGTGTTCATGTTTCTAACCAGTGCTTCCAAGCATTGAAACCGTAAGAATACTTAAAAGGAAATACACCTTCTAAATTTTCTGAGCCATCATCTGGTGTCTGGTAATCCAAGTGCCTTCCTTTTCTTTCCCTGGAAAAGTAGAGAAATAACACATCACAAAAACGTCACCAACAAAAAGTATTACGAAGATAATTATTTTCTCCTGACTAATAAACATAAAACCTTGTTCGTAATCTTGGAACCTATTTTATATCCTAAATATAGTGTCAAATTACACAGAATCTGCAAACATATATACCTCTCACATATTGACAAGTAAGCCAATTCCTTTTGGAATACATAGTTAAGAGAATGGCATCCAAGTTAACAATTTCGGACCTTTTTAAAGCACGTGGTTTGGGTTGCCTCGGCATATTCGGCAAGCTTAACATGCTCAACTCTGATTAAATAAGAAACTTTTAGGGAAAGGCATTTTGGTGACTGCTGCCATGATAGTGACTGGGAAACAGAAATCTCGGTGAGTATGATTTGATTTCCTGTTTTCCCCAGGTCACCATGGCAGCATGTCCCCAAAATGGGATATACCAAAGCTAAATAATGGGCGGGCACTATATATGTTCAACACACAATGTTTATTTTATGTCGGCCAACACAGACTGCAGGACTTTATGTCCAAATTTTGCGTCCCCTGAGGCCATCACGTCAAGTTTGTAGGCCGTTTACAAAGGTTTTTATGGAGGACCACTTTGCCGTCTTACATAAGAGGTCCTTAGATGCGCTTGCTTCCATTGCCCAGGAACAGGCTAATGCTCTGGTAGAATGTGCCTTCAAACCCTCAGGGATCTTTATGCTAGTCCATTAATAATAATGGGGTAGGGGTGGTCCATTAATAATAATGAAGGAGGGGAAGCACATGTAATAATTGGAGGGGAAGTTCAAATTAATAAAATGGGGGAGGGGTAATCCATTAATAATAATAGGGGAGGGGTAGTCCATTAATAATAATGGGGTAGGGGTGGTCCATTAATATAAGGGGAGGGGTACGGTATATTAGTCTATGTATAAATGGGGGAGGGGTGGTCCATTAATAATAATGGGGAGGGGTAGTCAATGAATAATAATGGGGAGGGGTGGTCAATTAATAATAATGGGGGAGGGGTGGTCCATTAATAATAATGGGAGGGGTTAGTCAATGATAATAATTGGGGGAGGGTAGGCATTTATATAATAATGGGGGAGGGGTGGTCCATTAATAATAATGGGGAGGCGAATTAATAATAATAATAACAACAATAATAGAAATAATAGTAATAATAATAATGGGAAGGTGAATTAATAATAATAATAATAATAACAATAATAATAGCAATAATAATAATAACAATAATAGTGATAATAATAATAACAATAATAACAATAATAGTAGTAATAATAATAATAATAATAATAATAGTAACAATAATAATAATAGCTATTCCTGCCTTGCACATGGTGTGATGTTATTTTGAACAATTATCTGTTTACAAATCACCAATGACCCCAACTCCCTTTTCCAATAGGGAACAATCAGAATCCCTGGATCCCACACATTGACGCTGTACGGGGGGGAATTCCCAGCGATCCCCATAGAACGTTTCGCTTCCCTCAATCTGCATCGCTGGGGACACAAGGTGAAGCCCCGCCCATTTCCCAACTCCCACACAGCCACGCCCCTCCTGTTTAAATGTCCCTTGGATGAGCCAGGAAAGTTGAGACCAGCGAAGAAGCTTCAGGGACTGAGTGAACAGCGCTGCCTGGACTGAGAGAGACTTCCAGGGCACAGGGACCTACCACCTACCTACCGTCACAGCTACAGACAGCGCCCACAGGTAGGTTGACAGGGAGTCCCCTGCCTGGGTTGGGGGTCAGTTCCACTGGGTTCCAATTGAAGGATCTGTCCTGGGGGAGGGTCGGTGTGAAGCTGCTGCCTGGGACCTTCAGGCTGTTGGGAGAAGGAAACTCCCCCATCTACCGGGTTTACCTGGCCAATAACTGGGACTGGAGATTCCACATGGTGACAGATCCATTGAATGGCTGGTCAGGCTGTGTACATAGGAATCCACTGACTCACATCACAGCCCAATGACAGGAGCAACCTACACCTCTAGGACATTACCTATTGCTTTCCTGTCCGTCCTATAGGGCTGGTGTCCTGTCTGCCCCATAGGGCTGGTGTCCTGACCTCCCCATAGGGCTGGTGACCTGTCCGCCCCATAGGGCTGGTGTCCTGTCCGCCCCATAGGGCTGGTGTCCTGTCCGCCCCATAGGGCTGGTGTCCTGTCTGCCTCATAGGGCTGGTGTCCTGTCTGCCTCATAGGGCTGGTGTCCTGTCTGCCCCATAGGGCTGGTGTCCAGTCTACCTCATAGTGCTGGTGTCCTGACCTCACTATAGGGCTGGTGTCCTGACCTCCCCATAGGGCTGGTGTCCTGACCTCCCCATAGGGCTGGTGTCCTGTCTGCCTCATAGGGCTGGTGTCCTAACCTCCCCATAGGGCTGGTGTCTTGACCTCCCCATAGGGCTGGTGTCCTGTCCGCCCCATAGGGCTGGTGTCCTGTCCGCCCCATAGTGCTGGTGGGTCTGTAAGTACTACTCTCTGGAATTCTGGGCTTGAGTTAATGTAGTTCCACTCTGTTAGGATACATTGGTATTTAGGTAGTTCCACTCTGTTAGGATACATTGGTATTCAGGTAGATCGACTCTGGTAGGATACATTGGTATTAAGGTAGTTCCACTCTTGTATGATACATTGGTATTATAATAGTTCCACTCTGGTAGGATACATTGGTATTAAGGTAGTTCCACTCTTGTATGATACATTGGTATTATAATAGTTCCACTCTGGTAGGATACATTGGTACCAATGTAGCTCCACTCTAGTAGGATACATTGGCTTTAAGGTAGTTTCACAAAAGTCATGCACGTGTTTGTTCCAATTACAGATTGGACCACAGAGCGCATAGTGGGAACACTCCAGGAACATTGCACTAGCAATTAGAGCACAAAATCACTCTGAATCTCGCAAGTGAGATCTAACCCTAATATAGCACTCTTAACTCTTGGCCATACACACAAACGATAATGGGTACCATAAATCTCATCTGGGAAGAACGGTATTTACCCATTATTGTCAGTGTGTAGGGGCTGTTCCTGACCGACCGTAGTCAGGAATGACAGAAAATTTCCGTTGGTAGATATCCAATCGTACTGTTTATGGTCACACGGCCAACTGATCCCTGTACCGTGTATGGGGATCGCTCAGGTCTGTATGTGCAGTTCCCACAGCATATGTGCTGATAGATACCAATGTGATCTGTCAGCACACATGTTGTGGAAATCACATGTGTATTGTCACCTTTATATAGACTGTAGTAGGACTGTAATACAACACTCTGATACCCACTGTTGGATATGGGACTGTAATACAGCACTCTGATACCCACTGTTGGATATGGGACTGTAATACAGCACTCTGATACCAACTCCAAAAAACAACGCAAACAACAAAAAAAAACAAAAAAATTGAAACAAACCAAAAAATTGAAAAAAAACAAAACTAAAAAAAAAAAAAAAAAAAAAAACAAAAATAAAAGTAAAAAAAAAAAAAATCCAGTGTAGATATGGGATGTATCACAACAGCACTCATAAACACCCGTTGGATATGGGACTGTAATCACAGCACTCTGATACCATTGTTGGATATGGACTGAATAACACACGCAAACATCTGATACCCATTGTTGGATATGGGACTGTAATACAGCACTCTGATACCCACTGTTGGATATGACTGTAATACACACTCTATACCCACTTGGATATGGACTGAATACACACATCTGATACCACTGTGGATAGAACTGTAATCAACCTTGATACCCACTGTTGGATATGGGACTGTAATACAACACTCTGATACCCACTGTTGGATATGAGACTGTAATACAGCACTCTGTATCCCCACTGTTGGATATGAGACTGTAATACAACACTCTGATACCCTGTTGGATATGGGACTGTAATACACACTCTGTACCCATTGTTATGATTGGGACTGTAATACAACACTCTGATACCCACTGTTGGATATGGGACTGTAATACAGCACTCTGATACCCACTGTGGATATGGACTGTAATACAGCACTCTGATACCATGTGTTGGATATGGGACTGTAATAAGCACTCTGATACCCATTGTTGAATATGGGACTGTAATACAGCACTCTGTACCCATGTTGGTATGGGACTGTAATACAGCACTCTGATACCCATTGTTGGATATGGGACTGTAATACACACCTGATACCATTGTTGGATATGGGACTGTAATACACATCTGATACCCACTGTTGGATATGAGCCTGTAATACAGCACTCTGATACCCATTGTTGGATATGGGACTGTAATACAGCACTCTGATACCCATGTTGGATATGAGACTGATATACGCACTACAAAACTGATACCCACTGTTGGATATGGGACTGTAATACGACACTCTGATACCCACTGTTGGAATAGGACTGTAATACAGCACTCTGATACCCACATTGTTGGATTGGGAACTGTATACAGCAACTCTGATACCCACTGTTGGATATGGGACTGTAATACAGCACTCTGATACCCATTGTTGGATATGGGACTGTAATACCACCTGTACCCACATGTTGGATATGAGCCTTAATACATCAGCACTCTGATACCCACTGTTGGATATGGGACTGTAATACAGCACTCTGATACCCACTGTTGGATATGGGACTGTAAATCCGCACTTCTGATACATACAGTAGGATATGGGACTTAATACAGCACCCTGATACCCATGTTGGATATGGACTGTAATACAGCACTCTGATACCCATTGTTGGATATGGGACTGTAATACAGCACTCATGATACCCCTGTTGATATGGGACTGTAATACAGCACTCTGATACCCATTGTATGGACTTGAGGACACTGTATTACAGCACTCTATACCCACTTTGGATTGGGACTGTAATACAGCACTCTGAAACCCACTTGTTGGATATGGACTGTAATCGCACTCTGATCCCACTGTTGGATATGGGACTGTAATACAGCACTCTGATACCCATTGTTGGATATGGGACTGTAATACAGCACTCTGATACCCATTGTTGGATATGGGACTGTAATACAGCACTCTGATACCCACTGTTGGATATGGGACTGTAATACAGCACTCTGTACCCACTTTTGGATATGGGACTGTAATACAGCCACTCTGATACCCATTGTTGGATATGGGACTGTAATAAACACTCTGAATACCCACTGTTGGATATGGGACTGTAATACAGCACTCTGATACCCACTGTTGGATATGGACTGTAATACAGACTCTGATACCCATTGTTGGATATGGGACTGTAATACAACACTCTGATACCCGTGTGGATTGGGACTGTAATACAGCACTCTGATACCCACTGTTGGATATGGGACTGTATACAGCACTCTGATACCCACTGTGGATATGGGACTGTAATACAGCACTCTGATCCCCTGTTGGATATGGGACTGTAATCCAGCACTCTGATACCCACTGTTGGTATGGGACTGTAATACAGCACTCTGATACCCACTGTTGGATATGGGACTGTAATCAGTACTCTGATACCCACTGTTGGATATGGGACTGTAATACAGCACTCTGATACCCACTGTTGGATATGGGACTGTAATACAGCACTCTGATACCTACAGTAGGATATGGGACTGTAATACAGCACTCTGATACCCACTGTTGGATATGGGATTGTAATACAGCACTCTAATACCCACTGTAGGATATGGGACTGTAATACAACACTCTGATACCCACTGTTGGATATGGGACTGTAATACAACACTCTGATACAGTAGGACATGGGACTGTAATACAGCACTCTGATACCCACTGTTGGATATGGGACTGTAATACAGCACTCTGATACCCAGTGTAGTATATGGGATTGTAATACAGCACTCTGATACCCACTGTTGGATATGGGACTGTAATACAGCACTCTGATACCTACAATAGGATATGGGACTGTAATACAGAATTCTGATACCCACTGTTGGATATGGGACTGTAATACAGCACTCTGATACCCACTGTTGGATATGGGACTGTAATACAGCACTCTGATACCCATTGTTGGATATGGGACTGTAATACAGCACTCTGATACCCACTGTTGGATATGGGACTGTAATACAGCACTCTGATACCCACTGTTGGATATGGGACTGTAATACAGCACTCTGATACCCACTGTTGGATATGGGACTGATATCAGCACTCTGATACATACAGTAGGATATGGGACTGTAATACAGCACTCTGATACCCACTGTTGGATATGGGACTGTAATACAGCACTCTGATACCCACTGTTGGATATGGGACTGTAATACAGCACTCTAATACCCACTGTAAGATATGGGACTGTAATACAACACTCTGAACCCACTGTTGGATATGGGACTGTAAAACAGCACTCTGATACCCACTGTTGGATATGGGACTGTAATACAGCACTCTGATACCCACTGTTGATATGGGACTGTATACACACTCTGATACCTACAGTAGGATATGGACTGTAATACAGCACTTGATACCCACTGTTGGATATGACTTGTAATACAGCACTCTGATACCCACTGTTGGATATGGGACTTTAATACAGCAATCTGATACCCACTGTTGGATATGGGACTGTAATACAACACTCTGATACCTACAGTAGGATATGGGACTGTAATACAGCACTCTGATACCCACTGTTGGATATGGGACTGTAATACAGCACTCTGATACCCACTGTTGGTATGGGACTGATTACAGCACTGATACCACGTTGGATATGGACTGTAATACAGCACTCTGATACCCACTGTTGGATATGGGACTTTAATACAGCACTCTGATACCCACTGTTGGATATGGGACTGTATACACACTCTGAACCCACTGTTGGATATGGACTGTAATACAGCACTCTGATACCCACTGTTGGATGGACGTATACAGCACTCTGATACCCAGTAGATATGGGACTGTAATACAGAATTCTGATACCCACTGTTGGATATGGGACTGTAATACAGCACTCTCATACCCACTGTTGGATATGGGACTGTAATTCAGCACTCTGATACCCACTGTTGGATATGGGACTGTAATACAACACTCTGATACCTACAGTAGGATATGGGACTGTAATACAGCACTCTGATACCCACTGTTGGATATGGGACTGTAATACAGCACTCTGATACCCACTGTTGGATATGGGACTGTAATACAGCACTCTGATACCTACAGTAGATATGGGACTGTAAACAGACTCTGATACCTACGTTGGATATGGACTGTAATACAGACTCTGATACCCACTGTTGGATTGACTGTAATACAGCACTCTGATACCCACTGTAGGATATGGGACTGTAATACAACACTCTGATACCCACTGTAGGATATGGGACTGTAATACAACACTCGGATACCCACTGTTGGATATGGGACTATATCATTTAGTGCTCCTTATTTACAATACCCCTGCTTTATAAATATGCCCCTCGTACTCCAGTTATAGGAATACCAACTGGTAGTGTCATTTAGTGCTCCTTATTTACAATACCCTGCTTTATAAATATGCCCCTCGTACCCCACTTATAGGAATTTGGACTGTACACTAAATCATTAGACAGAATGTTACTATGTACTCTGATGCTAAACCTTGTTAAGGTACCTTCTATATAAAAACAACATAACATTAATACAGGTAAGGATATATTATCATATATCATGTGTCTGGTTAAAACTCACCAGACCAGCTTAACCTCTGATACTTGCACTTGTACCTGTCAGATTTGCTGACTGCTAGTTTGTACTCATTAACCTGTAGCTGTGAATCTGCCTTGGTTAAATTACAAATAATTCCAAACACTAAGTCCACATGTCAGACAGACGACAAACAACCATTTGCGGCCAACAATCCTATGTTTTTGATGGGTCACGTCAGCTGAAGCAGTTCCAAAGATTGCCTGGGCCAATCTGTTTGAATAATAATTGATGAGGCTAGGGAATTTTGATAGATGAGCCAATGATACGGCCCCATGTTGGACCTGATATGGTGACAGTGTATGGACAGCATTAGTCAATACCTGAAAGCCAACAGGTTATCAGAACAACAATACATGGTTTTTATCACCAGCTTCAGTTATACGTCCATTACAATGTCATTTAGCTTAGATTTCCTTTTAAAAGATTGGAGTCTGGCAGGTTCAGTTTTTCTGTTTCTGTGGACCCACAACTGACTAAATAACCAATGATCACACCTGCAAAGTAAAATGAACGGAGATAAAGTTATTTGGAGGTAGAAAGGTATAAACGTGTAACTGTACCTTGGAAGCAATAGAAGCCATCTGTATATTTTGCGATCCCCATAACCATTGTGCCATAATAATTCATTAGTGGCAACTATTGGTTTATTGCATCAGTTGCAGTGACCGTTTGAAAACTTCTTGTACATATGGAGGTGATCTGCTACAATGTCCAGAGACCTGAATGAAAACAGTCCTGTCAGTGTTCACCGAGCATCCCCAAATCTAGAGTGCAGAAAGTGTTTGCTTGCGATTGCGCATGTGATTTTGGTTAGAATGGAAATCACCGAAATGCAAACATCTGTTTCTGTTTTGCGATCACCATTTTTTTGCACAAACTCTTGTGTTTCTATAATTCAAAATTGCAAAACCGCACACGCAAAATGGAACAACACACGGCAACGCACCAGAATCCCATGCGCTATGGTGCGTTGTAGTGGGGCCTCAGTCTGCTGCCCCACTACAATGTACGGTAACGTGCATAAAATGCACAAGTGAAATACAATACTTTTGCGCTGTAATTCTGCCAGTATCCCATTGTCGTAGTACATGCGATTAGCAAAATGGTGATTGCATGTTCTCCGGAAACGTGTGTGGCCACCCGTATTGGTTTAGCCTTTTTCCACTGCCTACCGGATCGAAAACACGATCGTAAGCGCTTGTTCTTCCTCGCATCTTCTAATTCAAAGTAATGTACATGCTATAGATTTTTAAATACAAAAGGGTTGATTAATCTCCAGAAACCAATCAAATGTCATCTTACTGAAGAAGACCACTAAAGGCTCATACACAAGTGCGATCGCAGGTTCCGCCCCCGACACACGATGTGTACGAATGAACGTTTCGGCCGATAATCGGCCCGTGTGTAGGCGCTTTATAGGCCGAAATGGTCGTTCGTTCGGAGATCCGCCAAGTCGGGCGTTCAACGATCCCCAAAGGAACGACTGTTTCGGCTGATAAAGCGCCTACACGCGGGGCGATTATCGGCCGAAACGTTCATTCGTACACATCGTGCGTTGCAGGTCGGGACGTGTGTATGAGCCTTTAGTAGCTAACATCTGGTTGGTGGTTGCAGATTAACAGCACCTGCAAACTTGTGCACATATCTGTACATAATACAGAATTACAATGACAATAGTTAAACATGTTCTCATTGTACTTGCTGTATACAGCCTGTTAACTGTTAAGGGAAGACAGTTCATGTTTTGGCAAGGAACGCTGCTCAGTGGGTGTGCTGGGTATACACCTTGACATTATACAATAAATTACAGTGTACATGCAAACCCAATTAACAGGTCACAAGCTATAAAGGCCTGTCCCATAGACCTGGCATCACTGGAAGACTTTGGCTGATTGATTTGATTGGGATTAATGGCTAGGCCACACTGACGCATTTTCTCATGCTTGTGATCCGTTAGCATGTGAGAATCACAGTGCATGTCAATATGGGTGGCCACATTACTACCATAGAATGCTCCGATAATGGACTTTTGCGCGGTTTGCAGCAATACGTGTTTTGCTCAACCTAAGTACACACCAGCAAATTTTTGATCTGACAGACCCTTCGCTACTAGTGAGTGTTCGGCTGGGACAAATCACTGTTGGTTGTGGCAAATGTAGCCATGGCCGACAGTTAGCCGTAACCAAGTCATCAGTCACAGCAGCCCGCAAATATACCACACTATTTTTCAAGCCGTCTGACCGTAACATCAGAACGGACAATCGGACATGTCGGTAAATCACGGCCCATCGTGCGGTTCCTTATGGGACCACAAAATCGGTTGCAGGAACTGTCGACCATGGCCGCTCTTTGCTGCGACTGAGAGACATTTGTCCTGGCCGAGCGCTCGCTCGTAGGGAGTGCTTGGGACCTCCTTTCCTTTTGTGGCAAAGCTCTAGCACTTCTATTTATGTAATTTATATATTTATGTACTGAACTATCTATGTATTTATGACTTTATTGTATTTTAATACTGTACAGTGCTGCGTCCCCAAGTGGCGCTTTATAAATAAACTATACATACATAGATACATACATACATACATACCTACATACATACATATATACATACATACCTACATGCATACATACATACATACATACATACATACATACATACCTACATACATACATATATACATACATACCTACATGCATACCTACATACATACATACATACCTACATGCATACATACACACATACCTACATACATACATATATACATACATACCTACATGCATACCTACATAAATACCTACATACATACATACATACATACATACATACTACAAAGGAGAGAAAGTACATTTTCATATAAACTTTTAGATTAAACAGCTAAATAAGATTGAAACAAAGTGTCACAGGTGAAAATCTGCTTTTGGATGAACTTCTCCTTTAAGTGTTCCAACACTAAAAATTCCAAGAACTTTCGTAGTCTGGTCGACGTCAGATCCATTATTAATTTTAATTAAAGTTACTTTATATTGGTAGGCGTGATTGCTTATGTTTGTTCCGGCTTTATCCAGATGCGATTTAGCCATGAATAATTAATAAGCATTTATTTAATCATAACGTACTTACATATGTAATTGTGGCATTTCATGTGTTTATTGCCAGGGGTGTGTTTACATGATTGGCGTGTTACACATTCTTCCCTGCCAATCTCTGTAAAGGAGCTTAGATTTTCTGTCTTATAACAGGGTGTTACTGCACCTCAGGCACGTGATAGTCTGGAATGACAATGCACAAGTTTGTAATTTGCAATAATTTGGGAAATGAACATATAACTTAGGGGAAATATATGTACAATGAGTGCAAATGAATGTAAACAAATCTATAGAAGGAGAATAGTGGATTCCATTCATATGCTAAAGTCTGGCTTTGATTAAATAGCACCCCCCAGTGTTCACCCAACGAAAAACACTCTGCCGAAATGCCTAAAATACAATGAGCAGTTAGTAGTGTAAGGATTCCTCTGTGAAAATTCAGATCTGTGAGAATCACACATGCAGCAAGGCTAGTCTAGAGTAATGCAAATGAAAGGCTATCACTGTGCAGTCAGTGCAATCCTGCTAATAATATGCAATCACTGTGCAGTCAGTGCAATTCTGCTGATAAAATGCAATCACTGTGCAGTCAGTGCAATTCTGCTAATAAAATGAAATCACTTTGCAGTCAGTGCAATCCTGCTAATAAAATGCAATCACTGTGCAGTCAGTGAAATCCTGCTAATAAAATGCAATCACTGTGCAGTCAGTGCAATCCTGCTAATAAAATGCAATCACTGTGCAGTCAGTGCAATCCTGCTAATAAAATGCAATAGCCCCCATTGCTCATCTTGACACCATCATTCACCTTCACTATCTTTTTCTGTTGGGACTCCCGCTAAGTGATATAGAAAGATAACAGGGATGCAAAGTGCACAAGTAACAAAGTAAATAAGCAGAATCTTTATACGGTGAATTAATAATTGACAGATACACTGAACCCTGGTAACATGATCGATGGTCTTTGTTATCAGTCAGTATCGGAATTTAATCACATGTCCTTATAAGCTAATTTTATTTGTCAAACATCAAGGAATAAATTAAAACTATAAGAAAAACAAATATAAAACACAAGCAGGGTTATTCAATAACAGTTCTTATCGTTTAAAATGGTGCTAATTTTGCCCCAACCAATCAGATGTAAGCTTTCAAATGTTAAATAAGATCTGATTGGTTGGGGCAAAATTAGCACCATTTTAAACGATAAGAACTTTTATTGAATCTCCCTGAAGATGTCTTTAAAAAATCTATTCTACTCATCTGCACATCTATTTCAGGAGTAAAGGTGCCCGTATACATTAACAATATATTTCACACCAGTAGATGGCGATGCGAGGATCATGTCCTTGCGCCAGTTGGTTCTTTTGCGGGTGACATTTTTTAGGTGAAAATCAATAATTTGTTCCCCATGTTACTGCCCTAAATCCCTAATAAGTCTGCCATTGTCAATTTGTCATATTAGCTTGATTGGATGTAAATTAAACTTCTCAGTGATAGTAACGTTCTTCCTCCATTTAAGATAGAATTGGGTAACATCTTAGCTGTATTTGGGAATGAAATATATACAATACAGAATTCGGAACATGTTTTCATTCTCTTTTCCAGGGGCACAGCAATAAAGAATGGATTGGGGATCGCTGTACGAGCTCATCGGAGGAGTGAACAGACATTCCACCAGCATCGGAAAGATCTGGCTTTCTGTCCTCTTCATCTTCCGAGTGATGATACTTGTTGTGGCTGCAGAGAGTGTCTGGGGAGACGAACAGTCCGATTTCACCTGTAACACCTTACAGCCTGGATGTAAAAACGTCTGCTATGACCACCACTTTCCCGTTTCTCACATCCGACTCTGGAGCTTACAGCTTATCTTTGTCGCCACGCCTGCCCTTCTTGTGGCTCTGCATGTGGCCTATTTAAGAAACGAAGAGAAAAAGCAGATGCAGAAGAAGGGAAACTGCGACGGGAAAGATTTGGAAGAGTTGAAAGTCCGAAAATTTCGAATCAGGGGAACCCTGTGGTGGACTTACACCTCCAGCATCTTGTTTAGAGTCCTCTTTGAAGCTGCCTTTATGTACCTCTTCTATTTCATGTATTCCGGCTTCCATATGCCGAGGCTTGTCCAGTGCAGCAACTGGCCTTGCCCTAACGTTGTCGACTGTTTCATTTCTAGGCCAACCGAAAAGACGGTGTTCACTATCTTTATGATCATTGTGTCTGGAATCTGCATGGTTCTGAATGTGGTGGAACTGTGTTTTTTAATAGCCCAGGCTGCCCTAAGGAGGTCCAAAAAGCAACATTCCAATGGATATTTGAACCACACATCCGGCAAGGAAGAAAAGCAGAATATAATGAATGAGAAGCAGGAACAATAACCATTGGCACTGCTAGTTTTTCTGTATAAAACTATAACATTGGAATATCTTTCCGAAAGGGATTTTATAATGTGTTTATTAATACATAAGAATGAGAAAAAAGGACAGATGATACCTTAACTGTGTTAATGTTATTGTAGCTGTTGGGTGCCAATAGATCTGGTAGTCAAGGCAGACAAAAATAGCTGTATAGACTGCCTAGTGCAGGCACTGGTGTCAGATGATTGGTATTATTTTGCTGTTTTTTATTGGTTCATTTGTCTTGGTAATTGCCAGCCTTTTAGTTTTCTGGTTAGACCTGCCAGTGTTATAGTTTTTGTTTGGTTCCAGCCTCACAGATTTTGGATAGAAAGAATGTATAAAAACTCATTCCAGTAGATACCTATGACTTCTAGCTGATACCTATGACTTCCAGTAGATACCTTTGACTTCCAGTAGATACCTATGACTTCCAGTAGATACCTATGACTTCCAGTAGATACCTTTGACTTCCAGTAGATACCTATGACTACCAGTAGATACCTATGACTTTCAGTAGATACCTTTGACTTCCAGTAGATACCTATGACTACCAGTAGATACCTATGACTTTCAGTAGATACCTTTGACTACCAGGAGATACCTTTGACTTCCAGGAGATACCTATGACTACCTGTAGATACCTTTGACTACCAGGAGATACCTATGACTTCCAGTAGATACCTTTGACTTCCAGTAGATACCTATGACTACCAGTAGATACCTTTGACTACCAGTAGATACCTATGACTTTCAGTAGATACCTTTGACTACCAGGAGATACCGTTGACTACCAGTAGATACCTATGACTACCAGTAGATACCGTTGACTACCAGTAGATACCTATGACTTTCAGTAGATACCTTTGACTACCAGGAGATACCTTTGACTTCCAGGAGATACCTATGACTGCCTGTAGATACCTTTGACTACCAGGAGATACCTTTGACTTCCAGGAGATACATATGACTACCAGTAGATACCTTTGACTACCAGGAGATACCTATGACTACCAGGAGATACCTATGACTTTCAGTAGATACCTTTGACTACCAGGAGATACCTTTGACTTTCAGTAGATACCTTTGACTACCAGGAGATACCTATGACTACCAGTAGATACCTTTGACTACCAGGAGATACCATTGACTTCCAGGGGATACCTATGACTTTCAGTAGATAACTATGACTTCTGAGATACCAATGACTTTCAGGAGATACCTATGGCTTCCTGAAGATGCCTATGACTTCCAGGAGATACCTATGACCTCATAAAACAGAAAGTATAACATGAAGTCTGTAAGGTGTATATCTTATAGGTTTATTTCTAGCTCATTAATTAATTGAAGGCTTTGGGGCTGAAGATTACTTGGCTAAAAAGAAGAACCTTTAGTATGCACCTAACTGATACCAGACCAACATTTGCTATCATGCCAAAGACTATAATAGAATATTGTTATATAAATTCCTCAAACTTTGTCTTTTTGTAAAATGAATCCTGTATGCCTAAAAGTTTCATAATGGGCTGCAGACATGTAAATTAATTATCACATGCCTGATTATATGACTCTTATTTGGATACAACAGTGCTTGTATCAACTAAAACTGTTATTACAGGTAGGGAAAGTTACCCAGGTTTGAGATAATAAGGATAATGTACTGTTGGACTTAGAACATTTAATGTAATTGTTTGTGGTATTTATCTTTTGCTGCTGTTTTGTTACCCTATTGATTTATAATTGATTATGAACACTGCCAATCATAATGATCAAATTACTTTAAAAGTGTTAAAAAAAATACCTACCTTGTAGGATATGTTGTAGGATAGTGAGGTCCTGTTTTTATATGTAGGGACAGCTACCCTGGGTCCCAGGCTGAAGATGGGCAATCAAAAACAACTCAATGCCTAGACCACTCAAGAACCACTCAATGCCTAGACCACTCAAGAACCACTCAATGCCTAGACCACTCAAGAACCACTCAATGCCTAGACCACTCAAGAAACACTCAATTTAATAATTTGTCCCCAATATGTTATTGACTTGCTAGCCCCTGTTTGTTACCATGTTTAGACATTTAAATTGGCATGGACATGCGTATATATTGATACTAGCAAGTATATGCAACATTAAGTTGACATTTTCTGGGAAAGAATCTTTTGTAATGGTGTAAGATTGTTGGCCCTCCAGGGGGCTCTGTGACACTTATAATCCCTAAATTCCAACACCCCAGGAATAGCAGGTAGGCAACAGATTACGCATTTCTGGTAGAATTGTGGTTTAATAATGTCCATTTTCAATTGGGTATTAAGTCCATTTTGTTGCCGTAAAAAATTTACCTGGTCATTTTTTCAACTCTCAGTACATTTAGGTTCAACACTGCCAAATATATTGATCATTTCCAAACATCTGCCTTTATACACTGAGATCGGGGTTAGTTCCTATTTAACACTTAGTAAACAACTAATGTAAATTTTATTGGGACAGTTAAACATGACATTGAAGCGTTGATGGTTTGGTAAACGGCCGTGTATTGTATTGTAGGTCGTTTTGCCAGAAGGTTAATGTTTGTGACAAAAGCAATTCCTTCCTTATCTGTAAGTCTTGAAACTATGAAGGAATTTAAAGGTTGAGGGATTATATGTTTCTTAGAATTAAAATGCTGCCTTAGGGTCTTTGTAGTTGTAACAGGAGGGATGTATCTGACTGTTCACAGGGTTTAGCACGCTGATTCGCTTCTGAGCTCTAAACGAACGAATGACCAGCCACTAGAGAAAAAAAACTTGTGCTCCTACCGCTCTCTAGCACCGTTCTCTAATAGAATAACAATCGATTCACCCTCGCAGCAGACTGAATCGCGTGTGCTTACATGAATAGGTCACTAGGTGGAGCTCTGTATGTAAAATGATTCCACTTTTTTTGTATGTCAGTTTTATAGTTTAAATAAATATGTTTTTATTTACTATTTGTATAGTCTGAGAGAATTCATTAACAGACAAATTCATTCATTCATTAATAGGAAATGAAGGAATCACGGAACAGCTCACAAAGGGCCAAATTTTAAAACCCGTTTTATGGGATAGTCATTGTATGGTCGCAGTCGTAAAAAACAGTGAAACTGCACCTATAAATATAAAAAGAAACACGGGTAAACAATCTCTCGGTCTACACGGGCAGACATTCTTCCAATCGGATTTCCGGGTGAGTTTATCAATCAGGAGAACTGCTCGAAGTCTCCCTCCTTGAGGCGCCAACCTTTACTCAGATTTCCACTTGAAACACGAGGAAAGATGCGAACTAAAGATGGGGTCAGCTGAAAATGTTCCGACTGGCCATGTCTATCTATCTGGCCTTTCCGATAAACTGAGCAATCCAATAAATTTCGATCGGATCGCTCAAAAAGTCGATCAGATCTATGGAAGGTGTGCAAGCACAGGTTTAAATTCTGGTGAAATATAGGGTCGCCATAAGGTTACTGCACCTATATAAAGAAATCTCCTGGGCACACTGGGTAGAACACCAAACAATCTATTGATACAACATTTCAACGACGCCCAGGCCGTCATCATCAGTATACGGTGTGGAATATGGAACTACACAGCCTGGTAGCACCTGGATTTATATTTGGTATATGGATGAGTGCAGGAATCTCTCTTTACATATTGCACCTATATAAATACGCCCTATAGCGTCTAGGTTCTGTAGTGCACAGTTAATGAATCTGCACACATAGCCAATACAATTTAAAGGGAATACTGCCCATAAACTAAAGATAAATCACACATCTGTATAAGTCATTGTGCATATTTCTGTTAAAGAATTGATTGGGCAGAAGGTCAACATAAAAAAGAGCTTCATTCGGTAGTAGAGGTGGGTGTCTACATTACCTAATATAGAGCAAAGGCATCAACTGTTATAACACCAAACACACTGTATGAGTCGATGTAGGAGATGACAATTTAGATCCCACCCTGACCTGAAAGTGATGTACTGGACATGGTCTCATCCCCCTCCCTCCCTAGTGAAGGGGTATGGAAGGCGTGGCATAGTCCAGCCAGCTGCTAACTTGATGGGTTCATCCATGCATGGTCACAGAATGTGACAGCAGAGATGGAGGGAGAGGGGACTGTGGACTCTATGGAAACCCAGCCTGAACATTAAGAACTACAGCTTATTTCCTGGGTCTATAACTTGCTGACCCTTTCCAAATGCTGAGACAAGGTGATCTATGAGGAGAGGCTGGGTCCATTCACAAGTGTTTGGTAAGAACCCTCAGAACTTTGGTGAAGTGGGTGGGAAGAGTTGGCATTGACTTTGTAGACTTCTTACCAATAGAAAAAAAGACTGTTCAGCTCGTGGCCTTTCTTCTTTTAGAAGTTATACAACTTGGGGACTTGGGGTTGGAACAGGAACAATGAATCATTTCCGCACACACGCTGGCACTATATTAACAATGTAGCGTTGATAGGTTTGTGTTGAGTGAGTCAGTTTGATAGGGATGTCCTATCTGATCCCCATCTCAATTCTGCAATACTCCCGAGACCCTCATGTAGGGGTCAGTGTTATGTCTGCAGGCTTTGTCCTGGGATTGTTGTTGCAGACATGTGATGTAGGCAGGACTGGGTCACTTAGGTTAAAAAATAGTTAAACATTTCCAGCTAGTTCTGGACACATGACTAATAGGGGACTAATATTGGCTCCTCTGGCTTAATGTCAGGGTAGGTTTCTGCGCCCATCCAGTATACTTGTCCCTATGTATACATAGTACAATTTTGTCCTCCTGTTTTACTTAATTTATAATGAAATGGCCAACAGGTTGGTTAGATATGATGAGATATCTTTACAAATCATATTAAACATCAACATCAGACAGGTGACATATAGACATGGAACCCTTCATTGTGTTTTTGTTTACTAAATAGCAATTACATTTTTAAAAATAGAAAATAGAAAAATAGATAAATTTAAACCCTCAAAGGTGCATTTTACAGGTGTCCGTACATTGGAGGTGGGGTGTAGTAAGTGACCACTGGATGATTGGTGCTTGTATGGTAAATGGCATTGGATAGGTCAGCGCTTCTGAATTTTCTCTGACTGCACCACACTTGACATTGTCTTCTAAATGATGGTTTTATAGTATTTAAGGCTGTTCACAGAGTGTATTGTAATAGAGTTTGGATATAATCAATGAAGTGTATAGGAACACATATATTCTAAATACTTTGTGAACACATTTTAATTGGGTGCTTTAAAGTCTTTGAGAATCAACGAGTTTAAATCAAGGATATTGAATAACTGGTATAGTACATGCAGCTCATAGCATAGGGGTTTATTATACAGTGATTATTGGCTAATAGAGGTGTTTTGATACTGGGAGGGGCATTTGGGTGGGGCTTATTGGGAAATTGCTTTGCCAAAGATCTCCACATACATTTTATATCCCAGTGATACCATCCATGGTTGATATGTTACATAATGGAGATGGTAATACACTATAGACTAATAAAGATTGCTTGTTTCCTGTCTACGGCACTGTCTGCCTCCCTTCCCAATCCAATAGACCATCTCATGAAGACCTTAAACTATAGAAAACGACAATTGATCCTTCAGGCAGATCCATTAGGCAGAGGAACCAAAATTTCAATGATTAGGGCTCAGGCTCAGGTATCTTCTGCTGGTGCTTACAGGTTATCTCTGGACTGGGCAGGTTATGACCAAAACCAGTTAATCAGACAGCTCACTTTAGCAGTTGATATTTATGGAAAGACTCCTGGTATCACCTAGAGAAACTCGTGATATCGGTTGATACTAGTTAGTATTAGTTAAATCAGGTAGTAGATTATGGCAATATAGATGTTTATGATAAAGTGACAATGTAGATGTAGTACACAAGGCAGCAGTTTATAGTGAATTCAAATATATTAATAATCAAATAACTAGAATGAAGTACTCCTTGGACCAAATTCACCGTGCATCACACATTGCATTTCTGTCTACTGTTTACACTGTCTCAGGATATACAAATATATATAACCTCTGTGTTGTAGAACATCAATGATGTTCCTAATAGAGGTTGACCCGAACTCGTTCCGAACTGGATTTCACAGATCCGACATTTTGGGATTTTTCCAAACCACGGGAACATTTTCGATAATTATCGAATTTAAAAATCAAAATCTTTTGATATTTCTAAAAATGTAAAATTTACAAAATTCCTAGAAGTCTCAAAAATACTACGCGAAATGCCAAAACGAAGCACAGGAAGTTTCCAGTAATGGGCGGTGCTTTTTCAGATTTTGGCCATTGATAAGTGTTCCCATTTCCCAGGTCCATTTACAGTAAGTCACTATTGCTATTTATACCTTCATTTTAAACCGAATTTTGGATTTTTTCTTTTTTACTTCAATGGGTTTTCAGATTTTCCCCCGCCCATTTCTAGTTCCTAATGAAGGATTGGGCCATCTAACTAAGTTAAAAAATGTGTTTAATTAAACTGTGATGACCCCTTGGGGCTCCTCACATTGTGTGAATGAAATCCATCATGGGGAGAACAGACAGGGGTAGAAATGAATAGAGGGGTAGTAATCAGTAATGGGCTGTAGCTTGCTATAAGCATCCGTTGATCTGGCACAATTTCCCCTAATTCAGCACTTTCTGACTTGCTGAGATCAGCACGGACTAGGTGTCTCTGTCAGACATGGAAACTGGTTAGATTTAAACATACATTAACCTAAACACAGTGTAGGCCAGTGATAAATCGCACGTATTTTAGTGGTTGTCCAAGAGCCAGTAATTAGAATGGAAGGTATCTTGGGTGGCAGTTGCCATACTGCTTTTCATGCCAACAAAAGAAATAAAACATTTTGTTTATGTTGTGTTTTTGGTTCTGTTGACTTCTGAACAGGACAGAAATAGTTTCTGGTTCCCCCTTTTTTTCAACAAAAGTTGTTATTAACATTGACACGACAATTTGTTCAGCTACGCAAGAAAGTTGTATTTAAGGGTAAACTTCGGTCTCTTTCTATCCCATCGTGTTCTTGTAACTATTCACTGCTCGGAATGTGTCTGTGCAGCATTTTTTGGAAGCAGCGTTTATATAACCTGGGTCCTGCCCTTGCAAATCCCTTCTCCTGCATTCGCAAAAAAAATACATTATTTAATCTATCACAGCCAACATCAGTTTAAAGGGGAAGTTCAGTTGAAAACAAACCATTATTTGAATCATTAATCTATATTGCACATTGGGCCGTATTAATATTTATCAGTAATAGCCGATAAAAATCCTTTACTACGGTCAAAGATATCACTAGTATTGCATTATCTTTGACTGCAGTGTTCATTACTATTGATACTATTGATGATATCACTAAATGCCACAGCCATTATTTTTACATCATGGTGATAAAATAACACTGTCGATGGTAAAAGGTTGTTTAGAAATACGTCCCATACCCAGATATTCTACATGTTGTCTTGATTTTGAATTGATTTTGACATGTTGAATTGATTTTATATATATATTGATTTTGACATGTTGAATTGATATTATACCCATTGCAATGCTTTGCGGTGGTTCAGAATGGAAAACTTTGCCTGTGCTTTTAATCTATAGTAACCAATCAGAAATGATCTAACTGCAATCACTCAGTTATAAGCTAATATTTGATTGGACGCTGCATACTAATAGTACGATTAAAGGGCATGTCAACCCCCAAAACTAAAATTTAACCCCTTACTGGCCACATCAAGTAGTTTAAAACAATCCTTACCTTACATTCCTGCTCAAAATAGTTCCCCTGCTGTGCCCCTCCAAAGTCCAGGAAACTGCTGTGTAGGAGCAGTGTGTGACTCATGCTGTGCCTGAGACTTCCTCAACCTCATCAAGGTTGAGGCATGCTCAGTGCAGCCCTCCCTGCCTCTCAGCCAATCACGGACGCGGCTGCCGGTCCCGCCCCCTGCTTTCAATTCCATGCAAGCAGAGGGCCTGAACACTGCAGCGGAGGAGAGAGGGCAGGTAAGTAAGAATCGGGGGACTTTCTAACAATTATATTAATGCGGTTGGGGCTGGGGGAGCATGCCCTACCACATATCAAAAGTTAAATTTTGGGGTGGACATGCCAACGATTAAACTTTTGCACCATTTCATCAGCCCCTGAATGTTTCCCTGATCTCTAAAGAAATTTACCTTTTACACACAGGGAACCATAACTCATTACAGTTTTTTAATTATTATTTGACTTTACTTTGAGTGCAACAGTAAGATTCCTAAAAATGTAATATAACTGGTCGCTCCACCTTTACCATTTATATCTCCATGTAAATATTTCCCATGTTACCAGCCCTTTAGCTTCGACGGTGAGGAGTTAAACGTATTTCCTTTGGGTGCAATTAGTCAGAAAGCCAACACTAATGGATTTTATAAAAAATACAGGGCGATGGATTTATTTCAGTTTACGTAAACCGAGTACCAACGAGACAGATTAAAACGAGTGTCCCCTCTTTTCCACCTATCTATGGACTTAAAGGGGAAGTTCAGTGCAGATACATAAGCTTTTCAGAAAAAACAGCAGTATTTTTTCATCCCAATGACCTTCATCTGCCCATTCATCATTGTGTCTGTGTATAAATAAATGCAACTGAAATACTGACTTCCTGTTTGCAGGACCCCTAATAGAGATCGTTATGGTCTTGCCCATGACCCAGTGCCTGGGTTGATTCAGTTGTTCAGTTGCGATCTGAGCATCTTTGACCCATCCAACAGCCAATCAGTAGAAATTACTGTTAGGAACATTCCAAGGATGTGGTGCATCCTGGGAAGAAGAAGGACTGTTAGAACCTAAAATGTCAGCTCACTAATGTCAACAGCAGGGAACAGCAAAGGGTATGAAATCAATTGATTTGTCAAAATGGGAGAGAATATGTAGAATAACTAAGAAGGCATTACACAAACTAACTATTTAACAAATATTGATAATTTACACTGAACTGTTAATGGTACCGCAATGGTATACTATGGGGATTGTAAATCTGGTAACACGATTGTAGATTTACAATCCCCATAGAATACCATTGCGGTATTTTTTTGTGGATTGCTAATCGGACGGTAAAAGTGCCATCCACTGTTATGTCACTACAGCGGATGGCGGAAGGATAAAGTTGCCCAGTATTGACAGGGTTAAGATGTGAAACTATAGTGAAGAGCAATCTAGCTTTGCCTTACATGTTGGCACTGTCCTGACTATAGAAAAGATTCACTCAGTGGGTTCACTAAGTCCATTGCTACGCATATGGCCATATTCATATAGAATTAATACTGGTTTATACCAAAACCGATCCTTTTACCGAACGCGGTAACAGCAGTTATTAATTACAATAGAAACCATTAGAAGTAGTGTGCACCACTTTTCAGCTTTATGCTCTGAATCATGTTACCTAGGGCCCCATTCATCCTTAAGCTATGAAAACAAATTCAAAATCTGAAGCGGCTGACAAATGACAGCTTAACCAGACACAATCTAAAGTGTGTTGAGGCTCATGTCGTCATTCAGTGATCTGCCTGGCCCATTCCTCCCTAACTGTCCTGGTTTGCTTGGGACAGGCCATTCACATCGGTGTCCCTGAACTACCTTCTAGCTTTATCCTAAGTCCATGACACATGTTGAAGCTCCCAGTCCCATTGTTGGGAGGTATGAGTCTGGGAAGTTAAACGAAGTTGGGGAACCTCCTCCTGCTCCCAAGGGAGTGCATTTAGGAGTGCGGCTAACAAATTTTATTTACTATGTCAAAGACCTTAATCCCGGAATGACCAAGCCGCACCCCTCTAGATGATACAAAACTACAACTCAAACAAGGTCACTTACCTAGAGACGCATACGCACTGTGCATGGACGCTGATTAAATACAGGATTCACGGCTCTCTGTGAGTGTGAGTGTAGTAGTAATCTTAAACTATTGTAAAAAGGTTGCACAAAACTATTTTAAATAGCATCTGCAAACCCGGTCTTAAAGTCACGCTAACCTATATTAAATAGGTTAGCGTGTCTTTAAGTGGTTACACTGCATCACACCCGAAGTGCTCACACAATCACACCCGATTTCTGTGCGTTTGCACTTTCTCCTTTTGAAATAGGAAATTGCATGCGACTGCGTACGCAAATGGGTGCGCAATCGAAACACACCCGAAATCCCGTGATCGTTGCTGCGATTCCAAATTTTAAAAAAAAACACATTCGTAAATATGAGCGCAAGCGCACGGAAATAGCACTAGTGTGGCCTAGTAATAAATGAGGTTGCAGCTGTTCCCTCTAACTAAAAATAGTCTGTGTGCACAGAAATCTATTTGTTGTGCACATACAGAATGACATTTTGTGCACTACACACTACAGCACTTCCATTCCATCTGATTGTTGTGTGTGCACCACTTTAACCTGTGTGCGCAGACCTGCAGAGATGTGTGCGCTTAAAGAGAACCAGCTGCAAGTATTCTATGACTTTCCTCTGTGTTTAGGGGATGTTGGGAGTTGTAGTTTTCCAACATCTGCAGGGCCATAGGTTGGGCATTAAAGGAGAACTAGAGTCCCCAGATAATATTGTCCCAATAGACAGAGCACATTCAGAAACACACAACAAGCTGTGTCTCATCTCTCCCTTTGCTGTGGATGCTGGGTGATTTATGACTGATTATATCCAGAGGGTACATCCAGAATGAACTATGTCCTGCAGGCTTGATTACTGAATTACTGTTATATTGGAAAGAGAGACAGAATTCCAAGTGTTAGGTGAATTAATGGCCACAACTTTTATTTTAATTTACATCATTTTGCATAAATTTACATAATCACCATGGTCCTTGCAAACATGGATAACCATTGTTGTTATGGCAACCCCATAAACCAGATGACACCAATCACTTCCTTAACTTCCTTGTTTGTATGCCAATCTCCTGTTAGGGAGGGCATGTAAACTGCCACCACGTCTGTTTGCAAGGTCCCCTCTGCCACTAGGGGTCGATATAAGCCTATATACAACCCCGGCCGCCACCCAACAAGTGTGTTGCTCTCTCGATCCTTTCTTGTAAGCCCAATGTCCAAGCCAATGTCGTTGAGATGTATACCATCGGCTCTCAAAAGTGATTTATTATCACCTTCGAGATGGCGATGCCGAATGGCCACACCTCCCATTGCGCGTACAAGACGGGATATTCTAGCGTTGAGGACTTGCCTGCATCGCTCAATTGTTGCTGGGTTTCTGGCACCTATCCAGGATAATCTAGTTATAATTTCGGACCAAACAATTACCGCTGACGAAAACATCTATGCGAGATAAATCTGCCTTCATCGTGGCAATTAATTTGACCAGGATAACCGAACATAAGTCATTTCCACCCGCATGTAACACCAGTACCACCGAGCCCTGCTCTCTTTGCCTAACAGAAAAGACTTCAGATAGTATAAGGAGCCAACGAAGACTCCGAATTCCATTCCAATGGATCCCGATATCTTGAAATCCCAATTGCAGACCACCTGGTCGTATTTCGTCTCGTTTCATTGCCCAGTAGATAAAGGAACGCCCCATTATCCAAACTGTGTGCTTTGCTGTTCCTACAATGAAAATTCAATTAGTAACTAGGTTTGGGCGTATATAACGCGCAACACAGTCTGAACGCCATCTACCGATCTGTTTCACTTGCACGTTAGAAAACCCCAAACCGCTAGCTTCTGTGGCTGCGCCTATCCGGAATGAATGGGTACCAAATTCCTTAGGATTCAGCCCTAAGCGTTCTAAGGTTTTTTTAAGAACCTCTTCAAATTGAAATTTTGTTAGCGGAGAACCATCCGCATGAATGGGATTTAAGGGGAAATAAGAAAAAACAAGTGCCTGAACCAAATATGTCCGTCTTGGATTTTTGGATTCGAACTTGGACCAACGAATCGCTAACTGTCACATCTTCCTTACTGAGGCCCCCTAGCTTTGAGCGGCTCACTGGTATAAGTTCGCTAAGCCGGAGCGCTCCGAAGAATGCCAGTACAAAGCTTGCTCTGAACAAGGCACATTTGTAGTTGTCTTTATATACCTGTTCTAAGGTTAGCCATAACCGGGACAGTAGGACAAAGAAGATTGGTCTCCTGGAGTCTATTGACCTGTGTTCCTTTTTCCAACCTCTAAGGATGGCTAAAATCGTAAATTCCTTTGTGGAATACTTCCAACCCCAGAGTTTAAAGAAAAAGGAAACACCTGCCATCCTACGCTGAGTCACCGCAGCCGAACAGCCTCAACTACGGAGCAGGGAAAGGTAAGTTAATGTGCAGTCTAAGTGGACTTGATCATCCCTCCATTGTTTTCCTTTTGACACCTCCATCCATTCCCCCCAAGCCTTATCGTGATTGGCCCATGTCGACTGAGCCACAGAGTTTTGTATCAGGCTGGGTAGGTCGCTTCCAATATTTTCCAGAGGTCTGCGGGACATTGGACTCTCTCTTTTGCGGGGCTAATTGCCGGAATACCTGCCAATTAAATCGGGGCGAAGGCATCAGCTGTTTTGTTATGAATACCTGGAATGTGTCTTGCTTTGAACCATATGTTATATTTAAGGTATCTAAGGACTAGGTGACGCAGTAGGGCCAGAACTGACCGGAAAGAGGAAGAAAAGTTGTTTATGGCCTGAACTACGCTCATATTGTCAGACCAGAAACGTATCCTCTTGTTCCTCATTGCCTCACCCAATATTTCCACCGCTGCTACTATGGGGAACAGTTCTAGCAAGGTTAAGTTTTTACACCACCCTCTTACTATCCAACTATCTGGCCATGCACCAGCACATCATTCTTTTCCGAAAATGGCTCCAAATCCGAATGAACCCGCTGCGTCAGTATATAGTTCTAAATCCTCGTTAGTCACCTCTTACCATTATACCTGTCCAGAAATGTTTTCCACACGCATAAATCAGATTTTAATGCTCTGTTCAGAGTTGCCCGTGTTAGTCCATTGGCATTATTCTGCATGCAAAATCTAGTGACCCTAATAAAGATTGTACCTTTTTGGCTTCCAGGAAGTAGTCGATAAACCTTCGGATTTCCGCCACCTTCGTGGAAGGAATACGGAATACCATATTTTCAGAGTCGATTTCAATGCCTAAAAAGGATAACGCTTTTACAGGGCCAATCTTCTTTTCGACGGACAGTGGTACGCCTATTTTTTTCATGAGGAAACTAAAGGTAGAAATCAAATACTCGCAATAGGGTGACCCCGCAGGGCCTACGAAAAGAAAATCGTCTAGGTAATGTATTATTTCCCTGGATCCTGTTTCATATCGAACCATCCATTCCAGGAAGGACCTGAATAGTTCGAAATATGCACAGGATATGGAACATCCCATTGGCACATATAGTAATACAGACTTTCCAGTTGACAGCCTAGCGGATGGACACAGCTATGATGCACGGGAAGTAGTCTGAAAGCTGATTCAATATCAGATTTTGCAAGCAAGGCGCCCTGACCTGCCTCCCTTACCAAGTCTACCGCTCTGTCAAAGGATACATAAGGCACTGATGTTAGATCTTTTGATATCCCATCATTAACACTTGACCCTTTGGGGTAAGACAGATGGTGTATTAACCTTTGGTTCCTTCTTTGGTATCACACCTAGGGGAGAAATACTTAAATTTGGTATTGGCAGCTCTGAAACCGGTCCGGCCATACGCCCCAGACTCACTTCCGCATCTATCTTCTTCTTTGCAACAACTGGTAACTCTGCAACAGACTTTAAATTTTTTGAAAACTGGGGAGTAAACAAAGGGGATTATAAAACCGTTTGAGAAACCTAAGTAGGTCTGCTTCCTCCTTCTTAGGGTAAGCGTCTAACCATGCGCCCATCTTGGCCACGTTCACCAGCGTTCTCTTGGTTGCCTGTGATGTTTTGTTTATATTGTGGGCGTTGATGCCGAAAACACCGGCTAGCTGCATGCCCGGCGCCTCCATGTGTAGCGCACTCATGCTTGAACCTGCATGCGCTGCCGAAGTGGCATTGGCCCTCATTGAAAAGCCAGCAAGCTCCAGCCTTTCGTCCCATTGCCGTGCTCAACCCTTGTGAAGGATAGAATCCATCCGTATTTGTGGCTCTTGGAAAGGCTGTTTTTGGTGCCATCGTCAGCCTTATCCAAGAATCTGTGGCCTTGGAATTCCATCCCACTTCCAGGTGTAGGGCCAGCCGCTACCGGAATTCTTCATCATTTTGTAGGTTCTGAATATCTGGTCGAGATATACGAATAAATCAGCACACTTTTCTGGGTGCTTTTTACCCATTAGGCTTGCCATTCCACAAAACGTCTGTAACCAATTTCCAAACGTTTTTGCTACTTTTGGCTCCTTTTCTTTTCCTTTTTCAAATCTTCTCTCCCTATCTACTGATAGACTATCAATAGATATTAGGGACCAAATGTCCACAAATTCACCTTTACTTATTTTTTCTTTTATATCCTCTGACAAATGCGAGCCCAGAGGTGCTAATCTGCAGAAGAAGGCCTCCTTCAATGCTTCCGCATTCGTTGGCGTATGCACAGGCGGGAGTGTGGAAGCTCCCCCTGGAGTTAGATTAGGGGTGTCCGCCCTTACTGTGGGTACCCCGGCCTTGCTGAACATGGCCCTTAACATGGCCAACCATTCTCCCTCGTTCTGAGGGGCCCCAGTGGCTCCGCCCCAAGTCCCTGCACATGAAAACTCATGGTTTGGTGTTTCTCTTGCCAGTATCCATGATGCTCATGGGAATGATGCCTGTTGTTGGGTTTGCATCCATGTTGACTCATATTAGCGCCATCCCTGCGTGCCATTGTGTGCCCATGCTCCTGTGATGGGCCCTCTTGGGCAGGGGTG
The DNA here is from genome assembly GCA_019447015.1 of Hymenochirus boettgeri. Classification (NCBI taxonomy): domain Eukaryota; kingdom Metazoa; phylum Chordata; class Amphibia; order Anura; family Pipidae; genus Hymenochirus; species Hymenochirus boettgeri. Next base: position 308,500,091 of record CM033470.1, on the reverse strand, counting down.
ATCCGGACAAATCTGAAGTGGAATATCTCCTTTCCACAGGCGCACCCCTTCTTGGCACCCTGGCATAGTGTCAAGAGCATTCTCCTTTGCTCCTATCCCATCTGGCCGTTGCCCTCCTGTAGTGACCTACACCATATCCTCCCTTCCTTCTGCTGTAACGCGGGGCTCTCCCTGAGGACTCAGAGGATGAACTTCTCCTAGTTCTCCTACTTTCTCTCTCTGGTTCCTTTCTCCTTGCTACTCACTGCCCGCTTTCTATGTTACCCCCGTTCGCCCCTCTGTGGCGAGGTTTAGTGGAGGAGCTAAGGTTGTACCTAGATGGGGGATGGGATCTCCTTGCTGGCCTCCCCACCTGTCTTGTAGCAGGCCTACCTGTCCTTTCCCCCTCCATTTGTGCCCCTTGTGCTGTTGTCCCTGGGGGCTCATTGCTCCCCAGCAGCTGCCTTAACCAGCCAGCACCCTCCCTTCCCATCCTTTCCAAAATCTGCTCCTGTAGCTAGTCTAATTCTGCCATCTTCCGTTTTTTGCCTTTCTATCAGTGCTTAAAAGCACATCCAGGGGTTTGTTCCAAATAAAATGGCCCTACCGACCACTCGCAATGCATTACTGGGAATGGGCACGCATACCAGGTATTAGTCAGGGGTAGTATCGCTTATTGAGCACACTACCCCCAGAAAATAACCTGTGGGTACTAGGGGTCAGCTCCCATAATTCACCTTATCTGGGAACACCCCACTAAGTGTGCGCAGTACACATTTACAGGAAACTGCAGCCTTGCTTCCTGGAAGCTGAAAGCCAATCATGTTACAGCTTAGAGATCCCTCCCTCTGACACAGAACTCAGATTTCAGTGCAGTTTTTTTGTAAACACATTACACATTCTCCAGTCCCTAACAATGATAAATTCCTTTGCTTTTCATACAAAAAAGAAAGGTTATCTTTGCAGTGTATGTCTTTGCTAGCATGGATGAAAGAAACAGAACATTTAACATTTCAGCAAAAAATAAAAGTAAGTATGGGGAATCGAACCAGCAACCTTCCATTCTGTGTCTTTCTAAAAACATATTTTTCTACTGCTATGCTATGCCACAATGGCTATAAACAATTATCTACATGTGGAGTGTGGGGAATGGAACCTGTGTCCCAATAGTCTATTTTTTTTCCTAACCTAGCACTTTCAATGTATAGGTGTTCTGGGTAGAAAAGCTTTCACATTAGGATTTTTAAAAAAATATGTTTAGTTCTCCTTTAATCAGAAACATAGAAAGTGTTTTCTGTATGTCCCTATAGACATCTCATTCATCCAGGTCATGGTATATCTGTGGTAATCAGTAAGATCAACTGGACTTTAGTTCTTGAAGACATTTCTTTAGTCATCTGACAGGATCTATCAATTCAGATTGCAAGGTGATTGAATTGTAGCTAAAAGGTGTTATCAAAACTTCCCAGGGTAAGGCAATAAAACAGCATTGTGCATGGCAGACAGTTGGTGTTGAACCCCATGGTGTTAGAGAAATAAAGAAGAATTTTCATAAGACACCATATCCCTTTTTTTTATTTCCAGCAACACAGTGAGGCAGCAAGTGGTGCATCCAAAAGACTAAATTCTGAAACACAAGCATGCAGTGCAGTGAAGAATGCTCTGATTTGTATGTGGGGGAGATCAAACAGCAACTGCACCAACATATTGCCCAGCACAGAAAAGCCAAATCCTCGGGTCAGGACTCAGACGTGTACCTGGATCATAAGGAAATAAATATATGCGTTTTATGATTGTAATATCAACAAATTGGCAAAAGAACAGGATTGGTTCAAAAGAGGTGTCAAGGAGACAATTATTCTGTTTTGGCATCTAACCCTGGGCAGTCCCTATAACACCTCTTAGCCACAATGCAATCACACCTTGCATTCAGAAGGTCCCTAACACCTGGCTGTGATATGCTAATTGGGACTTTCCAGGGTATTTATTGCCAACAGATTCTTGTACAAGTCATTCTGAATTGAGAAAGCCAGTCGGATGACTAATACCACAGTCAGGGCTAGGCCACACTGCTGCGATTTTTCTGCGTTTGCGCATGCGTTTTTTTCAAAACGTAACTGCAGCAACGCACCGAAAATGCAAGTTTTTTCGTGTACGATGCGATTGAGCTTGCGATTTGCGTTCCGCATTTTAAATCACAATTGCATGCGTTTTCCAATACTTAATGGAAAAAACGCATTCGCAAACGCAACAAAATCGCACATGAAATCACATGCGATTCTGTGTGCGATTGCGTTTGCGTTGCAGTGTGGCTGTGCCCTTAAGACATATTATCCTGTTATATAAGTGTAAGATATGAAACTAATGGTTCACATGGGAGGGACTGTAAAGGACAAATGACAAGTGGTCATTGAGAGAATTAAGGGAACACTATCAAAGGGGCCATATTGCACAATGTCAATACCGCACTTTTACCAACACTGTAAATACTGTGGGGTAATGAGTGGTACTGCCTTTAGGAAGCTATAAGCGTTTTTTTCTCACCCACATTGATCTTTTATTAGGTAAAATAACAATACATCAGTAAAATACCAATAACCGTGTTCGGTACTTTATGGCCAGAAAAACCTATTATAGTGGTAAGGAATGTGGTAAAACTGCAAGTTTCTGCAACCTCCTAACTCCTGTAACCAGGTGTTTGGGGCTTATAAAACCCCACAGTCCTTGTCCTGTCCAAGTCCTGGGACAATTTGCAGTGTTCCAAAATGTTGGGACAGACAAATCTCCTAAAATGCATGTGAAATAAATCTGGTTACATCTCTGGTATCAGTTAGTTAGACCAACACCCAACTGTATCTTTCAACGACCAATCAGCATTCTGAATAAAGAAAGTCTGTCAGATGACTAACAAAATATCTTTAAAATTGAATTTTAATGAATAACAAAGATATACCATGACCTGGACATATGAATATTACATACCGGTATATATTTTAACCTGGATGGATTTATATTACAACTATACCATTACCTGGATGAATTAATATTACAGATATACCATGACCTGGATGAATGAATATTACAGATATACCATTACCTGGATGAATGAATATTACAGATATACCATGACCTGGATGGATGAATATTACAGATATACCATGATCTGGATGAATGAATATTACAGATATACCATGACCTGGATGAATGAATATTACCGATATACCATGACCTGGATGAATGATATTACAGATATACCATGATCTGGATGAATGAATATGACAAATATACCATGACCTGGATGAATGAATATTACAGATATACCATGACCTGGATGAATGAATATTACAGATATACCATGACCTGGATGAAGGATATTACAGAATATAACCATGACCTGGATGAATGAATATTACAGATATACCATGACCTGGATGAATGAATATTACAGATATACCATGACCTGGATGAATGAATATTACAGATATACCATGACCTGGATGAATGCATATTACAGATATACCATGACCTGGATGAATGAATATTACAGATATACCGTGACCTGGAATGAATTTACAGATATACCATGACCTGGGATGAATGAATATTACAGATATACCATGACCTGGATGAATGAATATGACAGATATACCATGACCTGGATGATTAATATTACAGATATACCATACACCTGGATGATTGAATATTACAGATATACCATGACCTGGATGAATGAATATTACAGATATACCATGACCTGGATGAATGAATATTACAGATATACCATGATCTGGATGAATGAATATTACGATATACCATGATCTGGATGATTGAATATTACAGATATACCATGATCTGGATAAATGAATATTACAGATATACCATGACCTGGATGATTGAATATTACAGATATACCATGACCTGGATGAATGAATATTACAGATATACCATGACCTGGATAATTTAATATTACAGATATACCATGACCTGGATGAATGAATATTACAGATATACCATGACCTGGATGATTGAATATTACAGATATACCATGACTGGATGAATGAATATTACAGATATACCATGAGCTGGATGAATGAATATTACAGATATACCATGACCTGGATGAATGAATATTACAGATATACCAGACCTGGATGAATGAATATTACAGATATCATGACCTGGATGAATGCATATTACAGATATACCGACCTGGATGAAATGAATATTACAGATATACCGTGACCTGATGAATGAATATTACAGATATACCATGACCTGGATGAATGAATATTACAGATATACCATGACCTGGATGAATGAATATTAACATATACCATGACCTGGATGATTGAATATTCAGTATACCATGACCTGGATGAATGAATATTACAGATATACCATGACCGGGATGAATGAATATTACAGATATACATGATCTGGATGAATAATATTCGATATACCATATCTGAATGATTGAATATACAGATATACCATGATCTGGATGAATGAATATTACAGATTACCATGACCTGATAATGATATTACGATATACCATGCCTGGATGAATGAATATTACAGATATACCATGACCTGGATGATTGAATATTACAGATATACCATGACCTGGATGAATGAATATTACAGATATACCATGACCTGGATGATTGAATATTACAATATACCATGACCTGGATGATTGAATATTACAGATATACCATGACCTGATGAATGAAATACAGATATACCATGATCTGGTGAATGAATATTACAGATATACCATGATCTGGATGATGAATATTACATAATACCTGATGGATGAATGAGTATTACAGATATACCATGACCTGGATGGATGAATATTACAGATATACCATGACCTGGATGAATGAATATTACAGATATACCATGACCAGGATGAATGAATATTACAGATATACCATGACCTGGATGAATGAATATTACAGATATACCATGACCTGGATGAATGATATTACAGATATACCATGACCTGGATGAATGAATATTACAGATATACCATGACCTGGATGAATGAATATTCAGATATACCATGATCAGGATGAATGAATATACAGATATACCATGACCGGATAATGAATATACAGATTACCATGACGGATGAATGAATATTACAGATATACCATGACCAGAATGATGAATTACAGATATACCATGACCAGGATGAATGAATTTACGATATACCATGACCTGGATGAATGAATATTACAGATATACCATGACCTGGATGAATGATATACAGATATACCATGACCTGGATGAATGATATTACAGATATACCATGACCTGGATGAATGATATTACAGATATACCATGACCTGGATGAATGAATATTATAGATATACCATGACCTGGATGAATGAATATCTGGAGCACAGTATAGTTTTCCTTTAATCTGGACAGGTCATTAAGGAAAATAAGTATATAAATGAATGACAATTTCCCTTTCAATAATGAAGATTGTTGTTGATGTAGGGTATAGAATTCTGAATATTCTCGTGTATCTTGGTTTTAATATATTTTGTTCTATTATTATTTCAGTGTAGATTATTATTTAAATTTAGTCACAAAAGTGAAAATCATTATTAGGGAGATTCAATAAAAGTAAAATGGTGCAGATCTTGCCCCAACCAATCAGATCTTATTTAACATTTAAAAGCTAACATCTGATTGGTTGGGGCAATATTAGCATTATTTTTAACAATAAGAACTTTTATTGAATCTCCCTGTATGTATATGAAGAAAAAACAAATATGTTAAAACCCATAAAGAAATCTGTATGTTAAGAACCCAAATAAGGGCTAGGCCACTGTAGCGCATTTTATTGCGCAATTCGATTGCACATTAAAATGCACGCACTGGTGTTGACCTGTTGGTCTGGCCACACTAAGTGCACTGCCCTGTGTTGTGACTCGCTAATCGGAGTGCTTGTGGGATCATATGCGCACCAATTGAGCAACATTGCACAATGAAATCGCACAATAATGCGCACTAGAAATGTGTGTGTGTGTTTCCGGCACGCTACACAAGACTAAATGGACCCTGCAATGATGTCATTTTAGAGTCTCTTTAGGAAACATTGGATTTGGTTTTAGAAGAATTAACACTAATGGACCATTTCACTGCTTTTAAAGCCTGAGCCCCCAGGCAGGAGCTTAAACTACTTTGTAAATACAGTTTTGCTTAAATTGATACATCCTGCTTATTTTTCACTGTGCTTCTCTAAGCTTGACCACTACTGACGGGAGATTGCAGGATGCGTTCCCCATTGACTTCTATTATACAGGATCGCAGTGACATGAGCTGGATTTTCAACCTGCTTAATGGGTGTAGCGCCAGTGCGTTAGCAATACCTTTATATAAAGTACATGCCCATATACTGTCAGGGGGTTCTTACCTAAATGTGAGGACTAACCAGATTAATGGAACTCTGGAGTTATAAGTTATATATAAGTTATATATAATATTATATAATAAATGCTATTATAACGAACTGCCAGCACATAATTCCCAACTGTATAATAACTGAGCACTAAACCATTAAACAAGGCATCAACCTCACACTCTTAATGGCTGTGTTTGTATTCCAAATTGTCATCTCCTCTAATGCCTAATTGATTTTGGAGTGGGATGGACTGGAACTCAGAACCTCCCCTCTGTTAATATTTAAACTATGCTTGATTCTGAATACATATGTAGCTTTTAGAAATGAATGTTTATTAATGTACCCAAAGGTTATAGTCCTATAAGAAATGTCTTTCCTGTGAAGTTGATTTTCAGAGGTTTTTCCCCTCCGAATCAGAGAAAAATCCTGGGGCAAATTGATGAAACCATTTTTGCCCAACCTGCTCTATCACCACTAGGGGGAGCATCGCCGGTAGCCCTCCTTTCATTAGAAGCGAATGGAAGCCACCCACGTTGACTTGTATTGAGCAGGGTCATTGCGCCATGAGCAGGATATTCATCCTGCAGTGAATTTCCAATGTTCTTTCATTTGTTTTTAACAGATTCATAAAGTGTTGGGTTTTGTGTTATTTGTGGACAAATTGTAGGTCAATACTGCAAACCAGACAATGTCCTATAGACAAATACGGAATCAGGGCATGCAGACTTATTTGTAGTTAGGTAAAGGTTTATGAGTAGTGACATCTTTTATTAAGAATAATAACCTATTTCCAGATTATAAAAGTTCCCAAAAATTCATTACCGTCCACCAACAATTTTATTTACTATTTTTTCTCTGTGGATTGAAATGTTACCAGTTTATAAATAATGGCAGGTTTATAGTTACTTAGCCATGTGTGGCGTAATTCAATGTTATATGTGGCGTTATAACTATGGGCGGTATTTATAAAGGGTTGTATCACTATTTAGCGCCTTTAACAATCAGTATCTTTACCAGCATTATTTTTGCAATATCTGCCGGTATTTCTGATACTGGGGGTTTATTTATACTGCCTTAATATGGCAAAACCGATTGGTGATTTTTTTTAATCCCGTCTGATTTATTTATTAAAGAGTATCTCCACCCAAAACTAGAACTTACCTTATTTCAGTTTAATTGAAGAATGGGAGGTAAAGGAGCTATGTCTTATTTACCATTCCTGAATAAAACCATCAGGAGACAGGAAGGAACACAGCTAACTTACCTGAGATTGCGACAGGTCCTGACCATAGCCTTGCTCCCTTATAATGTACATGCATGTACGCCCCTTATAATGTACATGCAAGAACGCTATGGCTGGGACCTGTCAGTGGAAGTAGTGGAGGAGCGTGTTCATGGGTAAATTATTCCCTCCTGTCTCCTGATGGTTTCACTGTAGAATGGGAGGTTAGACATAAGTCCTTTACCTCCCTTTCTTCAATTAAACTGAAATAAGGTAAGTCATATTTTTGGGCGGAGATTCACTAATATTATCTAGAATTACTAGAGCGCTGTTCACAGTACACATGCTAGATAATTGCAAAAAAACATGCATTTTGGCCAACAATCCAACATGTGTGGAGACAATGTTAATTGATTCCCCTGATGGAAAGTCAGTGAGTGACAATCATTGTTCTCCCTTGCACAGTCCCCCTGATTTCTCCTCCCTCCATAGTAAAGTTCTGGCACTTCGGCTATAAAGGGATTGTCTAACGTTTGCTACAAACAAGCAAGCCTTAATGCTGGCCATAATCGGTTAAAGCCAATTAAGGTTTTGATGAAGGTCTATTAGACTTTTACATCTTCCCGTCCAGTGGTTCTTATCTGCAACTTCCTGGCAATGTTCCCTGGTCAGATTACACTTGATCATCGTTAGGAAACGCTGCGAGAACATAGGGTGGTAGGTTACTAGTGGATTGGCACCATTAGTGCCCGTATGTATTGTGTTGTTTTGGACACTAGTTAAAAAAAAACAACCATTTTAGAGTAAAGCCTCAGACCTGTGGGCCATATTTATAAAGCTGAGATATTGCTTTTTAGCGATACTGCGACTTTAACAATCAGTATCGTAAATTTACGATCGGCTTAACTAAATCGGCTTAACTAAATCGACACAGAGGGTTTATAAACATGGCCCTTAGTGAGTGAACTTAGAGTGAACTTTAGATATGTTTAAAGTTAAAGAAATGATTAAGATTCTGGAGCGTGAACCCAAGGAGGGCACAGAGAGTAAAAGGCATTTCTAGTTGGACCAGTGTTGTTAGCAGATCCCCTTAGGGACAATTCCCAGGCCTGTTGTTTTTCACTTACATGCTGATGACTTTTTATGGTGACTTTGATGAATATTACTTGATGTTAACAGGCAAACATGCAAGGTAATCTACTGTGTTTACTGTAAAGAGTGACTAACATAAATCAAATGTCAAAGGCATGCAATGTTATCCAGTGGGAGATAAAAGTAGAATTAAAGTGAACTATATTTACAAATATATGAAGATGAAATTTAAGGGATACCTTTTTCATATAATGAAATAATTGCAATACAAGCTTACAAAGAGTATTGTATCGTGCCTGAGGAAGAAGCATAAAAGGACTTTTGTAATAACAGGTTCAACAGTTTTCCTCTTCTAATGATCTACAGTAACCAATCAGATGTTAGCTTTTTAATGATGTACTAGAGTTAGATAAAATCAGATTGGTTGGTGACGATTTATTAGATTATCATTTAAAAGCTTTCATTTTTAATTGTTAAATAAAAGGTACCATTTTAATTGCAGGACATATTTACAAAATGTTACCAAATCCCTCTGCATTTGGTTGGGGCATCATAGATTTTTTTTGAATTTTTGGGGGTTTTTTATGTTAAAGGGAATGTCCATCCTCTCTATAAAAATCTATATATTGTAGATTACCCCCCAAAAGCAGGAGATAGTTTTATAGAAAATGTTTAAATCCGCTCCCAGCCAGAGATATTATACTTACATGCTCCTCCTCTGCCGCGGCTCTGCTCTTCCGGGTAAGACGGTCAGTGTTGGCCATGACAGTGACGTCACGGCCAATCTCTGACTGCCATTTCCCAAGCAGTCTCCACTGCGGCTGCTCAAGAACAGAAAAAGAACACAGCAGCCGCAGTGGAGACAGAGTGAGGAGACCAGAAGCGGCGGTGGACAGAGGAGACTGTAAGTATAATATCTCTGGTTGGGAGCAGATTTAAACATTTTCTATAAAACGATGTCTAGCTTTTGGGGGGTATTGTATAATATATAGATTTTTCTAGAGAGGGGTGGACAGTCCCTTTAAATAAAATCCACATTAAAATGGTTCACAAAACTCACACAATTCCAATCCTTATTTTAATTGCGTGAATCTATAACCCTTCTATAGCATACACTGCAAATGACTTTGTTAACCCCTTGACATATTGCCGTGAGTTTAGGATGGATATCTACAATCGTAGGTCAAATCAGTAGCACTTCCACTATATGTTATAATAATGTTGCCATAGTGCTCCCACAGCCCCCCTTTCTCTTTATGTAATGTAGCAGAGTTTCTCTGCAGGAAGATTGACCAAGCTTCCATGTGGTAGTAGCACCCCCAACACGTCCCTTTAATTGGAGGTTTTACACCTTGAATACTAAGCATTGGATGGGAGCCCTCTTCCCTCCTTGTTAAAAGCCAGTAGCAAGGGGGAAGTGATAGCCATAATACTAATCCAATGTAAGGTCAGGGAGACAATCTTATCATGAAAATACAACCAAGCAGGGAGTGTTGGTTGCATTTCCCCCCCATGTTTTTACTGTTTGCACTAGTACAGATATTATGATATATGGGGCCCAGGAATGTGCATTGATCATATCTATTTCTGTTTGTACAATTTTACTGTATACATCTTACATGATCATTCTCTGTGTGAATTTCAATGTTACAAGCACCAACCCCGGTCATTTGATATCGGAATATTCCGATGGTCGGATTATTTATTTCCAATCAGCTAGTGATCAGCGGAAGTTTTCCTCTGTCCTGCTAGACCATTTTTATCGGACCAATACCTGAGGTACTGGGTATAATGAAGGCCGGTCTTGAAAGAAACACGATAGCTTCCATGTTATAAGATTCTTTTAAATTCGCAAACAATAAATCTAATTTGGATAAACTTCCCCATCATTTTTAAAAGAAGATGCATCGGAAAGAAGATCCCCTTTACCGATATGGACCAGTCATATTCCATCCCACCCCCAGTAAAGGGGGATAATGTGAAAGGTCTGTGATTGGTCCGTAGCGAGGCTGCAAACCGCCATGCTCTCTGCTCCGTCAGATAGCATCTTAACATCATGCTCTAGAGAAGAAATGTTGCTGTTCTTGTTTGTTTTGTTTTCTGGCATGTCTTCTTAAACACTCAACTGCAATCTGCTGTCTTTATGTTAAAACTCCCTGCAGATGTTCAATCACGCATTGAAAGAATAGGATGATAGCAGTTACTGTAAGAGTAAACATTTCACTTTTGAATAATGTTGCGCTCTTGTACAGTTGTGATATTGTCTGTTATGAAAATTGCTCTGGCAGTGAAAATGACATTTTGTTATCAGGCAGATAAAATAGTAGCTCAAATTTAAAGTGGTCTCTAAACAATTATAGTTTAATAAAGCCTACGGTCTTTACGTGGATCCCATCTGTATGTGCAATTGTTAGTGCTAAATGGGTTACACTTTCAGAGGCTTAAGTGGTGTCACTTGCTCCCACAGCTCCTCCTCTGTCTCCATTGTCTGTGCATGCTCACCAAAGATTAAATGCTGGGAAAGATAGGAATTCCCCACACTGACAAATGATGGGAAAAACTGGAGACCACTATTACACTATTACACTAACTCCATGCAGGTAGAATGACCTTACCTGTATTAACAGTAAGTAGGAGCACCTGAGCGCCTGCAAAAGCACCTACAAGGCAAAAAACTAGCAACAAAGAGGGAACCTGTGAGCAAATAGGTGTAATACAGGATACATATACACAATAAATAGTATATAAGGGAAATGTATTTATTAACACACCGGTCTATACATCGATTATGTAAAATAAGTCTGGCCAGCCCCAATAAATACATTTAAAATACTAAAAAATCTATATCAATAAATATATGCCTAAAAGATAACCCTATATAGCACTAATATCCCATTAAGAGTATAAATAATTCTCAATAAATGTAGAAATAGGGAAATAACAAACAATCTAGGTTAGTGTAGTCCAAACTGTCCCAATCAGTAAATGGATATGCAGTGTCTCTATTTCGTGTCCCCAGAATAGATCCAAGAAAAGACTATAAATAAGAGAATATAACTGTATGTAAGAAGGTGTAAAAACACCTAGGCTCATGAATGCATCTACCATATATCGCCATATCACAACACAGTCGGCTGGTATCCAGTACACTTTTCCCTTTGACCCCCAGACCGTATAGGCAAAGCAGTCCGTGGCAGCAGCACTTTTATTCTAGCGTGTCCGGTTCTGATCTTGCGACCTTAATTATTTTATTCTAGCGTGTCCGGTTCTGATCAGCGCTGGGAGTATAGGCCAGGATTTTGGCCATCCAATAGTTCCAAGTAGTACCAGTGCTATTTCCGGATTGCAACGTCACTACTACGCGTTTCGCTCAGCTGAGCTTCATCAGGTACCTGTGCTATAGACTGATAAATATGATTACCAGTCTGGTATGCTGGTTTTGTCATGGGCAAAATATAATATATAATAGAATATTGCCCTATAATCCTAGTCAAACTGTACAGAACTTTACCCTGTTGCATGTTTTCCTAAAACTGGCAGTATTTAGGGGCGTAGGAATCACTATAGGCTATGAGCCCCAGAGCAAAAGGGGCCCCATCCAGGTCCTTGCAGGCATGTTCACCCTCTTAAGAAAAAAATTACCTTACGAATTTCAGCCCCACAAACCCCATTTTTTCGTTTTTTATGTGGGGGCCCCAAACCGAAAATCTTGCTATGGGGCCCTGTGATATCTAGCTACGCCACTGGCAGTACTGCAGTATAATTAACCTGTATGTACAAAGCCCAGGCCAGGAAGCCAGATAACACCTAGGGCAGGCTCAATCTCAGGAAGCAGCATCACAATTCCATGGACGTGTGTATATTAACCGTAGAACGGCTGTAACACAGAGTGAGCACTTTGGTGACTCTTTATCTGAAGGAAGATTTGTTTGTGTATTTTCATTTCTACAAACTGGTACACATTACCATGTCCATAAATTAGCACAGTGTTATTAGCCCGCGCATATAAACCCCAGTCAGGAAGCAACTGTGCATATTTGCACCGGGTAGATATTATTTCTGTTAATATCAGGTGAGTGTAAGTTCAGGCAGTTAGCAGGGCAGTCAGTGGTGTCCCAGCCCTCCAGTCATGACAGACAGGACATAATACAGTTTAGTTGGCTATCCTTTTAATTGCAAAAGCAGGAATATAGGGAAGAAATGTATTTATGATAAGAGAAAAAGCAATGTTCAAGGATATGTACACTGGGAAACTGTCCGCACACCCATATGCAGAATGGGGATTGGCGGCCATGCACCATACAGAGGCTGACGGTAATTTAAAGTAAAGGGAGCCTATGCCGAAAGTCGAAAATTTTCCGTACTCCCCGATCAACCGTAATGCAGACCACGGAAGTTTGTCTGCATTACGGTCAGTCAGATTTGGCCCCTACACATATTAGGTAAATCCCGTTGGGGACTCAGCTTGAGCAAAACAAGAACAGCAAATGTGGTAATGGCAAGTTCACTGAACCGCTTTAAAAGTGGGCTAGATAAGTTTCTTAAACTAAAACCTATTGAGAATTACTGGTATTAATACAAATACTGTAGTTCTGGTTGGTACAGGGATACTATATAATATTGAGAATTACTGGTATTAATACATATACTCTAGTTCTGGTTGGTACATGGATACTATATAATATTGAGAATTACTGGTATTAATACATATACTGTAGTTCTGGTTGCTACAGGGATACTTTATAATTTTGAGAATTACTGGTATTATTATATATACTATAGTTCTGGTTGGTACAGGGATACTATATAATATTGAGAATTACTGGTATTAATACCTATACTGTAGTTCTGGTTGGTACCAGAATACTATATAATATTAAGAATTACTGGTATTAATACATATACTGTAGTTCTGGTTGGTATGGGAATACTATATAATATTAAGAATGACTGGTATTAATACATATACTGTAGTTCTGGTTGGTATGGGGATACTATATAATATTGAAAATGACTTATATTAATACATATACTGTAGTTCTGGTTGGTGGGGGATACTATATAATATTGAGAATTGCTGGTATTAATACATATACTGTAGTTCTTGTTGTAACAGGGATACTATATAATATTGAGAATTACTGGTATTAATACATATAGGAGGCCCCTAGCTTTGAGCGGCTCACTGGTATAAGTTCGCTAAGCCGGAGCGCTCCGAAGAATGCCAGTACAAAGCTTGCTCTGAAAGGCCACATTTGTAGTTGTCTTTATATACCTGTTCTAAGGTTAGCCATAACCGGGACAGAGGAGCAAAGAAGATTGGTCTCCTGGAGTCTATTGACCTGTGTCCTTTTTCAACCTCTAAGGATGGCTAAAATCGTAAAATTCCTTGTGGAATACTTCCAACCCAGAGTTTAAAGAAAAAGGAAAACCACTGCCATCCTACGCTGAGTCACCGCAGCGAACAGCCTCATAATACGGAGCAGGGAAGGTAGTTAATGTGCAGTCTAAGTGGACTTGATATCCCTCCATTGTTTTCCTTTTGACACCTCCAATCCATTCCCCCCAAGCCTTATCGTGATTGGCCATGTGACTGAGCCACAGAGTTTTGTATCAGGCTGGGTAGGTCGCGTACAATATTTTCAGAGGTCTGCGGGACATGGACTCTTCTTTTGCGGGGCTAATTGCCGGAATACCTGCCAATTAAATCGGGGCGAAAGGCATCAGCTGTTTTTGTTATGAATACACTGGATGTCTTGCTTTGAACCTATGTTATATTTAAGGTATCTAAGGACTAGGTGACGCAGTAGGGCCAGAACTGACCGGAAAGAGGAAGAAAAGTTGTTTATGGCCTGAACTACGTCATATGTCAGACCAGAAAAAGTATCCTCTTGTTCCTCATTGCCTCACCCAATATTTCCACGTGCTACTATGGGGAACAGTTCTAGCAAGGTTAAGTTTTTACACCACCTCTTTACTATCAACTATCTGGCCATGCACCAGCCACATCATTCTTTCCGAAAATGGCTCCAAATCCGAATGAACCCGCTGCGTCAGTTATAGTTCTAAATCCTCGTTAGTCACCTCTTACCATTATACTGTCCAAATGTTTTCCACACGAATAACAGATTTTAATGCTCTGTTCAGAGTTGCCGTGTTAGTCATTGGCATTATTCATGCATGAAAATCTAGTGACCCTAATAAAGATTGACCTTTGTGGCTCCAGGAAGTAGTCGATAAACTTCGGATTTCCGCCACCTTCGTGGAAGGATGGACGAAATACCATATTTCAGAGTCGATTTCAATGCCTAAAAGGATAACGCTTTACAGGGCCAATTTCTTTTCGAAGGACAGTGGTCGCCTATTTTTTTCATGAGGAAACTAAAGGTTAGAAATCAAATATCGCAATAGGGTGACCCCGCAGGCCTACGAAAAGAAAATCGTCTAGGTATGTATATATTCCCTGGATCCTTTCATATCGAACCATCCCATTCCAGAAGGAACTGAATAGTTCGAAAATATGCACAGGATATGGACACCCATTGGCACATATAGTAATACAGACTTTCCAGTGACAGCCTAGCGATGGACACGCCTATGATGCACGGAAGAGTCTGAAAGCTGATTCAATATCAGATTTTGCAAGCAAGGCGCCCTGACCTGCTCCCTTACCAAAGTCTACCGCTCGTGAAAAGGACATAAGGCACTGATGTGTAGATCTTTTGATATCCCATCATTAACACTTGACCCCTTGGGTAAGACAGATGGTGTATTAACCTTTGGTCCTTCTTTGGTATCACACCTAGGGGAGAAATACTTAAATTTGGTATTGGAGCTCTGAAACCGGTCCGGCCAACGCACCCAGGACTCACTTCGCATCTATCTTCTTCTTGCAACAAACATGGTAACTCTGCAACAGACTTTAATTTTTTGAAAACTGGGAGTAGTAAACAAAGGGATTATAAAACCTTGAGAAACCTAAGTAGGTCTGCTTCCTCTTCTTAGGGTAAGCGTCTAACCATGCGCCCATCTTGGCCACGTTCACCAGCGTCTCTTGGTGCTGTGATGTTTTGTTTATATTGTGGGCGTTGATGCCGAAAAACACCGGCTAGCTGCATGCCCGGCGCCTCATGTGTAGCGCACTCATGCTTGAACCTGCATGCGCTGCCGAAGTGGCATTGGCCTCATTGAAAAGCCAGCAAGCTCCAGCCTTTCGTCCCATTGCCGTGCTCAACCCTTGTGAAGGATAGAATCCATCGTATTTGTGGCTCTTGAAAGGCTGTTTTTGGTGCCATCGTCAGCCTTATCAAGAATCGTTGCCTTGGAATTCATCCCCTTCCAGGTGTAGGGCCAGCCGCTACCGGAATTCCATCATTTGTAGGTTCGAATATCTGGTCGAGATATACGAAAAATCAGCACACTTTCTGGTGCTTTTTACCCATTAGGTTGCCATTCCACAAAACGTCTGTAACCAATTTCCAAACGTTTTTTGCTACTTTTGGCTCCTTTTCTTTCCTTTTTCAAATCTTCTCTCCCTATTACTGATAGACTATAATGTTAGGGACCAAATGTCCACAAATTCACTTACTTATTTTTTCTTTTATATCCTCTGACAAATCGAGCCAGAGGTGCTACTTGCAGAAGAAGGCCTCTTCAATGCTTTCCGCATTCGTTGGCGTATGCACAGGCGGGAGTGTGGAAGCTCCCCCTGGAGTTAGATTAGGGGTGTCGCCTTACTGTGGGTACCCGGCCTTGCTGAACATGGCCCTTAACATGGCCAAACATTTCCCTCGTTTGAGGGGCCCCAGTGGCTCGCCCAAGTCCCTGGCACATGAAAAACTCATGGTTTGGTGTTTCTCTTGCCAGTATCCATGATGCTCATGGGAATGATGCCTGTTGTTGGGTTTGATCCATGTTGACTCATATTAGCGCATCCTGCGTGCCATGTGTGCCCATGTCCTGTGATGGCCCTCTTGGGCAGGGGTGATCCGGACAATCTGAAGTGGAATATCTCCTTTCCACAGGCGCACCCCTTCTTGGCACCTGGCATAGTGTCAAGAGCATTCTCCTTTGCTTATCCATCTGGCCGTTGCCCTCCTGTAGTGGACCTACACCATATCTCCCTTCCTTTGCTGTAACGCGGGGTCTCCCTGAGGACTAGAGGATGAACTTCTCTAGTTTTACTTTTCTCTCTGCGTGCTTTCTCTTGCTTCACTGCCCGCTTTCTATGTTACCCCCGTTCGCCCCTCTGTGGCGAGGTTTAGTGAGAGCTAAGGTTGTACCTAGATGGGGGATGGGATCTCCTTGCTGGCTCCCCACCTGTCTTGTAGCCGGCCTACCTGTCCTTTCCCCTCCATTGTGCCCCTTGTGTGTTGTCCCTGGGGGCTCATTGCTCCCCAGCAGCTGCCTTAAACAGCCAGCACCCTCCCTTCCCATCCTTTCCAAAATCTGCCTGTAGCTAGTCTAATTCTGCCATCTTCCGTTTTTTGCCTTTCTATCAGTGTTAAAAGACAATCCAGGGGTTTGTTCCAAATAAAATGGCCCTACCGACACACTCGCAATGCATTACTGGGAATGGGCACGCATACCAGTATTAGTCTAGGGGTAGTATGCGTATGAGCACACACCCCCAGAAAATAACTGTGGGTAATAGGGGTCAGTCCCATAATTCACCTTATGGGAACACCCCATAAGTGTGCGCAGTACACATTTACAGGAAACTGCAGCCTGCTTCCTGGAAGCTGAAAGCCAATCATGTTAAGCTTAGAGATCCCTCCCTCTGACACAGAACTCAGATTTCAGTGCAGTTTTTTTGTAAACAACATTACAAACTTCTCCAGTCCTAACAATGATAAATTCTTTGCTTCATACAAAAAAGAAAGGTTATCTTGAGCGGTATGTCTTTGCTGCATGGATGAAAGAAACAGAACTTAACATTTCGCAAAAAAAAATAAGTTAGTATGGGAATCGAACCAGCAACCTTCCATTCTGTGTCTTTCTAAAAACATATTTTCTTACTGCTATGCTATGCCACATGGCTATAAACAATATCTACATGTGGAGGGTGGAATGGAAACCTGTGTCCCAATAGTCTATTTTTTTTCAACCTAGCACTTCAAGTATAGGTGTTCTGGGTAGAAAAGCTTTCACATTAGGATTTTTAAAAATATGTTTAGTTCTCCTTTAATCAGAAACATAGAAAAGTGTTTTCTGTATGTCCCTATAGACATCTCATTCATCCAGGTCATGGTATATCTGTGGTAATCAGTAAGATCACTGGACTTTAGTTCTTGAAGACATTTCTTTAGTCATCTGACAGGACTATCAATTCAGATTGCAAGGTGATTGAATTGTAGCTAAAAGTGTTATCAAAACTTCCCAGGGTAAGGCAATAAAACAGCATTGTGCATGGCAGACAGTTGGTGTTGAACCCCATGGTGTTAGAGAATAAAAAAGAATTTTCATAAGACACCCATATCCCTTTTTTTTATTCCAGCAACACAGTGAGGCAGCAAGTGGTGCATCCAAAAGATAAATTCTGAACACAAGCATGCAGTGCAGTGAAGAATGCTCTGATTTGTATGTGGGGGAGATCAAACAGCAACTGCACCAACATATTGCCCAGCACAGAAAAGCCAAATCCTCGGGTCAGGATCAGACGTGTACCTGATCATAAGGAAAAATATATGCGTTTTATGATTGTAATATCTCAACAAATTGGCAAAAGAACAGGATTGGTTCAAAAAGAGGGGCAAGGAGACACATTATCGTTTTGGCATCTAACCTGGGCAGTCCCTATAACACCCTTTAGCCACAATGCAATCACACACCTTGCATTCAGAAGGTCCCTAACACCTGGCTGTGATATGCTAATTGGGACTTTCCAGGGTATTTATTGCCAACAGATTCTTGTACAAGTCATTCTGAATTGAGAAAGCCAGTCGGTGACTTAACCACAGTCAGGGCTAGGCCACACTGCTGCGATTTTTCTGCGTTTGCGCATGCGTTTTTTCAAAACGTAAACTGCAGCAACGCACCGAAAATGCAGTTTTTTCGTGTACGATGCGATTGAGCTTGCGATTTGCGTTCCGCATTTTAAATCACAAGTGCGATGGTTTCCATACTATGGAAAAAACGCATTCGCAAACGCAACAAAATCGCACAGAGAATCACATGCGATTCTGTGTGCGATTGCGTTTGCGTTGCAGTGTGGCTGTGCCCTTAAGACATATTATCCTGTTATATAAGTGTAAGATATGAAACTAATGGTTCACATGGGGGACTGTAAAGGACAAATGACAAGTGGTCATTGAGAGAATTAAGGGAACACTATCAAAGGGGCCCATATTGCACAATGTCCATACCGCACTTTTACCAACACTGTAAATACTGTGGGGTAATGAGTGGTACTGCTGCGTTAGGAAGCTATAAGCGTTTTTTTCTCACCCACATGTCTTTTATTAGGTAAAATAACAAAATCCGTTAAATACCAATAACCGTGTTCGGTACTTTATGGCCAGAAAAACCTATTATAGTGGTAAGGAATGTGGTAAAACTGCAAAGTTTCTGCAACCTCCAACTCCGTGAACCAGGTGTGTTTGGGGCTTAAAACCCCACAGTCCTTGTCCTGTCCAAGTCTGGGACAATTTGCAGTGTTCCAAAAGTTGGGACAGACAAATCTCTAAAATGCATGTGAATAAATCTGGTTACATCTCTGGTATCAGTTAGTTAGACCACACCCAACTGTATCTTTAACGACCAATCAGCATTCTGATAAAGAAAGTCTGTCAGAGACTAACAATATCTTTTAAATTGAATTTTAATGAATAACAAAGATATACCATGACCTGGACATATGAATATTACATACCGGTAATATTTAACCTGGAGGATTATATTACAACTATACCATTACCGGATGATTAATATTACAGCATACCATGACCTGATGAATGAATATTACAGTATACATCCTGGATGAATGATATTACAGATATACGACCTGGATGAGTGAATTTACAGAATACCATGATCTGGATGACTGAATATTACAGATATACCATGACCGGATGAATGAATATTACAGATATACCATGACGGATGAATGATATTACAGATATACCATGATCTGGATGAATGAAATGACAAATATACCATGACCTGGATGAATGATATTACAGATATACCATGCCTGGATGAATGACTATACAGATGATACCATGACCTGGATGATTGAATATTACAGATATACCATGACCTGGATGATGAATATTACAGATTACCAATGACCTGGATGAATGAATATTACCGATATACATGACCTGATGAATGATATTAGTATCATGACTGATGAGAATATTACAGATATACCATGATGCCATCGTGGGAGTGAATTGAAATACAGATATACCATGACCTGGATGAATGAATATTACAGATATACCATGACCTGGATGAAGAATATTGACAGATATACCATGACCTGGATGAATGAATATACAGATATACATGACTGGAGATATTGATATTACGATATACCATGGACCTGTGATGAATATTACAGATATACCATGACCTGGATGAATGAATATTTACAGATAACCATGACCGGGATGAATGAATATTACACGAATTACATGATGGATGAATGAATATTACAGATATACCATGACCTGGATGATGAATATACAGATATACCATGATCTGGATAATGAAGATTACAGATATCCATGACCTGGATGATGAATATTACAGATATACCATGACCGTGAATGAATTACGGATACCATGCTGGATTAATTTAATAGTAAGATATACCATGACCGGATGAATGAATATTACAGATATACCATGACCTGAGATTGATATACGATATACATGACTGGATGAAAATTATACAGATATACCATGATGGATGAATGAATATTACAATATACCATGACCTGGATGAATGAATATTACAGATATACCATGACCTGGATGAATGAATTTTACAGATTACCATGACCTGGATGAATGATATTACAGATATACCTGACCTGGATGAATGAATATTATTACGATATACCATGACCTGGATGAATGAATATTACAGATATAACCATGACCGATGGATAATGAATGAATATTACAGATATACCATGACCTGGATGAATGAATATTACAGATATACCATGACCTGGATGATTGAATATTACAGATATACCATGACCTGGATGAATGAATATTAAGATATACCATGACCTGGATGAATGAATAACAGATATACTGATGGAGGAATGAATATTACAGATATACCATGACCTGGATGAATGAATATTACAGATATACATGATCTGGTGAATGAATATACAGATTACCATGACCTGGATGATATGAATATTACAGATATACCATGATCTGGATGATGAATATTACAGATATCATGAACTGCGAATGAATATACAGATATCCATGACCTGGATTATGAATATACAGAATACATGACCTGGAGATTGAATATTACAGATATACCATGACCTGGGCTGATTGAATATTACAGATTATAACCATGACCTGGATGAATGAATTACAGATATACCATGATCTGGATGAATGAAATTACAGATATACCATGATTGGATGAATGTATTACGATATACCATGATCTGGATGAATGAGTATTACAGATATACCATGACTGGATGGATGAATATTAGATATACCATGACCGGATGAATGAATATTACAAATATACCATGACCAGGATGAATGAATATTACAGATTACCATGAGGATGAATGAATATTACAGATATACCATGACCTGGATGAATGATATTACAGATATACCATGACCTGGATGAATGAATATTACAGATATACCATGACCTGGATGAATGAATATTACAGATATACCATGATCAGGATGAAATGAATATTACAGATATACCATGACCTGGATGAATGAATTGACAGATTATACCATGACCTGGATGAATGAATATTACAGATATACCATGAACAGGATGAATGAATATTACAGATATACCATGACCAGGATGAAGTGAATATTACAGATATACCATGACCTGGATGAATGAATATTACAGATATACCATGACTGGATGAATGATATTACAGATATACCATGACCTGGATGAATGGATATTACAGATATACCATGACCTGGATGAATGAATATTATAGTATACCATGACCTGGATGAATGAATATCTGGAGCACAGTATAGTTTTCCTTTAATCTGGACAGGTCATTAAGGAAATAAGATATATGAATGACAATTTCCCTTTCAATAATGAAGATTGTTGGTGATGTAGGGTATAGAATTCTGAATATTCTCGTGTTCTTGGTTTTAATATATTTGTTCTATATTATTTCAGTGTAGATTATTATTTAAATTTAGTCACAAAAGTGAAAATCATTATTAGGGAGATTCAATAAAAGTAAAATGGTGCAGATCTGCCCAACCAATCAGATTATTTAACATTTAAAAGAAACATCTGATTGGTTGGGGCAATATTAGCATTATTTTAACAATAAGAACTTTTTATTGAATCTCCCTGTATGTATATGAGAAAAAAAAAAAATATGTTAAAACCCATAAGAAATCTGTATGTTAAGAACCCAAATAAGGGCTAGGCCACTGTAGCGCATTTTATTGCGCAATTCGATTGCACATTAAAATGCACGCACTGGTGTTGACCTGTTGGTTGGCCACACTAAGTGCAATGCCCTGTGTTGTGACTCGCTAAATCGGTGCTGTGGGATCATATGCGCACCAATTGAGCAACATTGCACAATGAAATCGCACAATAATGCGCACTAGAAATGTGTGTGTGTGTTTCCGGCACGCTACACAAGACTAAATGGACTGCAATGATGTCATTTAGAGTCTCTTTAGGAAACATTGGATTTGGTTTTAGAAGAATTAACACTAATGGACCATTTCACTGCTTTTAAAGCTGAGCCCCCAGAGGAGCTTAAATACTTTGTAAATACAGTTTGCGTTAAATTGATACATCTGCTTATTTTTCACTGTGCTTCTCTAAGCTTGACCACTACTGACGGGAGATGCAGGATGCGTTCCCCATTGACTTCTCTTATACAGGATCGCAGTGCATGAGTGGATTTTCAACCGCTTAATGGGTGTAGCCGCAGTGCGTTAGCAATACCTTTATATAAAGTACATGCCCATATATGTCAGGGGGTTCTTACCTAAATGTGAGGACTAACCAGTTAATGGAACTCTGGAGTTATAAGTTATATATAAGTTATATATAATATTATATAATAAATGCTTTTATAACGAACTGCCAGCACATAATTCCCAACTGTATAATAACTGAGCACTAAAACATTAACAAGGCATCAACCTCACACTTCTTATGGCTGTGTTTGTATTCCAAATTGTCATCTCCTCTAATGCCTAATTGATTTTGGAGTGGGATGGACTGGACTCAGAACCTCCCTCTGTTAATATTTAAACTATGCTTGATTCTGTACATATGTAGCTTTTAGAAATGAATGTTATTAATGTACCCAAAGGTATAGTCCTATAAGAAATGTTCTTCTGTGAAGTTGATTTTCAGAGGTTTTTCCCCTCCGAATCGGAAAAATCCTGGGGCAAATTGATGAAACATATTTTGCCCAACCTGCTCTATCACCACTAGGGGAGCATCGCCGGTAGCCCTCCTTTCATTAGAAGCGAATGGAAGCCACCCACGTTGACTTGATTGAGCAGGGTCATTGCGCCATGAGCAGGATATTCATCTGCAGGAATTCCAATGTTCTTTCATTTGTTTTTAACAGATTCATAAAGTGTTGGGTTTTGTGTTATTTGTGGACAAATTGTAGGTCAATACTGCAAACCAGACAATGTCCTATAGACAAATACGGAATCAGGGCATGCAGACTATTTGTAGTTAGGTAAAGGTTTATGAGTAGTGAACATCTTTTATTAAGAATAATAACCTATTTCCAGATTATAAAAGTTCCAAAAATCATTACCGTCCACCAACAATTTTATTTACTATTTTTTCTTGTGGATTGAAATGTTACCAGTTATAAATAATGGCAGGTTATAGTTACTTAGCCAGTGTGTGGCGTATTCAATGTATATGTGGCGTTATAACTATGGGCGGTATTTATAAGGGTTGTATCACTATTTAGCGCCTTTAACAATCAGTATCTTTACCAGCATTATTTTTGCAATATCTGCGGTTTCTGATTCTGGGGGTTTATTATACTGCCTTAAATGGCAAAACCGATTGGTGATTTTTTTTAATCCGTCTGAGTTATTATTAAAGAGTATCTCCACCCAAAACTAGAACTTACCTTATTCAGTTTAATTGAAGAATGGAGGTAAAGGAGATAGTCTTATTACCATTCCTGAATAAAACCATCAGGAGACAGGAAGGACACAGCTAACTACCTGAGATTGCGACAGGTCCTGACCATAGCCTTGCTCCCTTATAATGTACAGCATGTACGCCCCTTATAATGTACCTGCAAGAACGCTATGGCTGGGACTGTCAGTGGAAGTAGTGGAGGAGCGTGTTCATGGGTAAATTATTCCCTCCTGTCTCCTGATGGTTTCTGTAGAATGGGAGGTTAGACATAAGTCCTTACCTCCTCTTTCTTCAATTAAACTGAAATAAGGTAAGTCATATTTTTGGCGGAGATTCCTAATATATCTAGAATTACTAGAGGCTGTTCACAGTAAACATGCTAGATAATTGCAAAAAAAACATGCATTTTGGCACACAATCCAACAGTGTGGAGACATGTTAATTATTCCCCTGATGGAAAGTCAGTGGGTGACAATCATTGTTCTCCCTTGCACAGTCCCCTGATTTCTCCTCCCTCCATAGTAAAGTTCTGGCACTTCGGCTAAAGGATTTGTCTAACGTTTGCTACAAACAAGCAAGCCTTAATGCTGGCCATAATCGGTTAAAGCCAATTAAGGTTTTGATGAAGGTCTATTAGACTTTTACATCTTCCGTCCAGTGGTTCTTATCTGCAACTTCCTGGCAATGTTCCCTGGTCAGATTACACTTGATCATCGTTAGGAAACGCTGCGAGAACATAGGGTGGTAGGTTATAGTGGATTGGCACCATTAGTTGCCCGTCATGTATTGTGTTGTTTTGTGGACACTAGTTAAAAAAACAACAATTTTAGAGTAAAGCCTCAGGACTGTGGGCCCATTTATAAAGCTGAGATATTGCTTTTAGGATACTGCGACTTTAAACAATCAGTATCGTAAATTTACGATCGGCTTAACTAAATCGTTAACTAAATCGACACAAGGGTTATAAACATGGCCCTTAGTGAGTGAACTTAGGTGAACTTTAGATATGTTTAAAGTTTAAAGAAATGATTAAGATTCTGGGAGCGTGACCAAGGAGGCACAGAGAGTAAAAGGCATTTCTAGTTGGACCAGTGTTGTTAGCAGATTCCCCTTAGGGACAATCCCAGGCCTGTTGTTTTTCACTTACATGCTGTGGACTTTTTATGGTGACTTTGATGAATATATGATGTAACAGGCAAACTGCAAGGTAATCTACTGTGTGTTACTGTAAAGAGTGACTAACATAATCAAATGTCAAAGGCAGCAATGTTATCAGTGGAAGAGATAAAAGTAGAATTAAAGTGAACTATATTTACAAATATATGAAGATGAAATTTAAGGGATACCTTTTTCATATAATGAAATAATTGCAATACAAGCTTACAAGAGTATTGTATCGTGCCTGAGGAAGAAGCATAAAGGACTTTGTATAACAGGTTCAAAGTTTTCCTCTTCTAATGATCTACAGTAACCAAACAGTGTTAGTTTTAATGATGTACTAGAGTTAGATTAAATCAGATTGGTTGGTGACGATTATTAGATTATCTTAAAGCTTCATTTTTAATTGTTAAATAAAAGGTACCATTTTAATTGCAGGACATATTTACAAAATGTTACAAATCCCTCTGCTTGGTTGGGGCATCATAGATTTTTTTTGAATTTTGGGGGTTTTTTTATGTTAAAGGGAATGTCCATCCTCTCTATAAAAATCTATATATTGTAGATTACCCCCAAAAGAGGAGATAGTTTTTATAGAATGTGTAAATCCGCTCCCAGCCAGAGATTATACTTACATGTCCTCCTCGTGCCGCGGCTCTGCTCTTGGGTAAGACGGTCGTGGTTGGCCATGACAGTGACGTCACGGCAATTCTGACTGCCATTTCCCAAGCAGTCCCACTGCGGCTGTCAAGACAGAAAAGAACACAGCAGCCGCAGTGGAGACAGAGTGAGGAGACCAGAAGCGGCGGTGGACAGAGGAGACTGAGTATATATCTCGGTTGGGAGCAGATTTAAACATTTCTATAAAACGAGTCTAGCTTTTGGGGGGTATTGTATAATATATAGATTTTTCAGAGAGGGTGGACAGTCCCTTTAAATAAAATCCACATTAAAATGGTTCACAAAACTACACAATTCCAATCCTTATTTAATTGCGTGAATCTATAACCCTTCTATAGCATACACTGCAAATGACTTTTAACCCTTGACATATTGCCGTGAGTTTAGGATGGATATCTACAATCGTAGGTCCAAATCAGTAGCACTTCCACTATATGATAATAATGTGTGCCATAGTGCTCCCACCAGCCCCCCTTCTCTTTATGTAATGTAGCAGAGTTTCTCGCAGGAAGATTGACAAGCTTCATGTGGTAGTAGCACCCCAACACGTCCCTTTAATTGGAGGTTTTACACCTTGAATACTAAGCATTGGATGGGAGCCCTCTTCCTCCTTGTAAAAGCCAGTAGCAAGGGGGAAGTGATAGCCATAATACTAATCCAATGTAAGGTCAGGGAGACAATCTTATCATGAAAATACAACCACGCAGGAGTGTTGGTTGCATTTCCCCCCATGTTTTTACTGTTTGCATAGTACAGATATTATGATATATGGGGCCCAGGAATGTGATTGATCATATCTATTTCTGTTTGTACCAATTTTACTGTATACATCTTACATGATATTCTCGGTGATTTCAATGTTACAAGCACCAACCCCGGTCATTTGATATCGGAATATTCCGATGGTCGGATTATTTTTTCAATCAGCTAGTGATCAGCGGAAGTTTTCCTCTGTCCTGCTAGACACCATTTTTATCGGACCAATACCTGAGGTACTGGGTATAATGAAGGCGGTCTTGAAAGAAACACGATAGCTTCCATGTTATAAGATTCTTTTAAATTCGCAAACAATAATCTAATTGGATAACTTCCCCATCATTTTTAAAAGAAGATGCATCGGAAAGAAGATCCCCTTTACCGCTAGGACCAGTCATATTCCATCCCCCCCCAGTAAAGGGGGATAATGTGAAAGGTCTGTGATTGGTCGTACGAGGCTGCAAACCGCCATGCTCTCTGCTCCGTCAGATAGCATCTTAACATCATGCTCTAGAAAGAAAATGTTGTCTGTTCTTGTTTGTTTTGTTTCTGGCATGTCTTCTTAAACACTCCACTGCAATCTGCTGTCTTTATGGTTAAAACTCCCTGCAGATGTTCAATCACGCATTGAAAGAATAGGATGATAGCGTTACTGTAAGAGTAAACATTTCACTTTGGATAATGTTGCGCTCTTGTACAGTTGTGATATTGTCTGTTATGAAAATTGCTCTGGCAGTGAAATGACATTTTTGTTATCAGGCAGATAAAATAGTAGCTAAATTTAAAGTGGTCTCTAAACAATTATAGTTTAATAAAGCTACGGTCTTCGTGGATCCATCTGTATGTGCAATTGTTTAGTGCTAAAGTGGTTACACTTTCAGAGGGCTTAAGTGGTGTCACTTGCTCCCACAGCTCCTCCTCTGTCTCCATTGTCTGTGCTGCTCACCAAGATTAAATGCTGGAAAGATAGGAATTCCCACACTGACAAATGGGGAAAAACTGGAGACCACTATTACACTATTACACTAACTCCTGCAGGTAGTAAATGACCTTACTGTATTAACAGTAAGTAGGAGCACCTGAGCGCCTGCAAAGCCTACAGGCAAAAAAATAGCAACAAAGAGGGAACCTGTGAGCAAATAGGTGTAATACAGGATACATATACACAATAAATAGTATATAAGGGAAATGTATTTTAACACAACGGTCTATACATCGATTATGTAAAATAAGTCTGGCCAGCCCCAATAAATACATTAAAATACTAAAAAATCTATATCAATAAATATATGCCTAAAAGATAACCCTATATAGCACTAATATCCCATAAGAGTATAAATAATTCTCAATAAATGAGAAATAGGGAAATAACAAACAATCTAGGTTAGTGTTAGTCCAAACTGTCCCAATCAGTAAAGGATATGCAGTGTCTCTATTTCGTTGTCCCAGAATAGTCCAAGAAAAGACTATAAAATAAGAGAATATAACTGTATGTAGAAAGGTGTAAAACACCTAGGCTCATGAATGCATCTACCATATATCGCCATACAAAACACAGTCGGCTGGTATCCAGTACATTTTCCCTTTGACCCCCAGACCGTATAGGCAAAGCAGTCCGTGGCAGCAGCACTTTATCTAGCGTGTCCGGTTCTGATCTTGCGACCTTAATTATTTATTCTAGCGTGCCGGTTCTGATCAGCGCTGGGAGTATAGGCCAGGATTTTGGCCATCCAATAGTTCCAAGTAGTACCAGCTATTTCCGGATTGAACGTCACTACTACGCGTTTTCGCTCAGCTGAGCTTCATCAGGTACCTGTGCTATAGACTGAAAATATGATTACCAGTCTGGTATGCTGGTTTTGTCATGGGCAAAATTAAATATATAATAGAATATGCCCTATAATCCTAGTCAAACTGTACAGAACTTTACCCTGTTGCTTGTTTCCTAAAACTGGCAGTATTTAGGGGCGTAGGAATCACTATAGGCTATGAGCCCCAGAGCAAAAGGGGCCCCATCCAGGTCCTTGCAGGCATGTTCACCCTCTTAAGAAAAAAATTACCTTACGAATTTCAGCCCACACAACCCCATTTTTTCGTTTTATGTGGGGGCCCCAAACCGAAATCTTGCTATGGGGCCCTGTGATATCTAGCTACGCCACTGGCAGTACTGCAGTATAATAAAATGTATGTACAAAGCCCAGGCCAGGAACCAGATAACACCTAGGGCAGGCTCAATCTAGGAAGCAGCATCACAATTCCCTAGGACGTGTGTTTATAACCGTAGAACGGCTGTAACACAGAGTGAGCACTTTGGTGACTCTTTATCTGAAGGAGATTTGTTTGTGTATTTTCATTTCTACAAACTGGTACACATTACCATGTCCATAAATTAGCACAGTGTTATTAGCCGCGCATAAAACCCCAGTCAGGAAGCAACTGTGCTATATTGCACCGGTGGGAGATATTATTTCTGTTATATCAGGTGAGTGTAAGTTCAGGCAGTTAGCAGGGCAGTCAGTGGTGTCCCAGCCCTCCAGTCATGCCAGACAGGACATAATACAGTTTAGTTGGCTATCCTTTTAATTGCAAAAGCAGGAATATAGGGAAGAAAGTGTATTTATGATAGAGAAAAAGCAATGTTCAAGATATGTACACTGGGAAACTGTCCGCACACCCATATGCAGAATGGGATTGGCGGCCATGCACCCTACAGAGGCTGACGGTATTTAAAGTAAAGGAGCCTATGCCGAAGTCGAAAATTTCCGTACTCCCGATCAACCGTAATGCAGCCACGGAAGTTTGTCTGCATTACGGTCAGTCAGATTTGGCCTCCCACACATATTAGGTAAATCCCGTTGGGGACTCAGCTTGAGCAAAACAAGAACAGCAAATGTGGTAATGGCAAGTTCACTGAACCGCTTTAAAAGTGGGCTAGATAAGTTTCTTAAACTAAAAACCTATTGAGGAATTACTGGTATTAACAAATACTGTAGTTCTGGTTGGTACAGGGATACTATATAATATTGAGAATTACTGGTATTAATAAAATACTGTAGTTCTGGTTGGTACAGGGATACTATATAATATTGAGAATTACGGGTATTACAATACTGTAATCTGGTTGGTACAGGGACACTATATAATTGAGAATTACTGGAATTAATACATATACTGTAGTTCTGGTTGGTACAGGGACACTATATAATATTAAGAAATTATTGGTATAAATACATATACTGTAGTTCTGATTAGTACGGGGGATAATATATAATATTGAGAATTACTGGTACAAAACAAGAACAGCAAATGTGGTAATGGCAAGTTCACTGAACCGCTTTAAAAGTGGGCTAGATAAGTTTCTTAAACTAAAACCTATTGAGAATTACTGGTATTAATAAATACTGTAGTTCTGGTTGGTACAGGGATACTATATAATATTGAGAATTACTGGTATTAATACATATACTCTAGGTTCTGGTTGGTCATGGATACTATATAATATTGAGAATTACTGTATTAATACATATACTGTAGTTCTGGTTGCTACAGGGATACTTTATAATTTTGAGAATTACTGGATTATTATATATCCTATAGTTCTGGTTGGTACAGGGATACTATATAATATTGAGAATTACTGGTATTAATACCTATACTGTAGTTCTGGTTGGTACAGAATACTATATAAATATTAAGAATTACTGGTATTAATACATATACTGTAGTTCTGGTTGGTATGGAATACTATATAATATTAAGAATGACTGGTATTAATACATATACTGTAGTTCTGGTTGGTATGGGGATACTATATAAATTGAAAATGACTTATATTAATACATATACTGTAGTTTGGTTGGTGGGGGATACTATATAATATTGAGATTGCTGGTATTAATACATATACGTAGTTCTTGTTGTAACAGGGATATAATTATATTGAGAATTACTGGTATTAATACTATACTGTAGTTCTGGTTGGTACAGGGATACTCTATATATTGAGAATTACTGGTATAATATATATACTGTAGTTCTGGTTGGTATGGGGATACATATAATATTGAGAATTACTGGTATTAATACATTACGTAGATCTGGTTGGTACAGGGATCCTATATAATTTTGAGAATTACAGGTATTAATTCATATACTGTAGTTCTGGTTGGTACGGGGATACTATATAATATTGAGAATTACTGGTATTAATAATATGCTGTAGTTGTGGTTGGTACAGGGTACTTTATAATATTGAGAATTATGGTTAATATATATACTATAGCTCTGGTTGGTACAAGAAACTATATAACATTAAATTACTGGTATTAATACATATACGTAGTTTCGGTTGGTGGAATACTATATAATATTAAGAATGATGGTATTATACATATACGTAGTTCGGTTGGTATGGGAACTATAATATTGAAAGACTTATATTAATATATCACTGTAGTTCTGGTGGTGGGGGATACTTATAATATTGAGAATTGCTGGTATTAATACATATACTGTAGTTCTTGTTGTAACAGGGATACTATAATATTGAAATTACTGGTATTAATAAATATACTGTAGTTTGGTTGGTACAGGGGATACTAATATAATGAGAATTACTGGTATTAATTATATACGTAGTTCTGGTTGGTATGGGGATACTTATAATATTGAGAATATGGTATTATACATATACTGTAGATTGGTGTGGTACAGGGATACTATATATTTTGAGAATTACAGGTTAATTCATATACTGTAGTTTTGGTTGGTACGGGGATACATATATATTGAGAATTACTGGTATTAATACAATCTGTAGTTGTGGTTGGTACAGGGATACTTATAATATTGAGAATTACTGGTATTAATATATAATATAGCTCTGTTGGTACAAGATATATATAACATTAGAATTACTGGTATATAACATATACTGTAGTTCTGGTTGGTATGGGGATATTATAAATATTAAGAATGAATGGTACTAATACATATACCGTAGTTCTGGTTGGTACGGGATACTATATAATATTGAAAATGACTTATATTAATACATATACTGTAGTTCTGGTTGGTGGGGGGATACTATATAATATTGAGAATTACTGGTATTAATACATATACTGTAGTTCTGGTTGGTATGGGGATATTATAAAATATTAAGAATGAATGGTACTAATACATATACCGTAGTTCTGGTTGGTATGGGATACTATATAATATTGAAAATGATTATTAATACATATACTGTAGTCTGGTTGGTAAGGGGATACTATATAATATTGAGATTTACTGGTATTAATAATATTACTGTAGTTCTGGTTGGTAAGGGATATTATAATATTGAGAATTACTGGTATTAATACATATACTGTAGTTCTGGTTGGTACAGGGATACTATATAATATTGAGAATTACTGGTATTAAAACATATACTGTAGTTCTGGTTGGTACAAGAATACTATATAATATTAAGAATTACTGGTATTAATACATATACTGTAGTTCTGGTTGGTATGGGGATACTATAAAATATTAAGAATAATGGTACTAATACATATACCATAGTTCTGGTTGGTACGGGATACTATATAATATTGAAAATGACTTATATTAATACATATACTGTAGTTCTGGTTGGTGGGGGATACTATATAATATGAGAATTGCCGGTATTATACATAATAACTGTAGTTCTGTTGACAGGATACTATATAATATTGAGAATTACTGGTATACACATACCGTAGTTCTGGTTGGTACAGGGATACTATATATATTGAGAATTACTGGTATTAATACATATACTATAGTTCTGGTTGGTACGGGGATACTATATAATATTAAAATTACTGGTATAATACATATACTGTAGTTCTGGTCGGTACAGGGATACTATATAATATTGAGAATTACTGGTATTTAATCATATACTGCAGTCTGGTTGGTACAGGGTACATATAATATTGAGAAATACTGGTTTATTACATATACTGTAGTTCTGGTTGGTAAGGGGATACTATATAATATTGAGAATTACTGGTATTAATATATATACTGTAGTTCTGGTTGGTAAGGGGATACTATATAATATTGAGAATTACTGGTATTAATATATATACTGTAGTTCTGGTTGGTAAGGGGATACTATATAATATGAGAATTACTGGTATTAATATACATACTGCAGTTCTGGTTGGTACAGATACTATAAATATTGAGAATTACTGGTATTAATACATATACTGTAGTTCTGCTTGGAAAGGGGATACTATATAATATTGAGATTTACTGGTATTAATACATTACGTAGTTCTGGTTGGTAAGGGGATACTATATAATATTGAGAATTACTGGTATTAATCATATACTGTAGTTCTGGTGGTACGGGATACTATAAATATTGAGAATACTGGTATTAATACATATACTGTAGTTTGGTTGGTACAGGGATACTATAAATATTGAGAATTACTGGTATTACATATACTGTAGATCTGGTTGGTACAGGGACACTATATAATATTGAGAATTACTGGTATTAATACATATACTGTAGTTCTGGTTGGTACAGGGACACTATATAATATTAAGAAATTATGGTATTATAATATCTTAGTTCTGGTTGTAAAGGGATACTATATAATATTGAGATTACTGGTATTAATACATATACTATGAGTTCTGGTTGTACGGGGATAATACATATATATTAAGAATTATGGTATTAATACATATACTAGTTCTGGTGGTACAGGGATACTATATATATGAGAATTACTGGTATTAATACATACTGCAGTTCTGGTTGGTAAGGGATACTATATAATATTGGAATTATGGTAGTATTAACATATACTGTAGTTCTGGTTGGTAAGGGGATACTATATAATATTGAGGAATTACTGGTATTAATACATATACTGTAGTTTCTGGTTGTAAGGGGATACTTATAATATTGGAATTACTGGTATTATATATATACGTAGTTCTGGTTGGTAAGGGATACTATATAATTGAGAATTACTGGTATTAATATATATATGCAGTTCTGGTTGGTACAGGGATACTATATAATATTGAGAATTACTGGTATTAATACATATACTGTAGTTCTGGTGGTTACAGGGATACTATATAATATTGAGATATACTGGTATTACATATACTGTAGATCTGGTTGGTACAGGACACTATAAATATTGAGAATTACTGGTATTAATACATATACTGTAGTTTGGTTGGTACCGGGTACTATATATATGAGAATTACTGGTATTAAAAACATTATACTGTAGTTCTGGTTGGTACAAGAACTTATATATATAAGAATTACCGGTATTAAACATTACTGTAGTTTCTGGTTGGTATGGGATATATTAAAATATTAAGAATGAATGGTACTAATACATATACGTAGTTCTGGTTGGTACGGGTACCTATATAATGGAAAATGACTATATTAATAAATATATACTATAGTTCTGGTTGGTACGGGGATACTAATAATATTAAGAATATTGGTATTAATACATATCTGTAGTTTCTGGTCGGTACAGGGATACTATATAAATTGAGAATTATGGTATTAATAATCTACTGCAGTTTCTGGTTCACAGGGATACTATATAAAATTGGAAATTGATGGATTTAATAACATATACTGAGTTCTGGTTGGTAAGGGGATGGATACCATATAATATGAGAATAACTTAGGTATTAATATTATTACTGTAGTTTGGTTGGTAAGGGGGATACTATATAATTTGAGAATACTGGTATTAATGCATATACTGCAGTTCTGGTTGGTACAGGGATATATATAAATTGAGATATATGGTATTTAAGACATATACTGTAGTTCTGGTTGGTAAGGGGATACTATATAATATTGAGATTTACTGGTATTAAACATTAACGTAGTTCTGGTTGGTAAGGGGATACTTATATATGAGAATTATGGTATTAAAACATATATTAGAGTCTGGTTGGTACAGGGAACATATAATATTGAGAATTACTGGTATTAAAACATATACTGTAGTGTCTGGTTGGTACAAGAATACATATAATATAAGATACTGGTATTAATACATATACTGTAGGTTCTGGTTGGATATGGGGATATTATAAAAATATTAAGAATGAATGGTACTAAACATATACGATAGTCTGGTTGGTAACGCGGTGATACATACTATACATGAGAATTACTGGTATTAATACATATACGGTAGTGTACCAACCAGAACTACAGTATATGTATTAATACCAGTAATTCTTAATATTATATAATATCCCCATACCAACCAGAACTACAGTATATGTATTAATACCAGTAATTCTTAATATTATATGTTGTTACCAGGGATACTATATATATTTGTATAATACTGGTATTATACATATACTGTAGTTCTGGTTGGTACAGGGATACTATCATATATTGAGAATTACTGGTATTAATATATATACTAGTTTCTGGTTGGTATGGGGATACTATATAATATTGAGAATTACTGGTATTATACATATACTGTAGATTCTGGTTGGTACAGGGATACTATATAATTTTGAGAATTACTGGTATTATTCATATACTGTAGTTTCTGGTTGGTACGGTACTATATAATATTGAGAATTACTGTATTATACATATTCTGAGTTTGTGGTTGGTACAGGGATACTTTAATATTGAGATTACTGGTATTAATATATATACATAGCTCTGGTTGGTACAGAATACTATATAACATTAAGAATTATGGTTATTAATCATATACTTAGTTCTGGTTGGTATGGGATATTATAAATATTAAGAATGAAGGTATAATACATATACGTAGTTCTGGTTGGTAGGGATACTATATAATATTGAAAATGACGTATATTAATACATATACTGTAGTTCTGGTTGGTG
This sequence comes from Hymenochirus boettgeri, assembly GCA_019447015.1. NCBI lineage: Eukaryota > Metazoa > Chordata > Amphibia > Anura > Pipidae > Hymenochirus > Hymenochirus boettgeri. The sequence goes on along the minus strand of CM033470.1, from coordinate 308,464,513 downwards.
GGGGGGACTTATATAATATTGAGAATTACTGGTATTAATACATATACTGTAGTTCTGGTGGTATAGGGTATATTATCAAAATATTAAGAATAATGGTATATAACATATACGTAGTTCTGGTTGGTAGGGGATACTATATAATATTGAAAATGACTTATATTATACATATACTGTAGTTCTGTTGGTACGGGGATACTATATAATATTGAGATTACTGGTATTAAAATATATACTGTAGTTCTGGTTGGTAAGGGGATATTATATAATATTGAGAATTACTGGTATAATACATATACTTATTCTGGTTGTACAGGGATAACTATTAATATTGAGAATTACTGGTATTAAAACATATACTGTAGTTCTGGTTGGTACAAGAATACTATATAATATAAGAATTCTGGTATTAATACATATACTGTAGTTCTGGTTGTATGGGGATATATAAAATATTAAGATGAAATGTATAATAATATACTAGTTCTGGTTGGTAGGGATACTATATAATTTGAAAATGACTTATTAATACATATACTGTGTTTGGTTGGTGGGGATACTATAAATTGAAATTCGGTATTAATACATATACTGTAGTTCTGTTGTAAAGGGATACTATAAATATTGAGAATTACTGGTATTAACTACATATCCGTAGTTCTGGTTTGGTACAGGGATACTATATAATATTGAGAATTACTGGTATTAATACATAACTATATTTTTCTGGTTGGTAAGGGGATACTATATATATAATATACTGGTATTAATATCAATACTGTATTTCTGGTGGTACAGGGATACTATATAATATTGAGATTACTGGTATTAATATATACTGAGTTCTGGTGGTAAGTATATATATATATTGAGAATACGTATTATTACATATACTGTATTCTGGGTGGTAAGGGGATACATATAATATTGAGAATTACTGGTATTAATACATATACTGTAGTTCTGGTTGGTAGGGATACTATATAATATTGAGAATTACTGGTATTAATAATATACTGTAGTTGTCTGGTTGGTTAGGGGATATCTATATAATAATGGAATTACTGGTATTAATATACAATACTGCAGTTTCTGGTTGGTACGGGATACTATAAATATTGAGAATTACTGGTATAATACATTACTGTAGTTCTGTTGGTAGGGATACTATATAATATTAGATTACTGGTATTAATACTATACTGGTAGTTCTGGTTGGTAAGGGGATACTATAATGTGAGAATATGGTATTATTATCATATACTGTAGTTCTGTTGGTACAGGGATACTATATAATTTGAGAATACTGGTATTAATACATATACTGTAGTTCTGGTTGTACAGGGATCTATATAATATTGAGAATTATGGTATTACATATACTGGTGACTGGTTGGTAAAGGAACTATATAATATTGAAATTACTGGTATTAATACATATACTGTAGTTCTGGTTGGTACAGGGAATATTATAAGAATTATGATTAATACTATACTTAGTTCTGGTTGGTAAGGGGATACTATATAATATTGAGAATTACTGGTATTAATACATATCCTATGTTCTGGTTGGACGGGGATACTATTAATTTAAAATTAACTGGTATTAATACATATACTGTAGTTCTGGGTGTACAGGGATACTATATAATTTGAGAATTACTGGTATTAATACATATACTGCAGTTCTGGTTGGTACAGGGATACTATATAATATTGAGAATTACTGGTATTAATACTATACTGTAGTTCTTGTGGTACGGGGATACTATATAATATTGAAATTACTGGTATTAATACATATACTGTTATTCGTGGTTGGTAAGGGATACTATAACTAATTTGAGAATTACTGGATTAATATATATACTGTATTCTGGTTGGTAAGGGGATACTATATAATTTGAGAATTACTGGTATTAATATATATACTGTAGTTCTGGTTGTACAGGGATACTATATAATATTAGAATTACTGTTATTAATTACTATACTTAGTTCTGGTTGGTACAGGGATACTATATAATTGAGAATTCTGGTATACATATACTGTAGATCTGGTTGGTACAGACACTATATAATATTGAGATTACTGGTTTAATACAATACTGTAGTTCTGGTTGGTACAGGGATACTATATAATATTGAGAATTACTGGTATTAAAACATATACTGTTTCATCTGGTTGTACAAGAATACTTATATATTAAGAATTACCTGGTATTAATACATATACTGTAGTTCTGGTTGGTAATGGGGATTATAAAATATTAAGATGAAGGTACTAATCATATACGTAGTTTCCTGGTTGGTACGGGATACTATATAATATGGAAAATGACTTATATGAATACATATACTATAGTTCTGGTTGGTACGGGGGCGATATATATAATATTTAAGAATTATTGGTATTAATACATATACTGTAGTTGGTCGGTACAGGGATACTATTATATTGAGAATTACTGGTATTAATAATATACTGCAGTTCTGGTTGGTACAGGGATACTAATAAAATTGAGAATTACTGGTATAATACATATACTGTAGTTCTGGTTGGTAAGGGGATACCATATAATATTGAGATAATTACTGGTATTAATATATATACTGTAGTTCTGGTTGGTAAGGGGATACTATATAATATGAGAATTACTGGTATTAATCATATACTGCAGTTCTGGTTGTACAGGGATACTATATAATATTGAGAATTACTGGTATTAATACATATACGTAGTTCTGGTTGGTAAGGGGATACTATAATATTGAGTGATTATGGTATTAATACATATACTGTAGTCTGGTTGGTAAGGGGTACTATATAATATTGAAATTACTGGTATTAATACATATACTGTAGTTCTGGTTGGTACAGGGATACTATATAATATTGAGAATTAATGGTATTAAAACATATACTGTAGTTCTGGTTGGTACAAGAATACTATATAATATTAAGAATTACTGGTATAATACATATACTGTAGTTTGGTTGGTAGGGGATATTATAAAATATTAGAAGAATGGTACTATACATATACCGTAGTTCTGGTTGGTACGGGATACTATATAATATTGAGAATTACTGGTATTAATACATATACTGTAGTTCTGGTTGGTATGGGGATATTATAAAATATTAAGAATGAGTGGTACTAATACATATACTATAGTTCTGGTTGGTACAGGGATACTATATAATATTGAGAATTACTGGTATTAATAAATGTGCTGCAGTTCTGGTTCATCCAGGGTAACTTTCCGATTGCCATTTAGAGTTAGGAAGGAATTTTCCACCCTTTTTTAGCTGTTTTTTTTGCCTTCCTCTGGATGAACTGTTAAATAGGTTTAAAAAGGAGGGTGAAAAGGATGGGCCGGATGGACGTATGTCTTTATTCAACTTCCATTTCTATATGTTAGAGAGTCACATTCACTGGATACATTATAGTCCAATGGGCTTATTGTCCAAGCACGAAGAGGAGGAAGGAAGGAAGGGCTTGTTCTATACTAAAATGTTTCACTTATTGTATAGGTACATCTTTAGTTATAAAATTACTTACAAAAGATTGTTTTAGTCATCAGATTCTATGTTATTAAAGGGCAAGTCCACCCTTAAAACAAAAAACTGGAGACTTGCCAGTTATCTGCCCGCAACCCCAACTGCTATTTCTCCCAGTTTATTACATGAATTTGTAACCAGATATTTAAGGATTCTGTTCTGGTAATGGTATGCGCCGCCTCTCTCTATTCAATGAGCTTTTGATTAGCATGAGCATGTGCAGAGGAGTATCAATAAGCTGGTTTTCAGCACTTGAATAAATATTATTGATCTAAAGCATTTTTCAGTGTGCCTCCCTCTAACCTAATTTATTGATACTTACCTGGTGTGGCACGGCCTACAGGGGTGCACCTCTTATCCTACCTACCAGGACTACACGAACCTGCTTCATTCATGTGCAGAGGAGCCAGCAGGGGAAAGAGCAGTCAATCATTGGCTGTGATGTCAGCAGTTACAGCCTTGATTGATTTGATGGACGTACCCGAATTACTATGTTACTATGTCGATTGCATGGAGAAAGGAAACAGCTTACTCTGGCAGAATGGAGACAATAATTATCCTTTAACATCGGTAAAGTATCCCACTACCCTACATTTATCTGTATGTTGTCCACCCACTTAAATTGTAAGTTCTTCACAGCAGGGATCTCATTCCTTATTTTTCAAGGCACGCCACACTTCAATCAATTTATCCATAATTTATATATATATATGTATTAACCTATATACGAAATTGTATTTCATTTGTATTTACCTGTATAATGGCTTTCACTTATCCCCTTGTTTGCAGACTTTTATTATGTACAGTGCTGTGTACCCAAGTGGCGATATATAAATAAAGTTACACAAATATCTTGTTACAAATGCATATAATAAGCTGGTAAAAATAGCAGTTGGGATTGCAAATGCGGAAGCTTAAGAGTAGCATGTGTGAAGGAAGTTGCTGTTTTAACATTATATTTTTTCTAACTATTTTTTCCCCCTTGACTTCAATGGGTCCCACTTTTTCAAAGGTTTGAATATCCGAAATCGGATTTGTATGTATGTATGTAGATTTTTATTTATAAATTTCACCATTTATTCATTCATTTTATTTTATTTATTTATAAATGTCACCAGGCGAAGCGAGAGAGGGAGAGCGTTCCAAAGGTAGGGAGCAGCAAGAGAGAATGGTTTAAGGCGGGAGACAGCAGTGTTTGCGGGGGGGGGGGGGTTTGCGGAGAAGATTTCCTTGCCAGGAATGAAGGACACAGCCTGGAACATAAGGGACCAAGAGAGAAGATAAGTAGGGAGGTGCAGTAGAGCGAAGGGAGACTGCTCCGGGAATGGCAGTCAGTGATTGGCCGTGACGTCACAGTCACGGCCGACACTGACTGCCTTACCCGGAAGTGCAGAGCCATGGCAGTGGAGCGAGGAGCATGTAAGTATAATATCTCTGTGTGGGAGCCGAATTAGAGCTTGAGACTTAAACGATGTCTAGGTTTTGGGGGCTAATCTACCACATATTAATTTTTCAAAAGAGGGGTGGACAGTCCCTTTATATATACCACATTGCTAGATGTACAGCTATAGGATCCATGGATGTGAAAAATTCCCCTCCTGTGTGTAACTAATAGCCACTACAATATTTTTCTATACTGGGATTAAATCTACTTTAAGGTCTACCAGATGTTGGTATGTTCTCCTGAACTTGTGTGGTGGTTTTCCCACAGTCATAAATATGTGCTGATAGAATTAAGTTGGTGTGATAAGATCCTTAGAATACATATCATGGATAGAACCCCCATTACTGTGAGGTGTGTACAATAGGAGAGTATTACAATTCACAGATCCATGACCATGCAGAAGCATGAGGTCATGTATACAGGTCATGAAACTCCAAGGTGACCTCTTGTACATGTACATGTAACGGGTATGTTATGGCTTACAAACCTTTTTAGTTTGTTTTTCTTAAAGGATAAGTGCACTGTAAAATCAAGTTATGTTCATTTGAAAGCTGCAGCTTTAAAAATACCGTTGCCATATTATTTTTTTTACCTATGCCCCTCCAGAGCCTAGCTTTGGGCCCTATTTATAAAAGATCGATATCGTTATCGTAAAATACCGATCATTATCGTAAAATAACGACCGGGTTTTTACCGATAACGACCGCTATTTACCGATAACGACCGTTATTTACCGATAACGGTCGTTATTTACCGCTAACGACCGTAACGGTAAATAACGGTCGTTATCGGTAAATAACGTCGTTATCGGTAATAACGGTCGTATCGGTAAACCCCGGTCGTTATTTTACGATAACGATCGGTATTTTACGATAACGATACCGATCTTTTATAAATAGGGCCATTTGTGCCTTGAAAGTTGCTGACATCTTGTTACTGGTTTGCTGAATGTTAAGCTCCGCCCCTCTGAGATTTCCTCTGCTTTCTCCTGCTTGAGCCTCAAACAGTAATGCTTGTGAGTTCCGTGCACACGCACGTAGGGCCGCCATCAAACTTTCCTGGGCCCCATACTGGGTACATTTCTGGGCCCCCCATAGCACGAACCAACTCACAGTCCATACCTCCCAATATTTTAAAACGTAAAAGAGGGACCCATGGGGAGAAGAGAAGCGGCAAATGTGGATTTTTCCCCCACAATCACTTTGTTAAGACCACGCCCACTTTGTTAAGGTTACACCCATTTAAAGGGCATGTCCACCCCCAAAAACTATAATCCCCCCAACTACTGGCCCCATCATGTAGTGTAGTTTAATCCTTACCTCACTCCAGCTCCATAGGGTTCTCCTGTAGTCCCCCCCAAAGTCCTCTCTCCCCCCTCCCTCCCCCTCCCTCTCCCTCCCGTTGTGCTATCCCTCCCCCTAGCATAAAACCCCTTTTATACTGTATTCCCCCATGTCTCCCAGCCCCAACCGCATTTTTATTTTTAGAAAGCTCCCAATTTTACTTACCTCTCCGCTTTCCTCACGCGAAGTGGGAGCTGCCGCAGCCGCGTCGTGATTGGCTGCCGCTCAGCCAATCACAGACGCGGCTGCCGGTCCCCCGCCCCTCTGCTTGCATTTCCTCGCAAGCAGAGGGCCGGGAGCGCGGCGCAGGAAAGAGGGAGGTAAGTAGAGTTTGGGGGGCTATCAAAAAAATAATAATGCGGTTGGGGCTGGGAGCCCAGGGGGGATCATATATAAAAAAAACGATTTAGGGTGGACATACCCTTTAAAGACCATTATTCCCATTTTACATTGTTGCCTGCAATATTATATGTTCAACTAGACATTAAGCCTGTTTAAATTAACAGGCGCGAGACATGCTCTACCCCCCGACGCACACACACACCGGTAAATATAAAATGTACCCATGTCCCGCACACACACTTAAGATGCCCCATGCCCATTGGGCACGACTGGTAAATATAAACATCCCATATATACTCGAGTATAACCGACCGAGTATAAACCGAGGCACCCACTTTTTACCTCTAAAAAGGCGTAAAAGTCATTGACTCAAGTATAAACCAAGGGTAGAAAATAGGACCACAACTGCCTTCTGCCTTCTGATTCTGCCCTTTAAATGGACAGCAGAATTCCCATACAGTAATCCCATACAGTAATAGCCAAATCCAGTATGGTTATTACTGTATGGGACTACTGTATGGGAATGCCGCTGTCCATTTAAAGGGCAACTAAAGCCTCAAAACAATACAGAATCAGAAGGCAGCAATAGATATCATCCTCCTTCTGATTCTGTATTGTTTTTAGGCTTTTAGTTGCCCTTTAAATGAACATCAGAAGTCCTATACAGTAATAACCATACTGGATTTGGCTATTACTGTATGGGATTCTTATGTCCATTTAAAAGGCAACTAAAGCCTCATTCCTTGGCACTCCAGATGTTTGGAAACTACACCTCCCAGCATGCTTTTATTGCTGGGAGTTATAGTTTCCAAACATCTGCAGTGGCAAGGAATAGCCACTGCAGGAATTACTCTACTTCAGCCCCTTCTGAGTCCCCACAGTTGCCTTCTGCTACCTGCTCCACATGTTCCCCTGCAGGCTGCTCTGGATCCTCTTCTCCGGCGGCCACATGCTCCACTTTCCTCTGCTGGCTGACGTCACTACTCAGCGCCGGCCTCACTTCCTGGCGCTGAGTAGTGACGTCAGCCAGCAGAGGATGCGGAGCGTGCGGCCGCCGGAGCAGGTAAGTGTTTGACTCGAGTATAAACCAAGACTCTTTTTTTTACTCGGTTTATACTTGAGTATATACGGTACCTTTAAGCCAAGCCCACACAGACTGGATGCCATATTAGATTCTACATTAGTGTTGCTTAAAACATATTTCTATTGATATATTCACCCCTTTCTCCATGCTCAAATCCTTACACCTACCCACTTGTGCACTGTCTGGAAAAAGGCTGCCACTATTGCCACAGAGCATGGCAGCTCCACACTCTGTCCTGCCTATATCCATATTTCTATCTCAGATTGCAGCTCCACACACCATCTCTATCCTGTCTATATCCTGATAATAGAGATGGTGTGCTGCAATGTGACACAGAGATAGAAATTTGGATATGGGCAGGATAGGGATGGTGTGAAGTTGCCATACTGCTATGTGACACAATCTCTATCCTGCTTATATCCATATCTCCATCTCTGTGTGGAGCTGCCATAGTGCTATGTGACAGAGATGGAGATATGTGACAGAGATGGAGATATGCATATAGGCAGGCTAGAGATGCTGTGGAGCTGCCATGCTGCTCCCATGGGGTAGGTAATATAGCCCAGTAGCCCTATTAGGCTATTACCTACCCCATGTGCAGTGCATGCCTTAGTAGCAGAATGCAAACAAGGCATGCTGGGAGTTGTAGTTTCTTAACATTGGAAGTTACAAGGTTTTCCATCACTGCTATATAGGTTCTGGCCCCAGCAGCCCCATAGAGGAAGTTTATCAGTCCCTGTACACAGCAGGGAGACAGAGGGTAACAATGCCCCCCATGGACTCTCACAATCAGAAATGGGATCAGTATAACTTACAGTTACTCCCTCCTGCTCTCTATGGAGATCACAGCACAGAAGATAAAAGTTCAGGGGGGGGGGGGGGGGGGTGGAGCCACATAGACTGAAACACCCTGTTTGTCTTCTCTATCTAGGAATGGAGTTCAGTATTGCAGAATTTTTTTTTTTTTCTCTGGGCCCCTTTCAAGTCCGGGCCCCATACAGGAGTACCCCCTGTACCCCCCTGATGGCGGCCCTGCATGCACGTGCACAGAACTCACAGACATTACTGTTTGAGGCTCAAGCAGGAGAGTGCACAGAACTCACAGGCATTACTGTTTGAGGCTCAAGCAGGAGAAAACAGAGGAAATCTCAGAGGGGCGGATCTTAAAATTCAGCAAACCAGTAACAAGATGTCAGCAACTTCCAAGGCACAAAGCTAGGCTTTGGAGGGACATAGGTAAAAAAAAATATGGCAAGGGTATTTTTAATGCTGCAGCTTCCGAATGAACATAACTTGATTTTACAGTGCACTTATCCTTTAAGTTTGTTTGCAGGCCCTATTGTGTTTTGTTCTCAGGAGCTTTGTTCATTGTTCATGTGATTCTGATGTACCGTATATACTTGAGTATAAGTCGAATTTTTCAGGCTTTAAAATTAGCCTGAAAACCTAACCTCGACTTATACTCGAGTCAAGTCCTAATTTAGATCCAAATTCTGCAATTACAGATAGTAACCAGTAGGTGGCGCTGTGTTAACCTGTATAGAAAGTTACAGGAGCTGATCTGCCTTTACACTTCCTGCTTCCTGTATTCTGCCTGCTGGACTCACTCAGCACTGTCACTGGATGCTGTAAATCTGATGGGTCTCCTCAGTTTGGGGCAAAAAACAGCTGCTAGTACAGTGCAAATGACAGCTTGAAACTACAACTCTCAGGTGACATTTTTAACTATTGGGGTCAGAGAATCCTTTACTATATGGGGATCAGAGTTCGCTTTACTATATGGGGTTCAGAGGGCCCTTTACTATATGGGGTTCAGGAGAATTGTAAATGATGGTAAGCTTAATTAAAAGTTTACTGAACCTTGCCACTCCACATGTTTAGAAACTGAAACTCCCACCAACAAAGCATGCTGGGAGTTGTAGTTTCCAAACATCTGGAGTGCCAAAGAATTGGAGGTTACTGGTACTGGATTTGGCTATTACTGTATGGGATTCATGTATGGGAAATCTGCTGTCCATTTAAAGGGCAACTAAAGCCTAAAAACAACACAGAATCAGAAGGCAGTGGTGATAATTTCTACCCTCGACTTATACTCGAGTCAATCAGTTTTTACAAATTTTTCAGGTAAAAATTGGTACCTCGACTTATACTCGGATCGACTTATACTCGAGTATATACAGTATTTGTTTTGATTATTTGAGTCTTATTGCTTTATCATGTCTGTGATTCTGCCTGAGATGAAGTAGTATTGTTATGATGCAGCTGGGTGACTAGTATATGGATATAATGCTATAAATGATGTCCTTAACTAATGGTCCTTAACTATGTTATCAGTGCCACAACTCAGTGCCACTTAACTAGCTACGTAGCTGAGTGTAGCTGAATTATTCCACTATTGTTCCGTTCAAATTCCAAATCCTTATCTAATAGAACAATTTTGTAATAAAACACCCCCTATTTTAAAATATAAGGATTTTAGAAGTCACCTCAGAGTTCTATCATCTGAATAAAGCAACTTTGTTAACCCTCCAAAGTAGCCTTGTATATTCGGTAACCTTCCAAAGTAGCCTTGTATATTCGGTAACCCTCCAAAGTAGCCTTGAAAACCCTCAAAAGTATCCCCAGTGAACCTTGAAAGAATCACCAGTAACCCCCCAAAGTAACCACAGTAACCATCGAAAGTAGCCTTGGTAACCCTCTAAAGTAGCCTTGGTAACCCTCTAAAGTAGCCTTGCTAACCCTCTAAAGTAGCATTGGTAACCCTCTAAAGTAGCCTTGGTAACCCTAACCTCAGCAACCCTGAAAGTAGCCTCAGCAACCCTTGAAAGTAGCCTCAGTAACCCTTGAAAGTAGCCTCAGTAACCCTTGAAAGTAGCCTCAGTAACTACTCTCTATATTTTTGTTAAACATTGAAAATAACACTTGTTTTTTTACTGCGCATTCAGTACAATAGGAGAAAAGCTCTATATAAATGTTGTTGTTACTTTGCTGAACAAAATCATTAGGGAAAGTTCTAAGGTTTTGATGTATTTGTTAACAGTGTGAAAATCTTAAAGGGCAACTATATCATAAAAATGACTTTGCACACAGCAGAATAGTTTATGATAACAAGGCACGTGACAGATGAAATGTAAGATGGATATCTAAAGAAATAGTTGTAGTCAGTAATGGGCCATTTTTAAAAATTAAAAACCTTTTTTCAGTGTAGATGCACTTGAAATTTGTACAAAGGTGCTACAGAGTCCCTGATGTGGGAGAAAGGGAAGAAGGTCCTTATTAACTAAATTAATTTTCATTCAGACTTGCTGCTTGTGGTTAATTGTTGCCCTTTAGTTTTTCTCTAATCTGGCAACCCTATGGGGGGGCAAAGTAACCAGTTAAAAAAATTAACCAGGAGCTGAACAGGAGTCATTATTTATTAAAGAGAGTTATCACTCCTTTATTGTGGTCGTTATACCAACAGTATTTTAGTACCAAGTAGTATCATTCCATTCAATCTCTATTTGCTATTATCTGTTGTATTCAGTTAGATCAACTGGACTTGAAGTTTAGTTCTTGAAGACGTTTCGCTAGTCATCCGACTGGCTTTCTCAATTCAGAATCTGTGGCAATTATGTACCCTGGAAAGTCCCAATTAGCATATCACAGCCAGGTGTTAAGGACACTCTGAATGCAAGGCGAGATTGCATTGTGGCTAAGAGGTGTTACAGGAATGCCCAGGCTAAGGTGTCAGAACAGCATTGTACATAGCAGACAGTTGGTGTTGAACCCCCTCACCTTATTTTCACATAAATGGCCTCCTTGACACCTCTCTTGAACCAGTCCTGTTCCTTTGAAAGGATGTTGACATTACAGTCTTCAAAGGTATGTCCTTTATCCTTAAGATGCAGGTACACGGCTGAGTACTGACCCGAGGAATAGGCTCTTCTGTGCTGGGCCATATGTTGATGCAGTTGCTGTTTGGTCTCTCCCACATACAAGTCAGAGCATTCTTCACTGCACTGCGTATATGATGTCGGTTTTCTTGTGTTTCGGTATTGGGTCTTTCGGATATACCAATTGCTGCCTCAGTGTGTTATTTGGTTTAAAGCAGACAGGGATACGGTGTTTTTTGAAAATTCTTCTTCATTTCTCGGAGACCCCTGCTACATATGCTTTTCTCCTTCACTGTTGGTATTCGTGTTCTTTTCTTTCTTCTACTTCTTTTGACAAAGGCCCAGTCTGGATATCCACAAGTTTTAAGGGCTCCTCTGAGATGTTTCATTTCTTTAGCCTTCACCTCTGTGCTAGTGGGGATGTTCTCAGCTCTGTGTTGCAGGGTTCTGATGACACCCAGCTTGTGATCTAAAGGGTGGTGGGAGTCAAACATCAAATACTGGTCTGTGTGGGTTGGTTTTCAGTAAACCTCTACTTCCAGTTTACCATTCTCCCTGACTTTTACCAAGCAGTCCAAAAAAGCCAATTAATTGCCAACAGATTCTTGTACAAGTCATTCTGAATTGAGAAAGCCAGTCGGATGACTAGCGAAATGTCTTCAAGAAATAAACTTTAAGTCCAGTTGATCTAACTGAATACAACAGATATACCATGACCTGGATGAATGAGAACCTTCACAAGTTTATTTGCTATTGTATTTGCCAACAGTAATTCTACATACAAGAAATACTTTATTGGTTCTTATTTACTGTTTTTTATAAAAAGCTTCATTCTGTGGAAGTACAGGCAGTTTTCAGTTGCAAAAGCCTTTAAATAAAAAGAGACTATAAGGCTTATTTATAAGAGGTACAAAAGGGTAACCAGCAACCAATCAGATGTCATCAGGTGATTTCTAATTGTAGTAGACCAGTAAAAAGGTAACATCTGATTGGTTGCTGCAGATTATGGATGGGCGAATTGTTGCACCTCGAATTACTCAAGCCAGTGGAGGCTTATACTCTTACTTTCTCTATGACAGATACAGCCTCTCATCACAGTTTTGCTGGGGGCCCCCAGTGATTCTTATTACGTTACTGCCCTACTAGGTCACTTACAGTATCTGCACAGTAAACTTATACATTTCAAATTGATGACATCCTTCTTTATCAAATAAATAGTGACATCATATTTACTTGTTTGTTTTGTAGGTTAGAAATCTGAAACAATGGGTGACTGGAGTTTTCTGGGTAGACTGTTAGAAAATGCACAAGAACACTCTACAGTTATCGGCAAGGTTTGGTTGACGGTACTATTTATTTTCCGGATCTTGGTATTGGGAGCAGCGGCCGAAGAAGTCTGGGGGGACGAACAGTCTGACTTCACTTGCAATACTCAACAACCAGGCTGTGAGAACGTTTGTTACGACAAAGCATTTCCTATTTCTCACATTAGGTTCTGGGTCCTCCAGATTATTTTTGTATCGACTCCCACTCTTATCTACCTGGGCCATGTTCTGCACATCGTGCGGATGGAAGAAAAGAAAAAAGAGAAAGAGGAGGAAATGAAGAAGTATATCAAATCTACCAGTGAAAAGGAGCAACCGAGTAAGGGAGCTGAAAAGAAGGAAAAGCCACCTATACGAGATGAGACTGGAAAAATCAGGATAGGGGGCGCCCTTCTTCGCACATATGTCTTCAATATCATCTTCAAGACTCTGTTTGAGATTGGTTTTATAGTAGGGCAGTATTTCCTTTATGGTTTTGAATTAAAACCCCTTTACAGGTGTAGCCATTGGCCTTGCCCTAACACGGTGGATTGTTTTATTTCCAGGCCGACAGAAAAGACCATTTTTATCATATTTATGCTTGTAGTGGCTTGTGTGTCTCTTTTACTGAATATGTTAGAGATATATCATCTGGGGTGGAAGAAACTCAAGCAGGGTGTGACTAACAGATATATCCTTGAGCCAGCTTGTGACCATTCGGAATCTCCCGTGTCCTTTCCACCATACTACACTGAAGCAGCAGCTGCACCTCCAGTCTTTCATCATTCATATGCCAGGTCTCCTGCACCAGACTATAAAATTGCATCAGTGCCTGGGGAGCATCTAGTGCTGCCGTTTATCAGCGGCCACCAGGAACACAGAATATTAGCATCTGCTCAGAACTTAGCCAATTTAGCAATGGAAAAGGAGAGGAAATCGGTGTCCAACAGTGCAGGTAATGCATCAATATCTTCTTCAAGCAGTAGGAAAAATGAGGGAGAAGGTCAGGAGATGTTAACAGCAGCGGCGGGAAGCCAGAGCAGCACAAGGGAAGACGATGAAAGACCGGTGACTACCAAAGTGGAAATGCACCAACCGCCTATGATGCTAGAATCAAGAAGGTATAGCAGGTCTAGCAGGTCCAACAGTAGCAGAGCAAGGTCAGATGACTTAGCAGTCTAACAGTGGAGAAATAATTCAGAAGCAAAAATCTATAGGTCAGTCAAAATATTGCTGACTAGGCAAGAAAAGACAAAATAGTACTGGATGGGCAAGAATGTCATTATTGGTATGCATTAATTAAGGCAGCTCATTTAAGAAGAAGAATAGTAAAACTAAAATGAAAGGTTACATTTTCTGCACAATTACCCATTACAATAATGCATACTGAGAGTTGTAGGGAGTACTGTGCCATTTAGAATTCCCAGTTGAATATATTGGCCATGTTAAGGGCTTTATTAAGACTAACAATCATGTAAGATTTTTGCAGTTGTCTCCACGTGGACTCTATGCACTTTACAGATTCCATGACATCCCTTAGGGCACATTTAGAATGCTGGAACACCTGATCACCTGACGTAGGGTTGGAGGCAAAGATCTCAGCATCTCAGCCATCTAAAGTTCTGTTTAGGGCTTTAAGTTGAACGTGGAAATTTCTTACTGAAATGTTATGGCTGGTTTTATAGAGAATACCCATTGAATGACATTGTGTTCTATGACCTATGTAGCCTTACAAAATGTGTTTTCAGAAGTGTTCAGTTTATTTATAGTTAATTTACTAAGCTTTAAACCTCCAGGAGGCTAAAGTATGTTAAGGAAAAATACGATTATCTTTGCCCAACATATTTCTTGTCATTTGCTCTCCATTTATGTTTCGTACCGATTCATTGCTTTTAGGCAACATTATGCTACACAAAGTCATTTTCTTGCTTTGAAGTATGTTTGCTACTGACACACTAAATGAGATGACACTTGTCGGCCATTAGTATGTTAAAGAGAACTGTAGTACACATAAAGTTCCTTCAAAAACAGTTCAAATGAAAAGTACCTGGGGCAGGGAGGTAGGATTGGTACTTTCTACCTCCTAAAATCCTTTCTATGAGCAGTAGCAGTACGAAGCAAACTGCTTCTGCCAGTCTTTATGAGTGCTTCAGCACTATCTTTAAAAAAGAAAGGCCCAGGGCCATAACCTGGCAGATAAAAGCTGTATGTGCTGTATCTCCTCAACAAAACAATATTGGGAGGTGGAAATAATCAATCCTACCCCCCTGTCCCAGGTACTTTTCATATCTAACATTAAGAAGTAGATATATAAGACATGCTGTAGTGAATGTTCATCCACTGAGTTCAGGATATCAGGCCATGGGGCTATAGAAGTTCAGTGTCTAAACAAAGGTCATTCCAAAACAAATTCACACCGTTAGATTTACAAATTTTAAAAGATTCCAACCATTCTTCATTTCATTACTAAACCAGTCACAAGATACAAATGACCCCAAATAAGCTTCTCTTCCTGTGCATAGAAAGCAAACAGTGTAAAGCAAACAGTTAGGTCAACAGTAGATTATTGATCCGTAACAACCAATTTTGATGATTTATTATGTTTCGGTTATAAACACCATTACTAATAAGCTCATTAAGGTCTGTCCCTTTATTTCATAACTCACCAATGCCTTATATAAATAATCCACTCAAAATGTAGGGTCAACCAAACAGCTTCTCTTCACAAACCATTACAAGGGCCATCTCATCTCATCTCATTACAGCAACCTCATGTATAATAATCAAAGTCTAATTAGGAACACTGCTGGGTGGCAAAGAAAATAAATCTTTATACATACACATTCTTTCTGAGCACGTCTGGACTTTCTAACAAATTTACTAGAAAATCATCTGTCTGGTTATCTGTATTTGAGCAAATTTCTGCAGTGATTTCTTGGACCTTGTCCATGACTATATTTTTCATGGGTGAGTGTTTAGTAAAGCAGAACAGTTGGAGAAGAGTCAGACCTTCTGATCAGTCTGTTTTCAGATTGTAAGCTTGTATATGGTGGATGGAGGGAGAGTTGTCTGCAATGTGCATTGGGTAGAATTACAGAAGTTAAAACCATCATTCATGCACAATTTGCTACAAACCAGGAGGAAACCCCAAGACCATGATAGCCACCTTTTCACGCAATAACTTGAACTTAAGTGTTCTTTTTTTCCATTGCCCTGGTCCAAAATGCTCACACCTTCTCTGAATACTCTGATTTACGAGCTTGCTCAGCTCGACTCAAGAAGCAGCTGTAACACTCTAGTTACACACTGTAAAGATCTTTAAAATATGGCAAACAGAATTTGTAAAAGCCTAAAGATGAGGCTACACACAGTCCCAAGCGTTCTCCCTATATAGTGTATAGTGTAGGGGAAATGTTCAGGACTGACAGATTCCCTTTAGCAGCTGACACCTCCCTATACTTTGGTACAGGGGGGTGACCATAGCCAAGGGTCATTTTTGGACAGTTCTGAGCAATTCCAAAGCCAACTGTGAACGTTTATCGGCCCCAGGAACGCTTGTTCACACTTTACCGATAAAGGGGCAATTCTGTAGGATCTGACGGAATTGTACCTTTAAGTGTGTACCCAGCATAAGAGGAATCTCTCTGTCCTGGGACAACCAAGAAACAGAAACATCCTTCTGGTATGTAACAAATTGAGTGGGGTGGTTTTTTATGTCATTATTAATATTTTTTATGAATCTTAACCAGATAAGGGACATCAGTTAGAGAAGTTTAGCGTCCAAGAGGCATGCTATGAGTACAAAAACAGGCTCTGAAATCCTTTCCATGGTGCGGGAAATGATTGGAAGATTTTTTTTAAGTTAATTTAAGGTTTAGTGATCCAGTACAGTGAGCTATAATTCTGAGTAATGGTTAAATTGAGAATTGTAAGAAAGTTGAGAAACGTTGAACTGTTACCAAAAACTGTTGAGCACGGAATTCCAAACATAAAGTATTATAATATTTATTTCTTACAGTTTTAAACTAAGTAAATTGATGATATAAGATTTTTTTTTAAACTCTTTTTATATTCCATAGAATAAAAAATACCTTAAAGTTATTTATGGAATAGATAGTAAAATAAAATGTAAAAATTAAAAACACATTTAAAAGAAGCTATTGGTGTAAGGATCTAATGGGCACAGATTTTTGTACCAAAATCACCAATATTTAAATAAGTTTCCAAAACAGTCAAAATCTTAACATCAATGAGATTCGTAGTAAAAAAAAAAACATAACAAATGACTTTCATCTAATTGAACAAAAACAACTAAAGGTTCGCTCTGCTCTTTCATCCGTTTAGAAAAATAAATAATGTGATCACTGTTAATTATAGTCCTATAATTGGGCCCCTTCAAAATTAACTTCGTT
Source organism: Hymenochirus boettgeri (assembly GCA_019447015.1). NCBI lineage: Eukaryota > Metazoa > Chordata > Amphibia > Anura > Pipidae > Hymenochirus > Hymenochirus boettgeri. Next base: position 308,447,147 of record CM033470.1, on the reverse strand, counting down.
TTAGAACTAATTGGCACTTATGAGAGGTGTGACAGTCTGCCAGTGCTAAGAATATGCAGAAACCAATCAGATGCTAGTTTATTTACTGGGCTACTACAGTAAAATAACATTGTATTGGCTGCTATGGATGAATAGCATGGGCAAAGAGTTGCACATCCAAAAGGTCATTTTTAATTTGCTAGAATTATCGTGAAATATGCGCAGTATGTTTGTCTGTTTAGTTACTACAATAATCTTTCAATTTAATACATGGCAGTCATGGGTAAAACAGAAACTATGAAGGGAATATTTAAAAAAACATTAAAGAAAACACAGCAAAAATATTTAGGATTAGGCAGCTTTTCTGCTTTGATTTCATAAAGTACCATATAAGGATATGGGGCTCTGAGCACTATATGTACCATTTTGTCACACTCCCAGGGGCATAACTAGGGAATTACTGGGGCCCCCTAGAAAAGTTGGGCCCCTCTATAGTAGTTTTCTAGGAGGAGGCTGTACCTGTTGTAGGGAAAACAAGAAGATGGAGCCTCTGTGTTACGCCCCTGCAAGCTCCCCAAGTCTAACAAGGAAACTGTGATGTTCTTGTTTGCTGTATGAAATAGTTCTTTAGAATTGTTGTGAAAAATCCATTATAAATCAATTTATAATTGACATTAAAGTTTACAAGTAGAGAGAAGGAATTATAATTAAAATTTTAAAAGGGATTCCACAGGGCTTTACCTTATCTAATATACAAACAATGTAGCAACAGCTTTAGAACATCTCCCAACATAAAAGAATGCTCGTTGGAATATTCCAGTTGTCTCTGTTCCTAGTACTATACATTGGCATTCGGGAATGTTCAAGCAAAGCAAATTCGTACTGATGTGGGTAATCGACCTATCAGACTGAGCCCTGCAAAGGAACCGAGAGGAAAGTTGGAAATCAATGATATGAGATGGTAGAAAACTGGACAGAGTTTGGAAATTATTTTTAAAATGGAAATGGCTGTTAAAAAAAAAATTTTAACAGGTAGAAAAAAAACAAGGTCCAAATAGAAAGTATTACTGGAACTTATTCAGTTTGGGACATCCCATAATAACATAAACATAAAATGTCTTTAGTTTAAAACTAAACCGCATGGTAGTTGGTCACATAGCTTGTTGAATATTTAGTTTAATTATCACCTAACTTACCCTTAACATCACCTAGCTTTCAAAAAACATCACTTAGTAATATGACCTAGCTTATCAATATCACCTGGAGAGCTATAAGCTTCTTTTTTTTTTTTTTATCGCCAAACAAACTTCCATTTAAATGGTGCATTTATAAAACAACAAATTTTTTGGAGAAATTTTCAGTACATTTTCAGTACAGGACAAGTAGCTCTTCCATAGCTGAATAGTACCCTGGGTGAAGACCTAAAGTCCTCAGCCCTGGGTACTTTACCTAACAGCTGTACTCACTTACTTTAACGTCCCCTCTGTGTAATGGTCTTCTTCCGCAGTCCAGGATGTGTAGCCAATGGGAAGATAAACTCTGCAAAGAGGCATGCCTTTCCATTGACTACATCGCAAACTGTCACTGACAGTGGCAGAGGGATGGAACGGGCCAGAGTGCAGAGGGAACTTAAAGCACTTAAAGTATATCAGGAATTTGGTGAAGGACCCAGGGAGAGGACTTTGCAATTTAGGTCCTCACCCTGGATACTATGCAGCTATGGAATGTGGAAAAAATGTGGCAAAGTAAAAGAATAAAGCAAGAAATTATGTCAATATAGCAGGGGAGGTCTTTGTAAGTCTATAAATAGAATCTAAAACCCCCAGTCAAGCAAAAATTATGTAAAACAGTCTAACAGAAGGTTAAAGAGACTACTTCCAAGCAAGAAAAAACCCCAAAAATTCATTTACGTCATCTCAGACTAGAAATCCAATTTTCCCACTTTATGAATACTGCTAAAGCGTAGGGCAAAAATTTCTTTGAATAGCAGGAAAAGTGACAAAAAATATCAATATCCAATAGCTCTAAATTTCAACATCACTGCTTTAAATGCCCCTTATTAGTGTAACAAAGGAGAATTATACTTGTGCAAAAACAGACTTCTTTAGAGCTCCTTCCACAGCCATTGTCACTGACAATTCTTCCATCTCTGACATTTGAGAACATGTTATTGATGATGGGAAGGAGCTGATACTTCCAGAAAGCAGTAATTTACTGCATGAATATAATTCTTCCATAGGGACATATTTATAAAGGAGTGGTAACGCTTCCTTGTGATTCCAAACCTTTAACGGTCTTTAAAAGGATTGTTAATTTCCAATCGGTTTAACGATCATAAATTAACGATAACGATTGTAAATTAACTTTAACGATCGTGAAACATCGATAACATAATCATAAATTTAGGATCCCCATATAATACCATTGTGGTAGTTTACTACCACATGGTGTTCAACAACCGAACGTACATTTATGCCCACTGTCATACATGAGCGATAACACGATGTATCGCTAATTTGTGATACCGTGCATTTATGAATATGACCCTTAATGACATCAACTAGGTTAATAGCATCAATTATATGAATTTTCAGCAATATCTTAGCAATAATATTACCTAGATTTTCATCAAACATGACAAGTCTTTGAGCTTTCAGAATGAAATGGCCTTTTGACTTCGTGTCCTTAGTTGAATTGTTAGGAGTCTGCTGGGAAAGGTAGAGGGATTTAGAGGAGTCCATTAGATCAGGGAAGATTTTTGCAGTTTAAATGATGGAATCACAAGCAATTGTGTAATTTCTGAATTTACTAGGATTCATTGTTTTCCATCGGAGACAGAAGAACGACTGCTGGATTAAGTAGAGTATTTTTTGAGTTATTTTGATTCAATTATTATTTTACTGTGACATTGCAAAGAAAATGTTCACTATTACAAGCTGATTTATATACATTCATTTTATTTTTATCTAAGCCTCTACCGATGTCAATTTGTATGAAAATGGTAAAAGACTTAAAAGATTTGGTTCCAGGCAGATGATGAACTTAAAGAGAAACTAAACATGTGCAGCAACTAACAGCTTTCTGGCTCCTCCCCCAGTCTTTCCTCCCCTTAATTAAATTATTATATCCACTTTTGTCAGAGATAGGAGTGTCAGGGGAACTGACTGTGGGAGGAGTCAGTTACTGCATGAACATAGTGTTCCTTTACATTTCTATGATGGGAGTTGTATTTGTTACAGGTGTGTTGGATAGAATTTAGTTTGAGTTATAAGAACAGTTAAATAACGTATAATTTAAACATTTACAGATTCAATGTCATGTTACTGCTGGGAGTTTAATGTTGCCTAAAAGGATTGTTTTTCCATTAAAACCTCATGACAAAAAGAGACACATTTCTGAAAGGTCAGGGACATTTGATATCAATATAAGCAGCAATATTTTTTAAAATGCTCTCTTTAAAAAAGTGCCTTGTGTATCAAACTCTGTAAGGACAAGTTGATGTAAATGTTAATTTACCTCAAATGTTTACAAATCTGTTACTAAATAAACTTTTTGTACCATATATATATGTCTTGTACATTTTGATGTCTATTATATTCTACCAGTATGCATGTTTTAAATGTATAAATTGTAGAGGGTTTGCATGTTAAAAAGGATATACAATTGGTTTAAATACATAACTAATTCTGATTATTTCTAACTGAAGGGGATTGGTCATGTCTTCATTTACCCATTCATTTTTAAATTTAATTTAATTTATTAAAGGACTACTGTGGTTTCTGAACAAGTTAGGGTTAAATAAAAACCTGCAGTCTTTCCTTTAAAACAATCCTAGCCTGTGAGAAATTATATTGCAGAGAATGTTCAAATGTCTGGTATCTTGAGCAGTATCATATGATCCTCTTAGCATGCTCAATTAAGACTTAATGCTGGGAAAGACAGGAAGTACCTGCACAGACTTAAAAACAAATTGACAGTTGAGAGAGGGGCCTATTAATGCAGACAGAGGCTGAATGCGTCACTACAAACTTGTCACATGCTACAAGCTGTTGAAAGCAGGAAGTGTTCAAGCAGAAGGTTATATTGCTAAACCATTCCACCAATAACATCTCATAACTTTTAGTTAGATATGTGATTTAGGGTTCATTTTCATTACGACGTAAAGCTTTTTAGATAAAACTAACTTGTTTGGAGACCACATATCCCCTTTAATATCTTAATGCAAGCACAATGTAGAAATATTGGTAAATTAAAGGAAAATGAATGTCAAATAATTAAATAAGGCGGTATAAGGAGGATCCAAACTGCTATAAACTTTTACTTCAAAACCAATATTTTATACCTTAAACACAATTAATTATTACACAAAATCATTTATTTTGACTCTATTCCTGTTTTCCTGATGTATGACATCATTAGATCATTAGTCCAATATCTTCTTTTAGCCTACAGTCAGGCTGCTCGGCAATTGCAAGAAAGCATAGTCATGTTATAGACAGAATAAACTTGAATCAGGGAAATTACAAAAAGACACAAGAGAGAATAATAAATAGTCAGTGAGGTCATTTATACAAGGTTTTGTACAAACGTTTGTGATTATACAACATCAAAAAAACAAATCTTCATAACATTGTTTAGTGCAGTGGGAATGCTCATGTTCATAGACTTTGATTTGCTGTATGTGGTTAGAATGGATAAAAACATTAGCCAGATCAAGATAAGAAATGTATATACACTTTAAAGGGGAAGTTCATGGCAGATACATATGCTTTTAAGAAAAAAGAGCAGTATTTTTTAATCCCAACAATCTTCAATGCCCATTCAGCATTGTGTCTGTGTATAAATAAATGCTTCCAAAATACTGACTTTCTGTTTGCAGGACCCCTAGTAGAGACCATTATGGTCTTGCCCTTGACTCAGCACCTGGGTTGATTCAGTTGCTCAGTAGAGATCTGAGCATCTTTGACCCATCCAACAGCCAATCAGTAGAAATCACTGTTAGGAACATTCCAAGGAAGTGGTGCATCCCGGGAAGAAGGACCGTTAGAACCTGAAATGTCAGCTCACTAATCTCAACAGCAGGTAATAGTGAAGGGTATAAACTCAACTGATTTTTCAAAATGGAAGAGAATATGTAGAATAACTCGGTATGCATGATACAAATTAAGAATTTGAAAAATTATATTTTCCACTGAACTTTCCCTTTCCTTAGTGCTAGATCAATTTGTCACAAACAACCTGTCGGTTCAGGATTATATTTTTCCTTATTTATATTTTACAAGATTTATTTTCTTCACATGAATGTATAAATCTAGATATCAAGGTTCTTATACATCTCATTTGTCTATTATCTTAAATGATCATAATTGGTCAATATACTTGAAAATACGAAACCATCAGATGTGCTGAAATGAGGCTTTAGATTTTGTAATTGTAATTCTCCACTCTTTGTTATAGAATAATGGAACTCCAGATAGATGTCTTGAAGGTCTACTCTACACACCATCACTACATTTGCTAAGGGTGGACCGAACAACATACTGAGGATAGAAAAAGTATTTTGCTAATATTCTAATATACTGCAGGCCATTTTAAATTTAATACCTTCTTCGTGGATTGGCTTTGTCTGGAAACGTTGTAACTCACTGTGTCATGGGCACATTTATTCTTCAATGCTTCAGTTGACCCCACATGGACTGTCAATACTAAATATGTTATCAATCAAAGACAAATGATTTCGATATTTGGAAATTATTTTATGGGGGATTACAGAGGGCCTTAATTTTGGAATGAGATTCTTAAAGAACTCCTCAATAAATGTATTAGTTTTTCAAGATGACAATACATTTTTCATTGTTAAAGTTGTTCAATACTTTAAAGTGTATATCCTTTGGTAAATTAGATTTAATTTTTTTTCAGTATAATTGACAAACAGGAGGTAAAGGAGGTCTTACCTTCCGTTCTTCAATTAAACGATCAGGAGAAGGCAGGGAACACTGAGTACTTACTTGTGAACGTGCTCTTCCACTGTTCCTCTGACAGGTCCCGATGGACATTTGCACTGTATGCACATGCGTAGAGGAGCATGATCGCACGTAAGTACTCAGTGTTCCCGTCAAATGGAAGAAACGGAAGTAAGACATAGCTCCTTTACCTCTCGTTCTTCAATTAAGCCGAAAAGTCTAATTTACCAGTGGAGATACCTTTAACTATCCTTGGTATATCAGTGATAATCACTGAATGTCTTTTAAACATAATACACAATATTCCTGGTAATTGGGTAATGTAGAATTCTGAAGTTAAGAAAACCTTTTTTCTAAAGAGGAAATTCTGTCTTAAAATTAGACATCAAGTAAATAGACTCAACGCATCGTTTTTGTTTTTATTTTTTTTAATTCACTCTGTGGACACTTAACACAAAACGTTCCAAAAATGCAGTTGTCATCCATTCTATTCCTCCTGATGCTGGACACTTTGTTTGTTTTATAATAAACGGTGACATTAGTTCATATCATGTGATTAAAAAGGATTCATCGCACATTAGAGCCCATAATCACAGCCTATAGTCTCGTTTTCACGTTTCTCTGCCATACAACCGAGCCAACTCTGCTTACTGCAGCACTTCCTTTATGCTGCATAAAAGAACGTGGGAATGAATAGAAGCAAAAAAAAAGAGGGGGCGTTTTCATTCCCAGTTATACATCTAATACTGTCTTTTAAATAAAAAATATATTGCATAATATTCCTGGCTAACTCTATAAATCTTTTTCTTACTTCTGGTAAAAAGTAAATTGAGAAATCTATTTTTAAACTTAGGATAAACAGGTATATAGGAGATTTAAATATAACATGCATTCTGGGAATTTTAACCCTGAAGATCAAGTATTCATCCAACACTTCAGAGTTTTAATAATTATTCTAGAAGTGAAGAACTTGCCTAAAAAATATCTCACTGGCCGAGATGTTGATGTCGTCCTGCCTGGGAAGGATCTCCTACATAGGGTCGAGAGAGCAGCAGTAGTGTAAGGTCCAGCTGCACCCCTACTGTACCCTGAGTATGAGTTGCTCTAGTGATGGGCATTCTTTCTGCTGATGGTGGCCCTACACAGACCATGCTGCCTGACCAAATTATGCTGGCCCTACACAGACCACATCCAGTTTGGATTCACAGCTCAATTTTAGAATTTGGATTTTAATTCACTACTGATGCATACTAGAAGGTGCAAGATCAATGATTAAGGGATCCCATATAGAGTCATAAGAGCACAGTACTGCAGGTGATATGATAGAAACTCGATCAGGAAATAAGGATCAATCTATACCACCTTACACCATCAATTTGCAGCTTAAAATCTCGAGTTTATATGCCAATGGATCATGGGCTTGTTTGAATCAGCTACTGTTGGAATAGGCAACAAAATTGACCCATGTATATGGCCTGCCTAATTTGCAGCAGATTAGTTGTTCTTTAAAATAATCCAAATACTGATTTCCAGTTGACTTTACCTTATTTGCAGAGTTCCTGCATTTTCTATGAAACCAAGGTCCGTATTTATAAAGGTGCGGTAGTGCAATTTTGCAAATGTATGATTGTGGTCCTACAATTGTGATCACTATCGTAGATTTACAATTGGTCATACAATTTCAATACAACATTTCTAGTGCTTTGATGATAAACAGTTGCACTTACATTGTATAAAACATCAATTCACCACACACCACGTTATCATGTAACAAGGGGTGGTATTTATATACTGGAAATTATTGCTGTAGATCCTTTTACCAGGCTCAGCTGAAGGTCCATACAGATGTGAAATTGTGGGGCAGACCCATGACTGAAAGATAAACGACCATTTCAGCCAAGTATTATGGTCGGGCTTTGATAAGCCGAGTCAGATAATCAATGATGCCCGGCTGAGCACCCATACACTAGGGATAATTGCCCAAAATAGCCATTCGGCCTACATTCGTCCGTCATGGGTCAGCCCTGTGATCTCACATTTACTGACCTTTACTTTACATCACAGTTGTAAAGTAAACGACATGGATGTAAAATAACAATCATTATGTGTATTTTTCATTCACAACATTATTTCATGACCAATAGAATAAATCCTGTGGCCATCAATGGGCCAATATCGTGTGGCAGTAAAATGCTGTGCGGTCTATCGTGTGGCAGTAAAATGCTGTGCGGTCTCCATATTTTCCAATGGAAGTACTGATTTTCATCCCCTTTGAAAATTACTGATGAAGACAAAAAAATACAGCTACTAGAAATACCTTGATAATGGATCAATATCAGAAAATTCCAATACAATTAATACAATTAATTCATTAATTGTAACTCCATAAAACATATTAGAAGTTCCTTCCATATATATAGAATTATATATTATTATCCCTTATTTACAGTGTTGTCACCTGTGGGCACAGCATTCACTGGATTTTATAAAATTGTAATATTATGTACTGTAAATAACAAATTCCCGCAATTTTTTGCAAATCTACATTGTGGTACATCATTGATCAATTGTCACACTCTTTCCCCACGCACAATTTAGTATCCTTTCCTGGGACTGACTCAGAGATGCCCCTTTTATACCCAATCATGTTACTGACCAGTTTCCAATAAACCTAATTAGCTGTCCGATGCCCCACAGGGGGCTTTTACACAATGTTTGCAGGATCTTTTATTGCCCCCAACACAACTCTTTGGAAACTTGTCCCTGTCATCAAAAAAACAATAACATTTCATGCTGAATAATACTGTAAAATAAAAGGTGTAAACAATTAGCAATTTTGTAAATCAATACAATTTGTTTTTATCTGCTTTTTACACATTTGGGTAAATAGAGCATGACAGGAAATGACACATCCCCACACCTCCCATTACAAACCCTGAAACATGCATACTACAAATCTAGACCATAGATATGGATTACCTTATCATTACAAGAATACAAACAGATCATAATGGATCCACCACGTTTCCTTTTTCCTTAATTGTAGTTGTCTGTCACCACCTCTGGAAGGAATAGGTACTGATTCTAACACCATAAAATGCAATTGGGTATCGAGGTGTCCCTTTTCTGTAAAGTGTTTTGGAACCAGTAACCGGTTATCTTTGGCCCTAATACTGGACCTATGCTGGGAGATCCTAGCTTTAATGGCCTGGGTAGTTTCACCCACATACACCAATTGACAGGGACACCACAGAGCATATACAACATATTTACTGTTGCAATTATGTTGTTCTTTTAGCACATATTCCTTCTTTGTGGCTGGATGTATAAACCTATCACCCTTATGCACAAAGTTACACTGAGCGCAACCCAGACAAAGAAACATCCCTTTCTTGGATGGCCCCAAAAAAGTACTCTTATTGCTTTTAGCCATTTTAAATGTTGAATGCGTTAGCTCACAGCCTAATGTTCTCCCCCTTCTATATGACACTAATAGGGGATTACAGAATTCTTCTATATCCGGGTAAGCACTATGCACAATGTGCCAATGTTTACAACATATAGTATTAAATGTATCACTTCCCACACCGTAATCAGTTACAAAGGGTATACGTTTTAATATCCTTTGATATCCTTTTCTTCTGTATAGAAACTCAAAATGATAGACACACCTCCAGGATTTCTACAGGGTCTCCATGTAGACACTAAAAGGAAGTGGAATTTTACTAACATCCAATGAGAGGTTCTGACCTTCCACTGTTAGCAAATCAAAAAATTCTCTTAGGCACTGTCCATGAAAAGACAGGAAGTGTAATGAAGTTCCTGTATTACACCCAGTTATGTGCTGTTTGTAAAACATGTGACAGTCTTAGCCAATTAGAAAATTCTACAGACTCTCACATTTACTCCCCCTCCCCTCTCCATAGAAAGTAATGAGACAATCCAGTTTCTGTTTGCTAGACAGGAAGTGTCTGTTTATGATTAAATGACTTTGCATGTCTCTGAAACTACCCAGCATTCTTAGAGAAATGGGCAGTTTTTACCCCAATATTAATAGATTAAACATGAGGCTGTCAGGTACCTTCAGTTATAAGAAGGCTCTACTTCATTGTATACCCTGTGGGGAGCTTTTAGCTCCTTTATCCAAACCTCTCCATAATTTGTCAAGCTAATCAGAATCCTGTGTTTCCTAACCCCATAGTGACTGTAAATCTGGAACTTGCTGAAGTATGAACCTAGCATGTTATTCTGGATCCTGTATAGGGTCTCAGGATGTCCAATGGAGCTGTTCAGATTGAATTGCAGATTGTGGCAGGATTGCCTGGATCTGTGTTCAGATCTGCTGGTTAATACCATTTTGTCTGGATACATATAATACATGTGTCCCAACTGAACATCTGCTTTGTGTGAGAGCCCTGCCAGGACAGATGACTGTTGGTCACAGTAACAGTGGCTGCAGCCAGCAGCGCATGTGACTGGCTGATCATGTGGTCCCATAGGGAACTGCATGATTGGCCTTGATTTACTAACTGACCCATTTGTCTGAAACGGACGTCCAAACTTGGTTACCCGATTTTACTTATCCAACCAAGCGCTCATGCAATATTAGTTTGATCTTGCCAGAACCACCTTTCCCATTCTTCTATGCCACAGACAGGCGGTTCTGGCAGGATTGGTCTAATGTCGCCGGAGCGCTCGGTCGGGAAAGTAAAATCGGATATATGTATGGGCTGCTTTTGATTGTCCAACGGTGCTGTTTAGATTGCCTGGGTCAGTTCTCAGACCTGCAGGTTTATTCCACATAGACCCTCTATATTCTAGTTGGCAGGTAGTATAGGTAAGGGAGGATATAAGTGTGTGTTTGTTCATTTAATATGATGCGATTATTTGTTGTTTTTTTTAGGACCTTCAGACTAATTTTATTATTGCCCCCTGGATGTTTCCTGTGAGCACTGCAACTACACATAGCAAAACATACACACATAATTTCCACTGTGCACCAATGGGCACACTTTTGCTAGTATGTAATATATATATATATATATATATATATATATATATATATATATATATACCTTCTTTCTATTGGCAATGACGCCAACCTCTGCTAAATTTACAAGTTTTACCTTATGAGACCACATATAGTTTATCTACATAGTGGCTTTAAGAAACCCTTAAAATACAAATAGAAACTGTTCAACTTTACTAAAAACAAAATACATTATGATCATATATAGTTTTCAGGTTCCATAATACTGCCATAACCCACTATTGTCGGTTATCTTCCAGCAATCCAAACTGCTCTTTTTACCAGTTTATAACATGCTTTTGTAACCAAAAATTTATTAATAAGTTGTCTTCTGTTTTGGCAATGGTATTTGTCTCCTCCCTCTGCTCATTGAGCTTTTAATTAGCTTGAGCATGTGCAGGGACGTTGGCAGGGCAAAAATCAGTCAATCATGTTTGTCAGCAGTCACAGCCTTGATTGACTGCATGGAGGGAGGAGCCAGCTTCCTCTGCCAGAATGAAGGCAATAATTATCCTTAAATATCTTGTTAATAACATATCTAAAAATATGCTGAATACATCAGTTGGGGAAGGTAACTGACATATGACAAGTTCTTTTGTTTTACAGGTGAACATGCCCTTTTAATAGATCTAAAAATACAACAAACAGTACATTTATTTTTCACGCCAGCTACTGCAAGCAAATGATAAACTATTACTTCCAATATTATGCAAGCCAACCTGACAATTTTATACATACATTTTCCCAACAACGTGCACCAGAAATGCATTAGCAATTGTTTGGCCTCACCCTTACTATCTTTTGTCCAGATCTATTAATGGTGATGACTAAAACTATTTTGATGAATAGGATTATTACTAAACCTTTCCTTCTGAATAAACAACAAATTCTCTTTTGGAATTTCTAATTTAAATGAATAGTTCACTCGAAAAGTGATATATACCTTTACAGGATATGTCCACCCTAAAATACATGTCTTTATGTTTTGTAGCCTCCCCCCTCCCAGCCCCAAACTACTTTTAACCACAATTTAAAAAATAAAAAAGCAGATAACTTACTTACCAGCCTTTATTCCTGCTGCTTTTGCCCGTAATGTTACTTCCGCAAAAGAAGTAACATTAGGGGCCAGACCGGCAGCCACGTCTGTGGCTATTGGGAACGCAGCTGGAACAAAGTAAGTAATCTGCTGGTTTTTGGACAATGTGGTTGGGAGGGTGGAGGCTACACTACAGAAAAAAGGGTTTAACACAACACTTTAAATCCAGCACGATGGATCTGGAGGGAGGGGGGAATCGGCTCCACAGAGCATGACAGAATACCTCCCTGAGGCAACAGAAGAGGCTGAAACCTATTGCCAGAAAGAGAGCTCCTACTCTCCAATTTCCTTGACTTTGGATAAGCACTGCATAGGAACCATAAAGAACAGAGATATAAGGTAAGGATCTATTAACACTACACAGAGGGGCCAGTATGGGGTTAAATTTTAGTTTTGGGTTTGGACATGCCCTTTAATATATTGATTGAAGACCGAGAGGTTAAGGAGCTATGATTGGTTGTCCTAGAAGTAATTCTTAATGAAACGTTCTTAAAGAAACCAATGGGCAGTTTAAAATACACAAATGGGGCTGATGCATTAATAGGTGCAAAAGTTTGTCCTTGCTTTTAGTTTCAAGAAACCAATTAGATGTAAGATCTGTTGTATTCAGTTAGATCCACTGGACTTAAAGTTTAGTCCTTGAAGACTTCGCTAGTCATCCGACTGGCTTTCTCAATTCAGAATGACTTGTACAAGAATCTGTTGGTGTTGTGAATACAGGTGAGGCAAGGAGCAACATAGTCGTATACCAACGGCTCCTGTGTTAACAGTTGGCAATATAAGTACCCCGGAAAGTCCCAATTAGCATATGACAGCCAGGAGTTAGGGACCTTCTGAATGCAAGGTGTGGATACACTGAGGCTAAGAGGTGTTATCGAAATTGACCAGGTGTCAAAACAGCATTGTACATGGCAGACAGTTGATGTGACCCCCCCCCCCCCCCACCTCTATTCAGGCTTGGCTTTATTTTCACACAAATGGCCTCCTTGACACCGTGTGGTCATGCACAAAACTCTTGGTTGCCTGTTTGCAGCTGGGCAACTATTGTTAGCGGGTAAGCTGCTTTAACTTGACTACTTGGATTGTTATTTGCTTTAGAACCGCATCTTACACCTTAAGCGACTAGGGCCAAGGGTTAAATTATATTTGATGTGTTAGCTGCAGATAGCTAACATCTGATTGTTTGCTGCAGTTTAGTAGCACAGGCAACTTTTGCACCTTTTATTGCATCAGCCTCACAGTGAGTTGAAAGTAAATCCAAGTACACATGTAAGATACTGTCAGCTGAAGCTGCCAGAAAACATCCAAAAACTGACTGGTTCGGCAATGTAATGTGGGTGGCAGCTCCTGTCGCCTAAAATGGTTGGCCACTGAATGTTCACAAGCAAAAAATAATCTTAGGCTGGGTACAAACCAACAGATATTTCTGTCCGACCAATAGTATCAGTCAGTCGGCCAGAAATGTCTGAGGGTGTGTGTGGCAGCCATGAATGAGTTCAGTCACCCGTTTGTCCAGAAAGGACGAAAGGGTGATAGGGCCTGGTGGTAAATCATGCCCGATCATGCAGTACCCTATGGGATGGTACGATCTGTCACGCAAACTGTCGGCTGTGGCCACTATTTGTCCCGGATGAATGCTCACTTGTGACTAGCGCTCGGTTGGGACAAAAACTCACCTAGTCTGTATCCTGCCTTATGTATGTACAAGGATTACACACAAAATTAATAAACAATGCTGCATTGTACATGGAATCAACCAATGAACCTTGGTGACCTATACAGACCTACAGTTAACAAAAAAATCAGTGACGGGCAATTAATATTGATTAATGACTACTGTATAAATAAACATTTATACTCTTGCATTCTTCATGCACAATCATGGCTATCCATTCATATATGTTTATATAATCTACACTGTGTCTAATAAAATTAATAAATATTGGAATGCAATCCATCATTACTATAAGTATTTGTCTTGTTGGTTTTAAATGGCGGATGGAGGGAGACAAATTTTAAATAGCTTTTCCATAAGCAGAGTTATTCAGTGACCCCTGCAGGTGAATGTCGTGACTACAATTTGTAAATGAGTGAAACTCAACTGTGCACCCACATTTATTCTAATAAAGTGATTAACGTTATATGCAGTTATTTTATGCATTCACACTAGGACATGCCCTGCCCTGAAGAGCTTACAATCTAATCACTTTCTCTCACACACACAAGTAGGTCTTTATGATTGTGGGGGAAACAGAATACCCAAAGTGAAACAAGCACAGGAAGAACATACAAACTCCTTGAGGGTAAATTTAAACTTAGGACACGGTGCAACAATGCATCTGTTTGAAACTCCAAGCTGTGACAGAACTACAACCCTCAAACTCAGACAAAAAAGAGCTTCCCCAGCTCACCAGGTCAAAACCAGGTTGAGGGCTGCTGTCACATATATATAAACTACTGCCACCACCCACTCACTAATGGCTGTGGCAACCGATACCAGTAACGGAACTACAATTTTCTACCTCTGACCAAACAGAGCTCTCTCAGCTTACTGGGTGAAAACCAGGTTGAGGGCTGTTGTCACTAACACATACTAATTACCATGTATATAAACTACTGCAAAAACCGACTTACTAATGGCCGTAGGAACCAATGCCTTCTCCGGAGCAGATTGTGGGCCCTCTTATTTCCCAGGCAGGCCCTAATGTTACACCAATGGTGCAATTAATCCTCAGCATTTTATAATTGAGGCAAGTGAGCTGATGAGAGAGGTAGAGAGAGTGGGAGAGAAGGTGAAAGAGAGAGTGGGAGAGAAGGTGGGAGAGAGAGTGGGGGAGAAAGAGAAGGGGAGAGAGAGTGGGAGAGTAAGAGAGGGGGAGAGAAGGTGGGAGAGTGGGGGAGAAAGAGAAGGGGAAAGAAGGTTGGAAAGAGAGTGGGGGAGAAAGGGGGAGAGAGAGGGGGAGGTGGGAGAGGTGGGGAGCGAGAGGAGGGGGGAGAGATATTTAAATGGTGGGGGACGGGATTTGTAATTCTTTAAAGAATCGGGGGGTTGCTAGTCATTTAATAAAAGAACAAAAACAGTGCAATAGTATTTACAAAGACAAGCAGATATAAAGATAATCAACAGTAAAATAAAAGGATAAAAGGTGAAAATACTTATATGATGGTCAAAGTCCAAGTCCTTTAAAAGTCAATACATGAAAAGAAGAGTTCCTGTCCCAAAAAGGGTAATCCACTTTGTTGTTCCATAAGGTGTAAATCAGGAGCCCCTTCACACAATTAATTTGGATAAACCATATATCAGTTTGGACTGTGATACTATCAGAAGAGCTTACAAGGTAGAGGAGGACAGACAATAACATTTAAAGGGGAACTGTGGTCCAAAAATGACTTTAGGTAAATTGATAGGAATTGCTCTCCTGAGAATTTTTGAGATTTATTTTCAGTTTATTTTGCATAGTTTTGAAGATATTTTTTTTTATACATTTTTGTGTGATAGGACAGCATCACCAGGTCCCCTGCACCTTTTGCTCTGAAACCAGGTCAGTGGATGACAGTCAATCCGCCCTGTGTCTCCTCCCCTTGCAAGCCCCACTGGTCCCTTCCACTCATGGACCCCATGGCCCCTCCATTTGCAGGCCCCCCTTCCCTTAGAGCCCCATGTGGCCCCACCCACTCACAGGTGCCATGGTAACCTCAGACCCCCCTTCAGAAAACTGTGTGAAAACAGTCTTTTCAGGCAGAGTGAGAACTGCCTGAAAAGTCTGTTTTCACATAGTGAGAGGATAGGGCTGTAGATTCCCTTACCTTCTCTGTGGGGATATTCACACAACAGGGAGGGGGAGGGACTTCCTGTCTCCTGTCCTGTTACTGAAGTCTGAGGCTGTGCTCTCCAGGTCACAGGTCAGCCTCCCACCCATTAACTTTCTGGTCAGTCATTTCTTTATATCTTGGGCTGTGGAGCACGTAGAGAGGTGGTTGGGAAATGGTAAAAAATCTACATTTACAGCAATTTTAAATATTAAAACTATTAAGACATTGGACTAAAACACATTTACACAATACTGTTAAAAAGAGAATTGATTCACTAGGGAGATTCAATAAAAGTTGTTATGGTTAACAATGGTGACAATTTTGCCCCAACCAATCAGATGTTAGATTTCAAATGTTAAATAATATCTGATTGGTTGGGGCAAAATTAGCACCATTTTTAAATATAACTTTTATTGAATCTCCGTGTCCTGCCAGAACAATGAACACACGGCGAGCCGTTATCGTTTTTTTTCGGTTTTAAAGTCGCGTTAACCCATGTACCAAGGTTTAACGTGGACGCAAGCTATGTACCGAGCCAATAACGTCTCTTTTACGAAAGAAACTTTAAAGTTTCAGAATAGGAAAACCCCGTTCGCTATGCACGGAGAGCCTTTACCGGCTCAGTGCATTGCCTAGTGGAGGCAATAGAGAGCGATAATGGCTTTTGGGTCATAGCCCTGAAAGAAGTTTTGAACAGATTAGTAGCACATGTTGCATGTTATTTAATTGTAGTTTAGCTACAAACCTTCAACCGCCCAGAACAATGTTGTGAAAGATCTTTATCCAGACCAATAGATTAGTGTGACTTTAACCCCTTACTTCAGCGGCCGTGTGGGGACAGTATGAAGACTTTGAACAATGTTTTATAATGCCCTAGTGTGAGCAACGCCTGGTCCTGCATGTTTTCTCCTTTCCACCTATCTGGACATTTTACCCACAAGCCAAAGGCAAACAGCCATATTAATGCTCAGCATCAGGATACCAAGGGAGCTATTTCTAGGTCAACAAATACCCCATTAAAGAAACACAGTACCAGTGTCCTAGCTACCACATGCTCCATGTACATCTACACCAAGGCCATTTCACTAAATAGTTGCTAATGCACAATATTATAGGAGATGCTACAACTCCCAGCATCCTTCAGCAGTTGTACTGACGTGTGGATTGTTGGGAGTGTCGTAATTTGATGTTGGTGTCCCAGTCCCCTTAGTATCAATTTAAGGATGCCTGAAAATAAAAATCATAAAAAAATAATTTATACATTAAATATTTAATAGTTGCATGAAAAGACTGCTTTTACCCTTTAATAAATAAGCAGTAGCAGGTGCTTTTTTTTATCCCATAAATGTTACTTGAAGAAATATAAAATAGGGAGAAGAAAAAAATCTGGTTCCTGAGAGCAATGACATCATTGTGACAATTTTGCTAATGACATATCACTACACAGATACATACTGTATCACTACCAATTGTCAGACCTGTTTTCTGCTCTTGTTTATTCCCTTAAATTAATCATTGTATTCAGGTAGATTCATTAACTGATTTTTCTTAACCCCTTTACATTGTTAGATATGAATTAAAGGAATAGTTCACGCAAAAGCACTGAAAATTCTGATCCAGAGGAAGGCAAAAAAAACCCCACCAAATTTATGAAGGGGAAAAAAAGATTCCATCCTGACTTGGCAATCGGAAATATCCCTGGATCAACTCTACTTCATATATCAATACCAGTAACCTGCAACATTCCTTGTTTGCAGAAACTCATCCAGCTTTTTTTTTTCTTTTTGAAACCTTCCAATGAACCTGCCATCATAATGTCCACTGGAAGACAGTTCCATAGCTTTACCATTCTCACAGTGAAAAACCCTTCTCAAACCTGAAGACTTCAATTCTTAAGGGACATCTGCGTGTCCAGTGACATGTTCTATTGGTAAACAATGGCCCAGATAGTTTATTGTATGGGCCATTAATGTATTTATACACCGTAATCATATCCCCACGCAAGAGCCCTTTCTCTAGTGTACATAATTGGAGAAGATGAAGACAGATTGGATAAGTTACAGAGTTCGACCCAAACTTTAAAGGCCAAGTCCAGCCCTAAAATGAAAACTTACATACAGGTAAATCACCCCCCAAAACCCTAATCTGTAATAGTTTGAAATCTGAAACATATAAGTCTAACCTGAAATCCTGCACAATGTCCTGTTTCCCGTTTCTGCATCCTGGTTCTTCCAGTTACCAACTGTCAGTTATGTATTTGACAGTTGACATCACAGCCAATGACTGAATGTTAATCCCCTATCGGCCTCTTCTGAGCATGCCCAGGCTCAGTACAGGTTTCTAAATTGCTCAGTTTCCATGAGTCATCTAGAAGCATAGCAAGCATACAATAATGAATTCAGAGGACAAAGTATGATACATCAACATATTTTAAAGAGGCCATTCTTTCTAAAAGATGTTCTTATGAGGGTGGAGTTGTCCTTTAAAGGGCATGTCCACCCCCAAAACTATAATCCCCCCCACTACTGGTCCCACTCTGTAGTTTAATAAAATCCTTACCTTAAATCCCAGTTCCAAATGGGTCTCCTGTTATCCCCCCCCCCCCAAAAAAAAACTGGTTACCAGGAGGATAGCAGAGTCCATATAGGACTCTGCCTCCTGTCTTCCCTCCGGGAGAAATTTGGCATGCACAATGCAGCCCATCTCTCCCCTAGCGTAAATCCCTTTATGTATAGTATAGTCCATGATCCCCCAACCCCCACTACTATAATTATATTCTCAGAAAGTCCCCCGATCATTACTTACCTATCTCCTTTGCCGTTCTCTGCAGCCGGCAGCCACGATTGGCTGCCTCTCAGCCAATCACAGACACAGCTGCCGGTCCCGCCCCCCGCTTGCAGTTCCGTGCAAGCAGAGGGCCGGGGCATTACGGTGGAGAGAGGTAAGGTAAGTAATGATCAGGGGACTTTTTGAGAATATAATTATAGCGGTTGGGATGGGGTAACATGGACTATAATATACTATAAGTTTCTATAAAGGGTGGACATGCACTTTAATAGTTCGGTTGTACTCTGACTTTTAGAACTTACCAAACTACGAACTAGTTTGGGTTTTACAAACTCACTGGCCTATTTTCGTTAATTGTTGAATTTGTGAATCGTTAACCCTCCAATGTAGCATTCAATTTCAGTAAACCTCAAATATATCTTTCAATTTCGGTAACCCTCAAATGTATTGTTCCATAACCCTCAAATTGACTACAACCCTTGAATGTAGCAACCGAATTGCTCGATCATAGGGAAAGTTAGTGTTTAAACAAGTTTTGGGGATATGTACATGTTGCCCAGACCATTTCCCAGGTGTCAGAGCCATTTACAGTAAGGGACCATTGCTATTTTATTTATAATTAACTAGAACATTTCATACTTGTTGACTCCTACTGACTTTAATTGGTTCCTTTTCGAACTATAGAACTTTTACTTAAGTTCTATGGTTCAGAAACAAACCAAACTTTAGGAAATTCAGCCATCTATACTCGCCCAAGGCTTTACCAATTGAAAGACGCACTTCTTCAACAGCGTGTATTCTTATTGGTCGGTATGTGGACAAGAAGGGAGCAGGGAACATTTTGCTGGTTATCGGAACTTCTCCAGGTAAGTACAGGACTCCAGGTGTCATGACCTATCCGTTTAGGTCCTTAACCTGGGTACTTTTAAAGAGCCAAACAAGAGGATCATGGCTGAGGGCTAGTTGTTCCCTTGTTGTTAAGGGATGGCTAAATAGATAGCTACATCTATAGATACAGTGGTGAGACATTTTTGAGAAATATCCTTGAAGGGCATGTCCACCTTAAAAAAAAAACCTTTTAATATCTTGTGGGCCACTCTTGCTCACTCTGCCGTGATACATTTCTAAAAAAAGAATCAGACATACTTACAGCCCTTCGCTCCCGCGGCTGTCTTCCCCGGCTCAGTTTATCGGAAAGGTTTTGGGATATGGAAGTACGGAATCTTATTACGGAGGTGGACATGCTATTTAAACTGTAAAATGTTCCTTGCACATTCATTTCAAATACATCCCCTACAATTTGTTAAGCAAACCCGTCACAAACTTTCCATGAAATTTATTCTGGTAATGACAGCTTAAACAAGAAATAAAATGCTCAGTTTATAGTATCAGGTCATAGTGTTGATCTGCATTAAAAAAAAAAAAAAAAAAGAATGTTATTTAGGGCAGATTTACCCAGACACGGACTAGTATTTTCAGTACTTTATATCTAACTTCAAACAGCCTGTCCAGGCAATTCCAAGTTCTCCCTCATCTCTCCCAGGCTGCATCAACTCTATCCAGCTTGGGCCAATGGGAAGGGGAGAGAGAGTACAGGTACAGCCTGCTGGTCACCTCTAACTGTAACATTTCCCAATAAGGCATGTTATTTTCTTTTTACAGTAGTGTGTGTGATATTCCTGTGTCGGCCGTGTGTGTCTTGGTACATAAACAGGAAAGGATTATAACAGACAAGATGCCCCAGGAGACCCCGTCAGAGCAGGTCTTCTTACTCGAGTTGTACTGCAACCTTCTATTTTCTCTACCTCTTAGGCAGCTCATGGAGTATTTTGTGGGGTCTAGGCCAGCCTGTAAGATGTTCGCTGGGTTGCAACACCTCACAGGAGTTTCCTGGGGTCTCAAGTGAGTGGGAGACCACCACAGAAGGCAGGAGAGTCCCAGGAAAGGTGGAATGCCTAGAGGTAGTCATTTACTTGGGACCCCCAAAGTCCATGGGACTGAAGTCAATTGCCAAGTTAGCAATGCCCAAATGCCGGTAAACTTAAAGGGAGACAATGTATAACTTTGGAGATGTGTTGTAAGTACTCAATAAAACCCCTTTAATCACTGCAGTGGAACAAAAAGAAAGGATATTTTAGGAACATGAAAACATTTCGCTATGTTCATAATAGCGTTACCCTACTTGTATACAAATATGCAGGGTTCCGTCCACAAGACAATTAGTAATCACTGAAAAGTCCTATTCACAATACCAGTTCAGATCAAAGCTCCACACACGAACATAATTTTTTCATATCTTATATGTAATATAATAATATTGTTCTTTTACATTTTCTGTATATCACTTTAAGGGCAAGTCCACCCCTCACACCAGATGTTATACTTACCTTGCCCACTGCATGATGACCCCCCTAAACTTACAAATCTTAGGCTGACCGAGGGTTCACTATTAGTGAGTGCTCGGTTGGGCCAAATGACTATCGGCCGCGGCCAACAGTTTGTGCGGCCCCATAGGGAACAGCACGATCACCCGTTCGGCCGAAGACCAAGCTCGGTCGCCCCGCACACACGGTAAGATATTTTCGCCCGCCCAACCCATACATGGCACTATTGGTTGGTCGAGAATATAATCCTGTGTGTACCCAGCCTTACTCACCTACCCAGCTTTTCTGAACAGATACGCATTCTGCCATTCACTTCCCCTCCCCATAATGAGCTCACACAGCTTTAAGAGAAGGGCCAGTCCACAGCAGTCATCTCTGGGAATGAAAACGAACTTGAGAAATGAGCAGTGATTCTACATCTCAGGAGCGTATATGCACAAAAACACTGGTACCCACAACTCTGCCTCTTATATGGGCCAAAGCCTTACAAAACACCTAGTTTCACTTATCGGTGAAGATAAACAGACTATATTAAGTTTATAAACTGCCATAATATTGAACTGTATAAAGGGACATATTACCCTCTTATAAATTGGTACATAGGTCAAACACACACACCCCGCCTCAACTAGTTGTACTTACCTTTTCAAAAGATGCTTCTTACATTACAGAACCCAACAGCAGAAGAGGAGACAGCTTCTTTAATGGGCATGAATGACTGTTTTCCAACATGAAATCCACATGGTTGAAAGTTATTTTCTCTCATTGAGCATATTAATGCTAAGTTGATCTGTGCAGATCATCTATTAATGATCTGTGATTTTTTTTTTTTTTTAAGGGGCATGTTTATAAAGCAGAGTTGAACGATTCTATAAAGAATCGGGGGTTTTCTGGTTTATTTATAGATTGAAATTACGCAAATTAATTTTCCGTGTTTCCTTTAATGATTTGAATAAAGGAATCAAAGCTGGTAATGGAAAACAAGGAAATGCCACTTACAGCCTTATCTCCAAATTGTGAAGGTGTTTCTGAGGAAAAAAATCTTTGTCTATAAATTACCGATTTAAAACATTGTGTGGGAGGGGTGTGTGTGTATATTTTTAGTAAAGGCAAAAACATTTGCATGACTGCTCAACTTAAAGGGCAAGTACAGCCCTAAAACAAAAAGATGTTCTTATGAGGGTGGAGTTGTCCTTTAACAATTGATTTTGCCTTAGAGAACATAAATGTAACAAAAACTGCCCTCTATAAATACAGCAAGCAATTCATGTTAGGACTCATTCACACTATGGACATTTTTTAAAGAATCTATCACTTGTCTATCAAATCCAAAATCAAATGTAAAATTTATACAATTGTTCTCTATAGCAAGCCTTGCAGTTTACTTTCAATCTTACTTCTCTTTTCTTTAACACAAGGGATACCAAGAAGCAGATAGGAAAATTCACTCACTGTTTCTTCCTAGGTGAACCACACTGAGCATGCCTAAGCTCAAAGAGTTAGAAAAAGAAATTAAAATTACTGAAATATGGTCATGTATCCCTTAGAAATTATTTAGCATCAATACATTATTTCAAATGAGCAGTTTCTGGTCTTAGAAGTCACATAAAAAAAAATATTATAGACTAAACATAGAAGAAACTTTACTATAAATAGCTAAAAAATAACATTGCTAAGATAGAACCATCACCCTCTTGGTTGTTGGGACATCAAGTGGTAAGTTTGTTATGTATTGCCAGCTTAAGAGGAGATAGTTAAGAAAAAACAACATTAAAGGTTCATACACACGTGTGATCGCGGGTGCCGACCCGCGACGCACAATGTGTATGAACCTTAAACGAGAACTTTAGTCTCCAGACAACATTGTTCAAATAGGCAGTGCACATTCACAAAGATAGAAGCTGTCTCACACCTCTCCCTTTGCCGTGGCTGTAAGTACTAGGGGTCAACTCCCATAATCCACCTCTTTGTTTTGATGGAAATCTAAAGGTGGCCATACACATGCGATTTACATCGAAATGTGCCGACAGATCACATTGGTACCTTTCAGCACATTGTGGAGGGAACTGCACACATGGAACAGACCAATCGCCCATGACGACATCAAGGCCTATGATATAATGGCTAAACAAGCGGTCTCCTTTATAGCGACAGGAACTTGTAAAGCCGTAACCTTTTAGGTAGTAGTATGGTGCCATGCCCCTTGGTCTTGGGAATATAAATACATTTTCATACATTATCCCATGCGCCATAAAAGAAACCAATCAACCTCTTACAACATAAATGACATCAAACAACCTGCAAACACAGTTCATGTGGAAGTCTACATATGGAACACAGGGCTAGATTTCCTACCTCAAAGCATTTTAAATCAATATAATGAAAGTTGTGTGCAAAACCATCCACAAAGAGGCTTATGCCAAACACTAAAAGCATTTTAGTTTTACTTGTGACCCATAGATTTAGACTTACAGTTTAGCATTATATTGTGTGTATGCTTGTACCTATCATAAAGAGAAAACATGAGCCAGTCTAACACAAATTAAGTCACAATTTTAAAGGAAACTGAGAAATATCAATATATATGACAAATCTATAAAACAGATCACCTTAAAATGGTTTAATATGCTATGTGTCATACATAAACAATATAACTCAAACCATTTTAAAGCAAGCATGAGTTTCCTCACGATGGAGGAAAAAAATCGTTTCACACGGGAAAAGTGATTTCTTCCTTCCCAAGAAATGTGCGTTTCAGTGCTTCTCTTTGCTTTATTTGCCCAGGATCATTTAAAGGAATCACAAATAAGAGAAGGACATGGCAAAGTTTTAATCAGGAATGGAAAAAAAAAATTAAAAATTTAAGAGGAAGGTGAAAATAAAAAAAAAAAAAAAAAAAAAAAAAGGCCGGAGGGAGGAAAAAAAAAATAAAAAAGATTTCCACATGTATAGATTGCTTCATGTTACAATACACAAATATTAACAGCATTTTCTTTCGTCTAATTTTTGGTACATATCATGGAGTTCTACATCAGTCTTTTTAAACTAAAATAAAATCATACGACTAATATTTTAAGAATTTTAAAATCAAATACAGTCATGACATTCTAGAATTTAATGGCGTTATTCAGCACATTCCTTTTAAGAAACGGTTAACAGCTCAGTTTTCTTAACAGATTTTTCAAGAGCAGAGATTGAGTGGTGAGAATAATTTCCTTGTTGGGGGGGAGCGCATGGCACGTCTCATTCATATTTTGTATGTAAAAAGTTACAAACGTAGCTAATCAAATAAATAATAAAAAAAGAGCTGTGTATCTGTGTTATGTCTCCTAAAATACACTACAAGGAAAATGGCAAAATGTCACACATATTTACATTTTAATACCCGCGCAGGGTACTCTGCTACAAAACTCAAAATACATGGGGAGTAAACATGAAATGTTCTTACTCAATTTTAATTAGTTCTAGCAGCGTGACTATCTAATGCTGTTTCCTTTCTTGCAACAGTTTTGTAGTTCAGAGAAATTAGTCCGTGTCGTCATCCAGTTCAGAACTGTTTTTATCATAAATATCCTTTACTAATAAAACCCGTATAAGCATATTTTCCAAAGTGTTCCGATCCAAGGAAGAGGAGGTGTACCATGCAGAGGAGTCTGGCAAAGAGGTTGCTTCTGGTTTAAGATAAAAGACATCCATTCTCTGATTCAGATTCTTGGGGCTGCAGCAGGAAATAAAAAAAAGAATCTTGAATATATTTCTACTTTTAAGGTACAGAAGACAGGGGAGCTTATTTATACAGTTATGTAAAATGTAGCCATACATTGAACAATCTACTGATTGTACCAAAAATATTTATAGCGCTATATACATTTTTCAGCAATGCCAAAAGGTCCATTTTTTGTAGATTTCTAGTTACTTAATTAACAATGCAATTAGAAACACTGTAAATATTAAACATTTACGAACTTATTCTAACCACTGCATAGTGTAAATTAAGGAAAGGAATCTGTTTTGGATTTTCTAACATTTCTTACAATTTAATTACGATTATTTACTACTGCATTTTATAACTACGCTAAACAGTAATTGATTTCTCCAATGCACAGTCAGCTAGTTGGGCAAAATAAAAATCCAGGTCTGATTCAGACCCAGTTCAGAAGGTTCGAACAGATCAGAACTTTCAGATCTCTGAATTTCTGCATTTTTGATCAATCTGGAAAATATGGAGTTAGAAGCTACCTTCGAGGGTTATCTACTTTCAAGGGTAACCGTATATACAAGGCTACTTTCAAGGGTTACCGTAAGTATCATTGAATATATATACTGAAGCTAGAAAATTGCTTGCATGAAGGAAATTGATTTTATTTACGTTTTTTGCGAAATCTACTTGTTCCGCTGACCATTTACCAGGCGCCTGAGCCATCTACTGTAAGTTACCATGCTTTTTTATACCCTTACTTTACTCAGAACTTTCAGGTATTTTTTCCCATTGACTTTAATGGGGCAGTTTTCAGATTTTTAAATTTTTTTGGAATCCTGAAAACTAAATGAATCTCGCTAGCTTCGAACATCTCTAATGCGGAGCTTTTAGGGTCTGCAAAGGTCTTTTGTCTTCCCAGGAAGTACATTTCTATAAAATGGTTAATTTATTAACTGTTGGACAGGTCAAAATATGCTCAGATCTCTGCTGAGCAAGTAAATCAACCCAGAGACTGAGAACATAAAAGATACTATTAGGGGTCCTGCAAACTGAAATATTTATACACAGATAAATCGCTGAATGGGCACATTATGGTTATTAAAATAAGAAATACTCCTTCTTTAAAGAAGATTTGTGGTGAACCTTTCCTTAATATGAGGTGCAATTCTGTCTGTGCTGGTTAACTTCAGCAACCAAATGGATATTATATATGTTTTATATCCCTTATATTATAAAAATAAATTTATATTTTTACGGAGATTGCATTGAGTTTTTAGGAGCAACTAACTAGGTGGGGGTATATAGCATTATTACACATAGGAAAGCTCCATATGTATGTGTGTAATTAGCACTATTTAATTAAAATCACCATAAGAAATAACACCATACAAAGTATAGTACTACTACCACCGAATTACAAAACAATTTATATACAATTAATAAACTAAACTACTTTACTGGACACCCCTAAGTTTGAATGGAAAACTCAAAATGATAGGTTAAGACACACCTCCAGGATTTCTACAGGGTCTCCATGTAGACACTAAAAGGAAGTGGAATTTTACTAACATCCAATGAGAGGTTCTGATCTTCCACTGTTAGCAAATCAAAACATTCTCTTAGACACTGTCCATGACAAGACAGGAAGTTCCTGTATTACACCCAGTTATGTGCGGTTATGTAAAACATGTGACAGCCTTAGCCAATTAGAAAATTCATCAGACTCTTACATTTACTCCCCCTCCCCTCTCCATAGAAAGTAATGAGACAATCCAGTTTCTGTTTGCTAGACAGGAAGTGTCTGTTTATGATTAAATGACTTTGCATGTCTCTGAAACTACCCAGCATTCTTAGAGAAATGGGTAGTTTTACCCCAATATTAATAGATTAAACATGAGGCTGTCAGGTACCTTCAGTTATAAGACGGCTACTGCATTTTATACCCTGTGGGGAGCTTTTAGCTCCTTTACCCAAACCTCTCCATAATTTGTCAAGCTAATCAGAATCCTGTGTTTCCTAACCCCATAGTGACTATAAAACTTGCTGTGGTAATTACCAATAAGTATGAACCTAGCATGTTATTCTGGATCCTGTATAGGGTCTCAGGATGTCCAATGGAGCTGTTCAGATTGTATTGCACATTGTGGCAGGATTGCCTGGATTTGTGTTCAGATCTGCAGGTTAATACCATTTTGTCTGGATACATATAATACATGTGTCCCAACTGAGCATCTGCTTTGTGTGAGAGCCCTGTCAGGATAGATAGCTCTTGGTCACAGTAACAGTGGCTGCAGCCAGCAGCGCATGTGACAGACTGATCATGTGGTCCCATAGGGGACTGCATGATTGGCTGTGATTTACTAACTGACCCATTTGTCTGATACGGACGACCGAACTCGGTCGGGGCTGGCCGCCCCACACCATCACATATTTCCAGCCGACTAATCCGTGGCACTATTGGTTCGTTACTGGTGTTCACCCAGATTTAAGGTTCGTACACACATTTGATCGCGGTTGCCAACCCGTGAAGCACAATGTGTACGAACGGCCGATAATCGTGCCATGTATTGGCACTTTATCGGCTAAAAATGGCCGTTCTGTCAATACACGGCACGAATATAATCCGAAACAGCCGTTCGCACATATCATGCGTTGGCACCGGCGATCGCATGTGTGCACGAACCTTTAGACTTTATAGATTATAACTGCCAGGTAGGTGGTATATGGAAGTGAGCGCAAATATGGTAAAGTTTATGACTCTAACAGGGAGATTCACAAGCTCTCTGGGCAAATCTCCCATACGGGATTTACTAGAGGCTGTGCGATTTTGGGTGAATCTCACCCGCACATAAGTATTTATCACCAGCTATTAGTTGGTGTTTAATACTTACGTGTGAAGAGGCACGCAACCTCTGGTAAATTACTTTGAAACGGCCGCACGAGTGCCCCTTCTGGTACTCACGCTGCCGCTGCAAAGAGGGCATTAACGTTGCGCCAACCAATCGACCCATATAATGCTTCCCTAATCCAATAGTCTAATAGCTATGGATGTAAGGGAAGGGCAGATGAATCACTTGCACGTTTTAAACCCTTGGGTAGGAAGCGCTAAAGCATGACCGTGGGCTTTTAATGTCTTTAAGTCAGGAAAATGTCTTTATTCCAGGATGTATGAAAACTAAGTTTTCCAGAATTCTGTGCAGTTAGGGAATGTTGGGAGTTGTAGTTTTAAACATGTGAAAAGTTCATTATGAAGACACTAACTGCAAAAGAGAGAATGCTGGGATTTGTAGTTTTCAAACATGTGAAAGGTCACAAGCTTAGGTTGTATTAGATCTAGACAGATGCCTTAGCTACAGGATATTAAGAAAAAACTTACTGCAAACAGAGAATGCTGGGAATTGTGGTTTTCAAGGTCACAAGTTAAACACGCCTGCTCTATACCATTGTATTATATCTAGACACATGCCTTTGCCACAGGCGATAAATAAGATACTTTGCATGTCCCATTTCTTTAAGTGAGAAATATGTGTTTATATGTTAGATTATTAAGGCAATGCTATTACAATAACATGATTCTATGAGGTACCTTCTGTTATAAGAAGGCTCTATTTCATATGGATACTTTGTGGAGCTTTTAGCTCCTCTATCCACACCTCTCCCTAACATGTATATTCAATCAGTATCCTGTGCTCCCAAGTCCTAACCCCATAGGTTAGTTAAACTTGTTGTGATAAATACTTGCATGTTAATCAGGATACTGTATAGGATTTAAGGTGGCTATACATATAGCAGATTTTACTTATCCAACCAAGCGCTCATGCAATATTAGTTTGATCTTGCCAGAACCACCTTTCCCATTCTTCTATGCCACAGACAGGCGGTTCTTGCAGGATCGTAAAATCAGATATATGTATGGGCTGCTTTTGATTGCCCAAAGGTGCCGTTTAGATTGCCTGGGTCAGTTCTCAGACCTTCAGGTTTATTTCACAAAGACCCTCTATATTCTAGCTGGCAGGTAGTATAGGTAAGGGAGGATATAAGTGTGAGTTCATTCATTTAATATTATTTGTTGTTTTTTTTTAGGACCTTCAGACTTATTTTATTATTGCCCCCCTGGATGTTTCCTGGTGGTTCCTGTGAGCACTGCAACTACACACAGCAAAACATACACACAATTTCCACTGTGCACCAACAGGCACAATTTTGCTAGTTATATATCTGCAGTAGACCAGTTAAAAATTATCATCTGACAGCTTGCTGCACAGGCATTTAAAAAAAAAAAATTAAAATAAGCATGCATGCATGCTAATACACTTTGTCTAATTAGCAGTGACAGGCTGTTTATGGCATCAGACCATAAACCCCCCCCCCCCCCCCCCCCCCCCAAAAAAAAAACACAAAAAAAACAAACAACAAAACATGCCTTTTAGAGAGATAGTACTCGAATATTTTCACAGGGCACCGGATGGATCTGAAGTGTTTTCAAGTTGTTCAAATACTGGTTCATCATCCTCATGCTTCCTTTTACCTGTGGACATTTTATCTACAAATATAAACAGACATTAGTTATTGCAAAAATTCATTTTGGACATTGTTGAAAAGGCAAAATATGCTAAAATGTATTTTTATGGGGATGTAGGAGCCATTTGATTATGAATTCATTTTTTTTTTTTTTTTTTACAGCAGGGTTTTTTTTTTTTACCTCTGTATTCACTATAGAGGATCCTATTCTTTATAGCAGGGACTGCAATAATATGAAGGGTATAAATGAGGAATATTCACTCTGGCTGACCGAGGATATGGTACGGAAGTTAATCTCAATAAAGCCCCAGGACCAGATGAAATACATCCTCGGATCTTAAGAGAGCTTAGTCCAGTTTTATATAGACCACGGTTTCTCAACTTTTCAGATTCACTTTGTCTGGTGATTTACCACTGAATTGGAAAAAAGCCAATGTAATACCAATATTCAAAAAAGGTAGTTGTTCACAGCCTGGTAACTATAGACCTGTAAGACTAACATCAGTGGTAGGGAAGGTGCTGAAAACTTTGTTATGGGATCATATCCTTGACTTTGTCTCCAGAACTGATCTTATAAGTAGTAGTCAGCGTGGATTTATGAGGAATAGATTGTGTCAGTCAAACTTACTTGTTTTTTTATGAAGTAGTGAGAAAGAATTTAGATCCTGGCATAGCAGTGTATGTGGTACACTTAGATTTTGCTAAAGCTTTTGATACTGTACCCCATTGGCAGCTAATCTATAAACTAAGGTCTTTTGGCCTAGAAAAAAAAATTTGTACATGGACAGAGTATTGGTTGTTGAATAGCAAAGAGAGAACACACTTGCATCACTGATACCACACTGAAAAGATTAGAATTACTGAAATGTTGGGCCTCCCGCACTCTACCAAATACCCAGGCGCCTTATTTCTTCCATATAAAGGCCTTAAAGGTACAACTATACCAAAACAAGCACACCCTTTGCTGTTACAGGCACTTAAGATATGGGATGAAACACAACGTAAACTGAATATTCCACTTATATATAATCAATCACCACTATAAGGCTATAACAACTTACTAGAATTTCTCAGTGGTCCTGACCCAACACTGTGGTTTCAATATGGGATATTTTAAATTTGTCATCAGATTGACAATAATAATTTTAAACGTTTAAACAACTACCTAACAGAATGCTGTTAGATACTTTCTAATCAGATTCACATTTGAAGCTTAGTTCCAAACATTGTCTCCACAATTATCCAATTGTTCTCTTGTTGATGTACTTAGTCGCAAAACATCCACTAATTTCAGACCTGTATAAAGCATTTCCTACCTCTTCTGCTAAGGCTGCAACAGAGGAGAAAAAGAACATGGGGAACAGATATAGGCCCTATAGTCTAGGAGGAATGGGAGGAGGCCCTTGGCTCATGTAAGCAAGTCTTCTCCAAAGCGTCAGGTAAATGGATGCAAACCTATATTCTGCATAGAACATATCTTATCCCTATCCACATTGCCATATACAAATCAATGGTAAGGCCTCATTTGGAATATGGTGCAATTTACAAACACCCTCTGTATCATTTACGAGTCCATAATATGGAATTTTATAAAGGTCTAAAGAGAATGTTTAACAAACAACAAGTTTATAAATAAGTGAATGCAAATACTGGGTGACTATACAGTATAAAGAGAAACGACAAAACTTACCTTCACTGTCACTCTCACAAAGTGAAGACACTTGGTACTGAAGACAAGCTTTGTTTTCATTAGTTAGAGGATTATTTTTCCATTGTCTAAAAATATTGCCAAAAGAAAGTCGCAAATGTTGCTCTACTGTCCTTAGATTAAAATACTTAGTATTGAAGTAGAACAAGGTAAAAAGAAGGGACATAGGAGATTGGGTTCCAAGCTGATTAACACTCCATAAGTAATCTTCTTCAACTCGTGAAAAAATAGATCCTGCATAAGGCAAAAAAAAAAAAAAAGAAACCCACAGTGAAAATAAGAACCATTAAAATACCTACAAATATTTCTATTAAGACAAAAGGGAATTTTGTACTCACTGTAAAATACCTTCTCAGAACCCATCAGAGGGACACAGGACATGCAGGGGTTAGGTGAGTCACCCCCAGGAGCAGAAGCTTAAGGTTCGTACACACGTGCGATCACGGGTACTGACCGGTGACGCACGATTTGTCCTAATGTTCGTTTCGGCTGATAATCGGCACGTGTATGAGCACATTGTCGGGCGAAACGGCATGTACAAGGCGCTAGAGATTTTGAAAAACGGCTTTGGTGCTCCTCCCTCCTACCTTATATCCTGTGCACCAGAAGCCTCGCTCAGTTTTGTTCCATAGAAGAAGCAAAAGGATTTGGATTAGTAACCATAAAGAACACACGTTAAATACAAAGGCAAGTAGCCAAACTGTTCGTGTCTGGATCCCTCTGATAGCTTTGGAGAAAGATATTTTATGGCAAGTCCTTTTTCTCCATCAGCCAGCCAGGGGGACCCAGAACATGCAGGGGACGTCCCAAAGACCACTCATCAATAAGGGAGAGCAGTAACAATCTACACCTCCGCTGCTTGTAGAACAGATCTCCCTAGAGCAGCTTTTGAAAAGGCTACAACATGGAGTCTGTTAAATTTAATTAAAGTGTTGATAGAAGACCAGGTTGCTGCCCAACAAATCTGGTCCACTGAAGCTCTTTTGCGAGCTGCCAATGAAGCTCCCAATGCCCGAGTAGAATGGGCTGCAACACAGCTCAGAATGAGCAGCCCCTGCAATCTCATAGCATTGGAGAATTATCCGTTGTGTCAGGGTCTGCGGCAAAGCTCCCTGTCAGGAACACAAACAGAGCCTGAGAGAAGTCCGAGCTAAGTAGACCTTGAAAGTCAATGTTGTTTAGCAGAGGATAGGTGAGGAAACAAAGCCGGAACCACAATGTCACAATTAAGGTAGAAAGAAGGAATTTAGGTAGAAAAGATGCGGCTGGGGAATAGCCCTGTCCTCCTGAATTAAACAGACCCATGAATAGAAGAAATGGCCAGCAGAAACAGCATCTTCCAAGTGTTAGAGACACAGTTAGAAAGGGACTGCAGAGCCATGAGGACATGGCAGTGGTACCAAGATGCAAATGAGCAACCCCCTGCAGGAAAATGAGGATGTCACATTTGAGGGCTACACGTCCGTGGGAGGGGAAAAAAAAGATAGAGCAGATACATGAACCTTTAAAGAACGTAGGGACAGTCTTTTATCCAGACCAGACAGTAAGAATCGTAGAAGTCGAGAAAGAACAAGGCGATTAGAGGGAAAGCCTCTGGATTTACACCAGGATATATACCTCTGCCAGATTCTGTGGTATATTCTAGCAGAAAACCATTTCCTGCTCGCCAGCATTGTTGAGACAACTGCCGGAGGGAAACTTCTCCTGCTCAGTAGCGCAGATTCAAAAGCTACACCGCTAAATTGGAGATGCTAAAGCTCTGGATAATGGAGCAGCCTCTGTGACAAAAGGGCTGAACACAGAGGAAGCAAAAAGGATGGTTACAACGTTAATCTGAGAAGATCCGAGAGCCACAAACACAAACGGCTTTTTTTCCCCTGGCTATAGGGGGAAAACCATAGACCAGGCGAAAAGACCACCGGCCTCCAGGTCCCTCGCTCTGGAACAGAAGGTCTGAACGTTGCAATTATTCAGAGAGGCAATAATGTCTTTGTCTGGGCTTCCCCATCTGAGAATCGGCTCCTCAAAGACTTCCTGATGTAGGGCCTATTCTCTGGTGTCCAGATAGTGTAGACTGAGAAAGTCTGTCTCTTCGTTCAGGAGTCACGGGATATAAACTGCTAAGAGGGCTGGCAAATGTTGTTCTGCCTAAGGGTAGGATTGACTGAACCTCTGCCATGGCCAACTTGCTTAAAGTGTCCCCTTGGTGGTTCAGATATGCCCCCGCTATGGCATTGTTTGATTGGATACGAACACACATTCCTGAAAGCAGGGGATTACTCTGAGCTCGAACACATTGATGGGCAGGCTAGACTCTTCTGGGGACCATAGTCCCTGAGGCTGATTGGATTCGAACACTGTGTCCCAGCCCTGAAGACTCACATCCGTGGACACGACTGTCCAGGGAGGAAGGCAGAGTAATAGTCTTGCCCTCAGGTTGGCATCCGGAGTCAACCAAGTAAGGGACTTCCGTATGTGCAGTGGAAGAAGGATAATCTTGTATAATAACTCCTGAGTGTTGTTCCACAAATTCAAGAGATGTATCTAAAGGGGACAAAGATGGAAGATCCCATAGGGAATGGACTATGCTGATAAGACCCTCTTGTCCACTAGTTGCATTGCCTGTTGCACCGATATGTTGGGCCCCTCATTGCTTCGAGTGCCAATGTCCTCAGGGATTGAGCTTTGTCTTGAGGAAGGAAACTCTTTTGGTGGGTTATTTCGAAAATCATGCCTAGAAAACAGGAAATCAAATCATACTCACCGAGATTTCTGTTTCCCAGTCACTATCATGGCAGCAGTCACCAAAATGGGTTAATCCCCCATAGATCCTATGGACAGGAAGTTAAAAAGCCTTAAGGTATAAAGGTACCCTCCCCCAACTATACCTTGTCTTCTTTCCAAGCTTAACATGCTCAACTCTGATTAAATAAGAAACTTTTAGGGAAGAATATAAATACATTTTCAGACATTATCCCATGGCGCCATCATAAAAGAACCAATACAACCTCTTACAACATAAATGACATCAAACAACCTGCAAACACAGTTCATGTGAGGAAGTCTACATATGGAACACAGGGCTAGATTTCCTACCTCAAAGCATTTTAAATCAATATAATGAAGTTGTGTGCAAAACCATCCACAAAAGGCTTATGCCAAACACTAAAAGACATTTTAGTTTTACTTGTGACCCATAGATTTAGACTTACAGTTTAGCATATATTGTGTGTATGCTTGTGTACCTATCATAAAGAGAAAACATGAGCCAGTCTAACACAAATTAAGTCACCAATTTTAAAGGAAACTGAGAAATATCAATATATATGACAAATCTATAAAACGATCACCTTAAAATGGTTTAATATGCTATGTGTCATACATAAACAATATAACTCAAACCATTTTAAAGCAAGCATGAGTTTCCTCACGATGGAGGAAAAAAATCGTTTCACACGGCAAAAGTGATTTCTTCCTTCCCAAGAAATGTGCGTTTCAGTGCTTCTCTTTGCTTTATTTGCCCAGGATCATTTAAGGAATCACAAATAAGAGAAGGACATGGCAAAGTTTTAATCAGAATGGAAAAAAAAAAATTAAAAAATTTAAGGGCAGGTGAAAATTAAAAGAAAAAAAAAAAAAAGGCCGGAGGGAGAAAAAAAAAATAAAAAGATTTCCACATGTATAGATGTTCATGTTACAATACACAAATATTAACAGCATTTTTTTCGTCTAATTTTTGGTACATATCATGGAGTTCTACATCAGTCTTTTTAAACTAAATAAAAATCATACGACTAATATTTTAAGAATTTTAAAATCAAATACAGTCATGACATTCCTAGAATTTAATGGCGTTATTCAGCACATTCCTTTTAAGAAACGGTTAACAGCTCAGTTTTCTTAACAGATTTTTCAAGAGCAGAGATTGAGTGGTGAGAATAATTTCCTTGTTGGGGGGGGCGCATGGCACGTCTCATTCATATTTTGTATGTAAAAAGTTACAAACGTAGCTAATCAAATAAATAATAAAAAAAGAGCTGTGTATCTGTGTTATGTCTCCTAAAATACACTACAAGGAAAATGGGCAAAATGTCACACATATTTACATTTTAATACCCGCGCAGGGTACTCTGGCTACAAAACTCAAAATACATGGGGAGTAAACATGAAATGTTCTTACTCAATTTTAATTAGTTCTAGCAGCGTGACTATATCATGTTGTTTCCTTTCTTGCAACAGTTTTTGTAGTTCAGAGAAATTAGTCCGTGTCGTATCCAGTTCAGAACTGTTTTATCATAAATACTTTACTAATAAAACCGTATAAGCATATTTTCCAAAGTGTTTCCGATCCAAGGAAGAGGAGGTGTACCATGCAGAGGAGTCTGGCAAAGAGGTTGCTTCTGGTTTAGATAAAAGACATCCATTTCTCTGATTCAGATTCTTGGGGCTGCAGCAGGAAAAAAAAAAAGAATCTTGATAATATTTCTACTTTTAAGGTACAGAAGACAGGGAGCTTATTTATACAGTTATGTAAAATGTAGCCATACATTGAACAATCTACTGATTGTACCAAAAATATTTATGCGTATATATACATTTTTCAGCAATGCCAAAAGGTCCATTTTTGTAGATTTCTAGTTACTTAATTAACAATGCAATTAGAAACACTGGAAATATTAAACATTTACGAACTTATTCTAACCACTGCATAGTGTAAATTAAGGAAAGGAATCTGTTTTGGATTTTCTAACATTTCTTACAATTTAATTACGATTATTTACTACTGCATTTTATAACAACGCTAAACAGTAATTGATTTCTCCAATGCACAGTCAGCTAGTTGTGCAAAATAAAAATCCAGGTCTGATTCAGACCCAGTTCAGAAGGTTCGAACAGATCAGAACTTTCAGATCTCTGAATTTCTGCATTTTTGATCAATCTGGAAAATATGGAGTTAGAAGCTACTTCGAGGGTTATCTACTTTCAAGGGTAACCGT
This sequence comes from Hymenochirus boettgeri, assembly GCA_019447015.1. Lineage (NCBI taxonomy): Eukaryota > Metazoa > Chordata > Amphibia > Anura > Pipidae > Hymenochirus > Hymenochirus boettgeri. The sequence continues at coordinate 308,411,170 of CM033470.1, read as the reverse complement.
ATATACAAGGCTACTTTCAAGGGTTACCGTAAGTATCATTGAATATATATACTGAAGCTAGAAAATTGCTTGCATGAAGGAAATTGATTTTATTTACGTTTTTTTGCGAAATCTACTTGTTCCGCTGACCATTTTACCAGGCGCCTGAGCATCTACTGTAAGTTACCATGCTTTTTTATACCCTTACTTTACTCAGAAATTTCAGGTATTTTTTCCCATTGACTTTAATGGGGCAGTTTTCCATTTTTAAATTTTTTTGGAATCCTGAAAACTAAATGAATCTCGCTAGCTTCGAACATCTCTAATGCGGAGCTTTTAGGGTCTGCAAAGGTCTTTTGTCTTCCAGGAAGTACATTTCTATAAAAAATGGTTAATTTATTAACTGTTGGACAGGTCAAAATATGCTCCAGATCTCTGCTGAGCAAGTAAATCAACCCAGAGACTGAGAACATAAAAGACACTATTAGGGGTCCTGCAAACCGAAATATTTATACACAGATAAAATCGCTGAATGGGCACATTAGGTTATTAAAATAAGAAATATCCTTCTTTAAAGAAGATTTGTGGTGAACCTTTCCTTATATGAGGTGCAATTCTGTCTGTGCTGGTAACTTCAGCAACCAAATGGATATTATATATGTTTTATATCCCTTATATTATAAAAATAAATTATATTTTACGGAGATTGCATTGAGTTTTTAGGAGCAACTAACTAGGTGGGGATATAGCATTATTACACATAGGAAAGCTCCATATGTATGTGTGTTAATTAGCACTATTTAATTAAAATCACCATAAGAAATAACACCATACAAAGTATAGTACTACTACCACCGAATTACAAAACAATTTATATACAATTAATAAACTAAACTACTTTACTGACACCCCTAAGTTTGAATGGAAAACTCAAAATGATAGGTTAAGACACACCTCCAGGATTTCTACAGGGTCTCCATGTAGACACTAAAAGGAAGTGGAATTTTACTAACATCCAATGAGAGGTTCTGATCTTCCACTGTTAGCAAATCAAAACATTCTTTAGACACTGTCCATGACAAGACAGGAAAGTTCCTGTATTACACCCAGTTATGTGCGGTTATGTAAACATGTGACAGCCTTAGCCAATTAGAAAATTCATCAGACTCTTACATTTACTCCCCCTCCCCTCTCCATAGAAGTAATGAGACAATCCAGTTTCGTTTGCTAGACAGGAAGTGCTGTTTATGATTAAATGACTTTGCATGTCTCTGAAACTACCCAGCATTCTTAGAGAAATGGGTAGTTTTACCCCAATATTAATAGATTAAACGAGAGTGAGGTGTCAGTACCTTCAGTTATAAGACGGCTACTGCATTTTATAACCCTGTGGGGAGCTTTTAGCTCCTTTACCCAAACTCTCCATAATTTGTCAAGCTAATCAGAATCCTGTGTTTCCTAACCCCATAGTGACTATAAAACTTGCTGTGGTAATTACCAATAAGTATGAACCTAGCATGTTATTCTGGATCCTGTATAGGGTCTCAGGATGTCCAATGGAGCTGTTCAGATTGTATTGCACATTGTGGCAGGATGCTGGATTTGTGTTCAGATCTGCAGGTAATACCATTTTGTCTGGATACATATAATACATGTGTCCCAACTGAGCATCTGCTTGTGTGAGAGCCCTGTCAGGATAGATAGCTCTTGGTCACAGTAACAGTGGCTGCAGCCAGCAGCGATGTGACAGACTGATCATGTGGTCCCATAGGGACTGCATGATTGGCTGTGATTTACTAACTGACCCATTTGTCTGATACGGACGACCGAACTCGGTCGGGGTGGCCGCCCCACACCATCACATATTTCCAGCCGACTAATCCGTGGCACTATTGGTTCGTTACTGGTGTTCACCCAGATTTAAGGTTCGTACACACATTTGATCGCGGTTGCCAACCCGTGAAGCACAATGTGTACGAACGGCCGATAACGTGCCATGTATTGGCACTTTATCGGCTAAAAATGGCCGTTCTGTCAATACACGGACGAATATAATCCGAAAACGGCCGTTCGCACATATCATGCGTTGGCACCGGCGATCGCATGTGTGCACGAACTTTAGACTATAGATTATAACTGCCAGGTAGGTGGTATATGGAAGTGAGCGCAAATATGGTAAAGTTTATGACTTAACAGGGAGATTCACAAGCTCTCTGGGCAAATCTCCCATACGGGATTTACTAGAGGCTGTGCATTTGGGTGAATCTCACCGCACATAAGTATTTATCACCAGCTATTAGTTGGTGTTTAATACTTACGTGTGAAGAGGCACGCAACCTCTGGTAATACTTTGAAACGGCCGCACGAGTGCCCCTTCTGGTACTCACGCTGCCGCTGCAAAGAGGCATTAACGTGCGCCAACCAATCGACCCATATAATGCTTCCCTAATCCAATAGTCTAATAGCTATGGATGTAAGGGAAGGCAGATGAATCACTGCACATTTTAAACCCTTGGGTAGGAAGCGCTAAAGCATGACCGTGGGCTTTTAAGTCTTTAAGTCAGGAAAATGTCTTTATTCCAGGATGTATGAAAACTAAGTTTTCCAGAATTCTGTGCAGTTAGGGAATGTTGGGAGTTGTAGTTTTAAACATGTGAAAAGTTCATTATGAAGACACTAACTGCAAAAGAGAGAATGCTGGGATTTGTAGTTTTCAAACATGTGAAAGGTCACAAGCTTAGGTTGTATTAGATCTAGACAGATGCCTTAGCTACAGGATATTAAGAAAAAACTTACTGCAAACGAGAATGCTGGGAATTGTGGTTTTCAAAGTCACAAGTTAACACGCCTGCTCTATACCATTGTATTATATCTAGACACATGCCTTTGCCACAGGCGATAAATAAGATACTTTGCATGTCCATTTCTTAAGTGAGAAATATGTGTTTATATGTTAGATTATTAAGGCAATGCTATTATAATAACATGATTATGAGGTACCTTCTGTTATAAGAAGGCTCTATTTCATATGGATACTTTGTGGAGCTTTTAGCTCCTCTATCCCACACCTTCCCTAAAATGTATATTCAATCAGTATCCTGTGCTCCCAAGTCCTAACCCCATAGGTTAGTTAAACTTGTTGTGATAAATACTTGCATGTTAATCAGGATACTGTATAGGATTTAAGGTGGCTATACATATAGCAGATTTTACTTATCCAACCAAGCGCTCATGCAATATAGTTTGATCTTGCCAGAACCACCTTTCCCATTCTTCTATGCCACAGACAGGCGGTTCTTGCAGGATCGTAAAATCAGATATATGTATGGGCTGCTTTTGATTGCCCAAGGTGCCGTTTAGATTGCCTGGGTCAGTTCTCAGACCTTCAGGTTTATTTCACAAAGACCCTCTATATTCTAGTGGCAGGTAGTATAGGTAAGGGAGGATATAAGTGTGAGTTCATTCATTTAATATTATTTGTTGTTTTTTTTAGGACCTTCAGACTTATTTTATTATTGCCCCCCTGGATGTTTCCTGGTGGTTCCTGTGAGCACTGCAACTACACACAGCAAAACATACACACAATTTCCACTGTGCACCAACAGGCACAATTTTGCTAGTTTATATCTGCAGTAGACCAGTTAAAAATTATCATCGCAGCTTGCTGCACAGGCATTTAAAAAAAAAAAATTAAAATAAGCATGCATGCATGCTAATACACTTTGTTAATTGCAGTGACAGGCTGTTTATGGCATCAGACCATAAACCCCCCCCCCCCCCCCCCCCCAAAAAAAAAAACAACAAAAAACAAAACAACAAAACATGCCTTTTAGAGAGATAGTACTCGATATTTTACAGGGCACGGGATGGATTGAAGTGTTTTCAAGTTGTCAAATACTGGTTCATCATCCTCATGCTCTTTTACTGTGGACATTTTATCTACAAATATAAACAGACATTAGTTATTGCAAAAATTCATTTTGGACATTGTTGAAAAGGCAAAATATGCTAAAATGTATTTTTATGGGGATGTAGGAGCCATTTGATTATGAATTCATTTTTTTTTTTTTTTTTTTTTACAGGTTTGATTTTTTTACCCTCTGTATTCACTATAGAGGATCCTATTCTTTATAGCAGGGACTGCAATATTATGAAGGGTATAAATGAGGAATATTCACTCGGCTCTGACCGAGGAATGGTACGGAAGTTAATCTCAATAAAGCCCAGGACCAGATGAATACATCCTCGGATCTTAAGAGAGCTTAGTCCAGTTATATAGACCACGGTTTCTCAACTTTTCAGATTCACTTTGTCTGGTGATTTACCACTGAATTGGAAAAACAATGTAATACCAATATTCAAAAAAGGTAGTTGTTCACAGCCTGGTAACTATAGACCTGTAAGACTAACATCAGTGGTAGGGAAGGTGCTGAAAACTTTGTTATGGGATCATATCCTTGACTTTGTCTCCAGAACTGATTTATAAGTAGTAGTCAGCGTGGATTTATGAGGAATAGATTGTGTCAGTCAAACTTACTTGTTTTTTTATGAAGTAGTGAGAAAGAATTTAGATCCTGGCATAGCAGTGTATGTGTACACTTAGATTTTGCTAAAGCTTTTGATACTGTACCCCATTGGCAGCTAATCTATAAACTAAGGTCTTTTGGCCTAGAAAAAAAAATTTGTACATGGACGAGAGTATTGGTTGTGTGATAGCAAAGAGAGAACACCATTGCATCACTGATACCACACTGAAAGATTAGAATTACTGAAATGTTGGGCCTCCGCACTCTACCAAATACCCAGGCGCCTATTTCTTCCATATAAAGGCCTTAAAGGTAACAACTATACCAAAACAAGCACACCCTTTGCTGTTACAGGCACTAAGATATGGGATGAAACACAACGTAAACTGAAATATTCCACTTAATATAATCAATCACCACTATAAGGCTATAACAACTTACTAGAATTTCTCAGTGGTCCTGACCCCACACTGTGGTTTCAATATGGGATATTTTAAATTTGTCATCAGATTGACAATAATAATTTAAACGTTTAAACAACTACCTAACAGAATGCTGTTAGATACTTTCTAATCAGATTCACATTTGAAGCTAGTTCCAAACATTGTCTCCACAATTATCCAATTGTTCTCTGTTGATGTACTTAGTCGCAAAACATCCACTAATTTCAGACCTGTATAAAGCATTTCCTCCTCTTCTGCTAAGGCTGCAACAGAGGAGAAAAAGACATGGGGAACAGATATAGGCCCTATAGTCTAGGAGGAATGGGAGGAGGCCCTTGGTCATGTAAGCAAATCTTCTCCAAAGCGTCAGGTAAATGGATGCATATCTATATTCTGCATAGAACATATCTTATCCCTATCCACATTGCCATATACAAATCAATGGTAAGGCCTCATTTGGAATATGGTGAATTACAAACACCCTCTGTATCATACGAGTCCATAATATGGAATTTATAAAAGTCTAAAGAGAATGTTTACAAACAACAAGTTATAATAAATGAATGCAATACTGGGTGACTATACAGTATAAAGAGAAACGACAAAACTTACCTTCACGTTCACTCTCACAAAGTGAAGACACTTGGTACTGAAGACAAGCTTTTTTTCATTAGTTAGAGGATTATTTTTCCATTGTCTAAAAATATTGCCAAAAGAAAGTCGCAAATGTTGCTCTACTGTCCTTAGATTAAAATACTTAGTATTGAAGTAGAACAAGGTAAAAAGAAGGGACATAGGAGATTGGGGTCCAAGCTGATTAACACTCCATAAGTAATCTTCTTCAACTCGTGAAAAAATAGTCCTGCATAAGGCAAAAAAAAAAAAAAAAAAGAAAACCACAGTGAAAATAAGAACCATTAAAATTCTACAAATATTGCTATTAAGACAAAGGGAATTTTGTACTCACTGTAAAATACCTTCTCAGAACCATCAGAGGGACACAGGACATGCAGGGTTAGGTGAGTCACCCCCAGGAGCAGACGCTTAAGGTTCGTACACACGTGCGATCACGGGTACTGACGGTGACGCACGATTTGTCCTAATGTTCGTTTCGGCTGATAATCGGCACGTGTATGAGCACTTGTCGGGCGAAACGGCATGTACAAGGCGCTAGAGATTTTGAAAAACGGCTTTGGTGCTCCTCCCTCCTACCTTATATCCTGTGCACCAGAAGCCTCGCTCAGTTTTGTTCCATAGAAGAAGCAAAAGGATTTGGATAGTAACCATAAAGAACACACGTTAAATACAAAGGCAAGTAGCCAAACTGTTTGTGTCTGGATCCTCTGATAGCTTGGAGAAAGATATTTTATGGCAAGTCCTTTTTCTCCATCAGCCAGCCAGGGGGACCCAGAACATGCAGGGGACGTCCCAAAGACCCACTCACAATAAGGGAGAGCAGTAACAATCTACACCTCCGCTGCTTGTAGAACAGATCTCCCTAGAGCAGCTTTTGAAAAGGCTACAAACATGAGTCTGTTAAATTTAATTAAAGTGTTGATAGAAGACCAGGGTGCTGCCCAACAAATCTGGTCCACTGAGCTCTTTTGCGAGCTGCCAATGAAGCTCCCAATGCCCGAGTAGAATGGGCTGCAACACAGCTCAGAATGAGCGCCCCTGCAATCTCATAGCATGGAGAATTATCCGTGTGTCAGGGTCTGCGGCAAAGCTCCCTGTCAGGAAACACAAACAGAGCCTGAGAGAAGTCCGACTAAGTAGACCTTGAAAGTCAATGTTGTTTAGCAGAGGATAGGTGAGGAAACAAAGCCGGAACCAAAAGTCACAATTAAGGTAGAAAGAAGGAATTTAGGTAGAAAAGATGCGGCTGGAATAGCCCTGTCCTCCTGAATTAACAGACCCATGAATAGAAGAAATGGCCAGCAGAAACAGCATCTTCCAAGTGTTAGAGACACAGTTAGAAAGGGACTGCAGAGCCATGAGGACATGGCAGTGGTACCAAGATGCAAATGAGCAACCCCCTGCAGGAAAATGAGGATGTCACATTTGAGGGCTAGACGTCCGTGGGAGGGGAAAAAAAAGAATAGAGCAGATACATGAACCTTTAAAGAACGTAGGGACAGTCTTTTATCCAGACCAGACAGTAAGAAACGTAGAAGTCGAGAAAGAACAAGGCGATTAGAGGGAAAGCCTCTGGATTTACACCAGGATATATACCTCTGCCAGATTCTGTGGTATATCTAGCCGAAAACATTTCCTGCTCGCCAGCTTGTTGAGACAACTGCCGGAGGGAAACTTCTCCTGCTCAGTAGCGCAGATTCAAAAGCTACACCGCTAAATTGGAGATGCTAAAGCTCTGGATAATGGAGCAGCCTCTGTGACAAAAGGGCTGAAAACAGAGGAAGCAAAAAGGATGGTTACAACGTTAATCTGAGAAGATCCGAGACCACAACACAAAAGGCTTTTTCCCCTGGCTATAGGGGAAAACCATAGACCAGGCGAAAAGACCACCGGCCTCCGGTCCCTCGCTCTGGAACAGAAGGTCTGAACGTTGCAATTATTCAGAGGCAATAATGTCTTTGTCTGGGCTTCCCCATGAGACGGCTCCTCAAAGACTTCCTGATGTAGGGCCTATTCTCTGGTGTCCAGATAGTGTAGACTGAGAAAGTCTGTCTCTTCGTTCAGGAGTCACGGGATATAAACTGCTAGAGGGTGGCAAATGTTGTTTGCCTAAGGGTAGGATTGACTGAACCTCTGCATGGCCAACTTGCTTTAAGTGCCCCTTGGTGGTTCAGATATGCCCCCGCTATGGCATTGTTTGATTGGATACGAACACACATTCCTGAAAGCAGGGGATTACTCTGAGCTCGAAACACATTGATGGCAGGCTAGACTCTTCTGGGGACCATAGTCCCTGAGGCTGATTGGATTCGAACACTGTGTCCCAGCCCTGAAGACTCACATCCGTGGACACGACTGTCCAGGGAGGAAGGCAGAGTAATAGTCTTGCCCTCAGGTTGGATCGGAGTCAACCAAGTAAGGGACTTCCGTATGTGCAGTGGAAGAAGGATAATCTTGTAAATAAACTCCTGAGTGTGTTCCACAAATTCAAGAGATGTATTAAAGGGGACAAAGATGGAAGATCCCATAGGGAATGGACTATGTGATAAGACCCTCTTGTCCACTAGTTGCATTGCTGTTGCACCGATATTGTGGGCCCCTCATTGCTTGAGTGCCATGTCCTCAGGGATTGAGCTTTGTCTTGAGGAAGGAAACTCTTTTGGTGGGTTATTTCGAAAATCATGCCTAGAAAACAGGAAATCAAATCATACTCACCGAGATTTCTGTTT